>JAUCMX010000004.1:4808092-4845592 GCA_033459395.1 Hemibagrus guttatus
ATCATGACAAGTGTAAAAAAAAAAGTCTCTTGCTTTTTAATAAAAAAACAAACAAACCCATTTTGAATTATTTCCCATTTAAGTACTCCCACGGTAAAACCGCATACAAGCGTACTAAGTAGTATCCATGTAAACATAGTAGGCTACGTAATCAAAGGTCGCGTTCTCGGGCGTCGCCATGACTACGTTCCATACTGCGTACTAGCGTACTAAAGAGTGTGCGAGCCCAGCTTGTGGCGTGCGTGTAGTAAGTACTCTTAGTATGCATGCGGCTTTGGAGTTTTCTTTTCACCACGACTGAAGGTTTTCATTTGCGTTATTTGACCAGAAGTGATGTGTAATGTGATCTGTAATTATATATCATTTTATAGACCTATTTATATCCGTATAATTATCTTTAAATATATCTAAATTTTAAAAAAAGGCACATGGGTGTGGTGATGTATATTTTTATATAGTTCTCCTCCACAGGATGGACCCAGGCCTGTCTTTATCATAACTGCAATTTATGGTTATAAGTCTGTATTTTTCATAATAAGCAAAATTTTTTGCTTTGTTCTTTATTTAGCACTGGTGTTTCCCTTTTAATCCCAAACCTCACCATAGTCCTCTGAAAGTGTGTGATGGAAACATCCAGGCCCCTACAGAGCACTCAAATCACTCATCAAATAATTGGCTCATTTTAAAGTCTGGAAATGTTTTACTTGTTTATACACTTCCTATTGCTCGGAGCGTAACCCTAATCTTCGCGTCCAACCAATGTTAATTGGAGATCAAAGACAGCCGTATAATTTATTGCTCCCCCCTCTGTCTGTGGAAGTCCTGACGCACAATTACACCTAGAAAGCCTTGTGCTGGTTCATGCATTATTTCAGAGAGAATCGCTCCAGGCTGAGATATTGATTCAGTGCACTCAGCAATGCCATATAGATCGAAGAAGGAGAAATATTCAGCCGCTCTGATTGTAAGGAAAACGGTGGGTAATACTGTGAGTGACGAGTGACCGAGGCGAGTAGCAAGAGATCTTTTAGTTATCGGATTGCTGTTGTGGTGAGTTTTGTGACGTTCTGATGATCGGATTAAGGGGATTTGGTTTCATGGGAAGCTTCAGCGCTTTCTGAGATGTAATTAGAGTTGCCTGTTTATGGCAGGTCATTGATGACTGTTACATCCTCCTTGCCCCCCCCCCTCTTCATCCTCTCATTCCTTCTCTCAGGAGAGCAGTTTAGGAGGCAGCGTTTATCCTCAGGGAGGTGCAGCGGGGGTGAAGCTCGAAGCTGTGATGGAGCATTTGCAGCGGCAGCAGCAGGCGCGTTTGGAGATGGAGCGCAAGGAACGGCGTCTGCGTGACGCTCATCTGATGTACGCTCAGCAGGTGGCCGCTCAGCACGCCATCCTGGCGGCAGCGCGGGCCTCTGCTCTGGGCAACACCGGAAAGGCCCAGGGGCATGGGGAGAGGCTGGACGAGGTCGCCCGGGGCAGGGACTCGGGCGACGATGATGAAGACGTCGATGCCGATAACGATGACGAAGAGGAACCGATGGCCGACGAAGGCAGCGAGGAGGACGATGACAGGCCAGTGAGCGGGCTGGAGTTTTTGCGCAAGCAGACTTTGGCGCTGCAGCAGAGCGCCATGGCCAGGCAGTTTACAGGTTACGCTGCCAGCGCTGCGGCAGGAACCAGGATTCAGAGAAACGACTCGTCTCCCATCAGGGTCAAACAGGAGCCGGAGGATGACCTTTCACCTGCCGGTCCACAAAGAGCCACGTCTCCAAACGGACAGGCCGACTGGGGCTGCGACGAACACTTCAAACAGGTAAGAATGAAAGAGTGCCCTTTTCTCATCCTTGTATTACATAAATTAAAGATGTTTTCACTGCTATTAGTCCATTTTCTGAGTCTGAATCAGACCGTAAAGAATTATTTTGTTTGTTGCTTTGGTTGGTTTTATATCGTATACAATTAAATGATCTAAAAACGTAATCACAGGAATATTGCTTGAGGGGTGCCAAAGTCAAGTCCAGAAGCTGTGTGTAAAGATACTTAAAAACTTTTTAATTTATTGGTAGTTTTAAACATACGGAGTCGCATCTAGTGTTTATTTTCTGTCCTTATATGTCGATGGAAATCTCCTGAACTCCGCTGCTCTAGCTCTGGTTTAGATTTGTCCTTTCGCCACCTTTGATTCACTCCCTGCAGGTGAGTCGATTCAGAGTCGAATTGCTTTTCTCACTGTTTCACTTGGAGGCGAACTAAAACCTCCCAGCTCAGGCGTTGTGGAATCGCTAGATTCAGTCCACGCCCGAGTGCCGAGTGCGATGGTGGTGTTCTCGCCCGCATAAAGAACCGCACCGAGGTGGACAACACATCAGGGTTCGAGTCAAACAGACTAAACACTGCATATGCAAACGCAGGCTAGAGAAACTCCTTGATCCTTTAGGTTCGTATTAAAGCTGATTGGTAAAGTCAATTTTTTATGTTTAAAGGATGAATTCGGTGTTGTGTGTTGGCTTCATGATGTTGTGTAAGACTTCTATTCACCTCAAAACGTTACACATTAAACATGTCTTGGAATATTTTGCCATTTCTTGCCATGCTTGTGTTGAGCCTCAAAGCTTTGATTTCTGAAAATCAGCAGTTCAGGTTTACACTCCGTGCTCTCAGCACACACACTCTCTCTCTCTCTCTGAAACACACTTTTCTCTTATTTTGCTCGGTGTAATACGAGTGCCCGCCGCCGACAGCTCAAATGCTTCTGAGTCGTCTGTTAGAGAGCTGGAGCTGGGCCAAGCGCCGTGCGCACTAATCCCACAGAGCCTGCGGACGTCTGAGTCACGCCAAGTCGCTCCTGCTGTCTGCTGTGGGGAGAAAGAAAACCCTGGAAGTGTGTGCTGGCACCAAGCCAGAGCTCATACGTCACACTTTCACTTCACACTCGCTCTCTGAGAGTGTGTGTGTGTGTGTGTGTGTGTGTGTCAGTGTGTTTCCCATGCTCCTGGCTGAATCTCAGCAGCACTTGGCCAGACTCCAGGGTGTGTAAGGACCAGTTTTGACAAAGTTCCCAGAAGGGAGGGGTGTGTGTGTGTGTGTTGGAGTGGTGTTAAAACACAGCTTAGTCCTTCACAGGAATTCCCTGGCACAGACTGTAACATTCATTTTAAAACTGAAAGTAAACGTGTGTGTGTGAGAGCGAACGTGACTCCTGTGCTGGATGTTTGCCAGCACACACTCCCGCTGAGGCCTCATTTCCTCTGAGCGTGCCATCATCACACCGCCAGCTGATCAGGGCCGAGGAGGCGGAGAGGAAGCGAAACGAGACGGCTCTCTGCGGTTAGAACAGCACGAAGTTGTTGCTGTGAAATCTCCAGGCTCGCCTTGCGATGTCTGTGTGTGTGTTGTAGAAGCGTCAAAGAAAACGGATCAACACATCAACAATTATACGCATCCACAGTCCCTGTGGGCTAGCTGCTGTCGCCATGGAAACGATCACGTGCCAGACTTTTTGAAGCTCTTGTTCATCTCCGCAAGCTGCCGTAAGTGGATAAATGTGATTAGGAGAACGTTGGGGACAGACAGATGGCTTCCCGCACATCCGAGCTGTTTAATGGGCTTTAATTAAAGAATAACACCCTGCAGCAGTGCGGTTATAGGAAACTAATCAGCAGCGTTGATCTCAGTGTTCTTCTGGTTCTTGTTCCTTATTTTCATATAACAGCACGTCCCGAAGACTTTAGTTCCTTTTACACCACCGTAGTTTACCAACACGTGTAAAGAACGTGGACTTTTTCTCCATTTATAGTTGCATTTAATCTTAACGTCCTCCAAACAAGTCACTAGTGTCATAGCAGCGGCAAACACGCGACCCTGCACTCGCCTTTCTCTCTCCTGCATTAGAAAACTTCTCCACTGACACTGGAGACTCCTTCCAAGACCGCCTGCTTACAGGAAGCTTTCAAACACAACACTTACACACTTACTCTCTCCTTTATGTGAAGTGTTCACTGTAGAAGTCTCCAAAAAAAAAGCATATTTTTTTACTTTTTATTTATTTATTTATTTATTTATTTATTTATTTATTTATTTATTTATTTATTTATGCATTTTATTTCTTTTTTTTTTCTGGGGGGTGGGGGGGGGTTTGGTTAATGGAAATGAGTGACAAAAGTAGAAGCAAAAAAAAAGTATAATAATTTTGTGATGGTTTACATAATGAAAGGAAAATGAAAATTAAAAATATAAAGAGAAATTGAAAAAGTTGTTGATCCAACAGCCGGATGTGTGTGAGTTAAAAGGGCAGTGTGTGTGTGTGTGTGTGTGTGTGTGTGTGTGTGAGATTTTATGTCTCCTGCCATCAGACCTGCTTTAAACAGCAGACTATATAATTGTCAAACAGCAAAGATGAACACAAAGGGCACATGCTCGGGCTCTCTGTGGTACAATTGTGTGTGTGTGTGTGTGTGTGTGTGTGTGTGTGTGTGTGTGTGTGTGTGTGTGTGTGTGTGTGGGCGGTTTGGCACAGTGTGACATACCACTGACCCCCATAATCCCCTGTGTGTCTCTGGGGTCCTGGGGGCCTCCCTGTGGTGTTAGCAACATCACTCTCTGACTCTCTCTGTTCTTCTCTCTTTCTCTCTCGCTGCCTCTCTCTTTCTGTCTCTCTCTCTCTTGCTACCTCTCTCTTTCTCACACTCTCTTTCTCTCTCCC
Source organism: Hemibagrus guttatus (assembly GCA_033459395.1). Classification (NCBI taxonomy): domain Eukaryota; kingdom Metazoa; phylum Chordata; class Actinopteri; order Siluriformes; family Bagridae; genus Hemibagrus; species Hemibagrus guttatus. Next base: position 4,812,798 of record JAUCMX010000004.1, read on the forward strand.
TCGCTCTCTCTGACTTTCTGTTTCTCTCCCTCTCACTCTCTCTCTCTGTCTCGCTTTCTCTCTTCCTGTCTCTCTCTGTCTCACTGTCTTTCTCTCTCGCTGCCTCTCTGACTCTCTCTATCTCTCTCTCTCTAATCATGAGGTGATTAATTGGAGAACACAGCCAGTGTTTACTTAACACTTTGTGTGTGTGTGTGTGTGTGTGCGTGTGTGTTTCTTGAGGAAGAGATTTTTTTTCTATTCTCTTTTTTATATTGCTGGTGGCTTTTTCACAGGCTGATCTTTCTCTTCTGTGACGTGAGACGTTGTGTGATCTGAACACTTCCTGTCTTAACGTGCTGTGATTGTATTATTGTTATCTTTCTTTTTTCTTCCTCTCTCGTATTAAGCACAGGCTAGTTAAAGTTACGCTCTTAAAAAAACACCGTTTTTAGAAGTTAAAAATTGTGTTTTGATTCATTTTTGTTTTATCATAACTAAAAAACGTTAACTGTCTGATATCTAACAATAATTTAGACTCTCAGTTGATGAGGCGTACTCGACTGTGATCGATTTTGAAGATAGCTAGCTAGCTGAATGTTTCATGTTTCTTTTCATTCATTCATTCATTGTCTACCGCTTATCTGATCTATTCTCGGGTCACGGGGAGCCTGTGCCTATCTCAGGCGTCATTGGGCATCAAGGCAGGATACACCCTGGACGGAGTGCCAACCCATCGCAGGGCACACACACACACACACTCATTCATTCACTCACGCAATCACACACTACGGACAATTTAGAGATGCCAATCAACCTACCACGCATGTCTTTGGACTGGGGGAGGAAACCGGAGTACCCAGGGGAAACCCCCGAGGCACGGGGAGAACATGCAAACTCCACACACACGGCAGAGGTGGGAATCGAACCCCCAACCCTGGAGGTGTGAGGCAAACGTGCTAACCACTAAGCCAACGTGCTAACCACTAAGCCACCGTGCCCCCCTAAGTATTTTTTTCTCCAGATAAATTCTGTTTAATTCATGTTTTCTTGAGTAAATACTAAAACCACTACAGAGCAATAACCCACACCCAAACCTGATTTTTATCCTTCTCACACCACAGCAATTTATTAAAAACAGTCACGCCATGTTTTTTTTTTTTTTTTTTTTTTTAATCCATTTATGGTTACTCTTGTGGAACATCTGCGAAACCAGTACGCAAAAATGCAGCTCGTCATATTTGCTGGAACGACAGGAGCATTCTTTTCCTGACCGTAACGAAGCTCTGAAACTGCAGACTCCTTCCATGAATGTGAAATAAACGCCTCGTCACAGAGGAAGTCACCAAATCACCGGCTATGTTTATCTATTAGTCTCGGATTGTGTGGATCGTCTGCTATACGAGTCCCGAGTTATTAGTTACTATAGAAACGGCATTACATTATCGTCATCTTAATCAGCTCCTCCTCCTCCAGTTTGTTTATAGAAAGAGCGACTGGATGCTGCACATTTAAAGCGTTTCTGCAGTAACGCAGCAAGCTGACTCAGCGCAGCCGGTCGATAAGGCTTGTGAGAGAGAGAGAAAGGATAGAGGGGGATGAGTGGCCCGGCCTTGTTTATCCCTCATCTGTGACGGACAGCGCAGCGAATGAAGCGCAGGAAGAGGCTGAGGTTTTCCTGTTTCACGCTGCCGCCTCAGACCAGGTGTTCTGCCTGCTGAAGTGAAGACGTTTTCTGGTTTCTGCACTAATATCGTACACGCTTCTGAAGAAACCGGGTCTGTCAGGTGTTCTCCTCGACTCACGTGGAGACGTTTCGAAAGTTGTCTTTATTAAAGCGAAGGTTCACTCAGTCTGACTTAGTTTTATGAAGCGAAATATTCAGACCGATGATATCACGAGGTCATTTCAGTTCCTCACAGATTAAGCTAATAGTTGATTGAAATTGTGCACACCTTTAGGACAAAATGGAATGAAAGAAATGAACGGCGAAATATGTAGCATGCTAGGTTTCACACTTGCTCCTTCAAGGTCATTGTTACAGTTGTGTGTGTCGCTCATCATATAAAAGATACCCACTTTTCAAACAGCTGCTCCTGCTGCATCACAGGGCAGCGTAACACACCGGGGAAAGAGCTATCTCCGCCCTCTTCTGCATACAAGAACTCGCACACGCCTGCGATTGGCTAGTGCGGACTCTCTGTGATTGACAGGAGAGAGGGAGACGAGAGAAACCTCAAAGAATTCACATAACACGTTTGTTAGCATGTTTTTCTCCGACGCCGCTGGAACCTTTAGCGTCTACCCGTGCACCTGTCAGGTCCTGGATGCGTAGGTGGACGCGAGACGCGACGTGAGAATCAGTGCCCCACCCCCACCCCCCATTTTGTTGATAATCCCAATTAAAGACAGTAAACACGGATCTAAAAATAATCCAGCGGAGGAAGACGCAGTAGTCATCACTGCACACGCTCGTAGGGATTCTGCACCTGTCCATGTCGCACGTTTTCATTCAGTATTATGCGGAGAGCGTTCAGATGCCTTATTAACACGAGCGTGACGTTTGACGTGGCAGCGCGAGCCACTGATATGTATGGTATTTGTGCAGGTTTATTGATGCGTGCTGCAGACAGATGCATCATTGGCATACAGTGCGCCTCATTAACAGATGCTTCATACAGCAGCAGACTGACAAATATGGCTAGGTGTGTGTATATATATATATAGTATGTAGGTATATGTGTGTGTGGGGATTGGTGTCTATGTGTGTATATACGTGTATATGTATATTAAAATAAATATTAAGAGTGAGATAGAGATGGACAGACGGAGACGGATTTTTCATCCGATTTGTGCTTGTTTCTATCACACTGAGCAACGATGACCACAAGTCAAATTTGAAGCATCTTTTAAACCCCATGCTTGAGGCGTGAAGTTCGATTTGTGTGTTTTTTTTAGCGTGTGTTAAAAAGAAGAAATTTAATTTTTTTTTTTTTTTAATATTTAAAAAAGGAAGAAGTTTAAGCAAAGCAAATTATGCCTACAATCAAACACACTGGTACAAAGGTCTGACTGTGGAGAAGTGAGAGACGGAGGGAGTGGGCGGTAGGTGGTCATGGGTAAACGTGTGTGTGTGTGTGTGTGTGTGTGTGTGTGTGTGGAGACGGCACTGCTTGCACAGTCCTGCCCCTATCATCAGGGCCTTGAAGATTCCTGAAGGCCAGAAATAGAGGTATTGAATGTAGGAGGCTGTTGGGTCGGGGGAGGGGAAGAGAAACAGAGAGGTAGGCTTGTGTGTGTGTGTGTGTGTTTGTACGTAAATTCACTGGGGGTTGGGAGCAGGAAGTATCGCTCTGTTTCAACACTGCTCTGCCCCACCCAGAAAAAACATTCCTGAATTAAAGGGTTAAACCTTCAAACAGCACGACTGTCTACCTGAGATCCTCTTAGGAGTCTGTTAAGGTGTGTGTGTGTGTGTGTGTGTGTGTGCGTGTGTGTGTGTGTGTACGCTGCAGTCAGTTCTTATGTGTGTATGTTATTAGTAACATTATCATGGATGAGTGACGCTGAATCCCACATCAGGGTTCTGTTCTGACGGTTACAGGTTCATTAACCACATCCACTTTTTATAGCTCTCTATACAGATGGCTCGGGCGCTTCTTCCCGATTACATTTATCTCGCCGTATTCCAGCAACTCCCACTTCCTGTTTTATTTATTAAAAAAAAAAAAAAGAACAGCACGAGATTGAACTCTCCTAAAACCGTGTACCCGAGAGCAACACACTGCATACGTGACCTCCAACAGCACGAGCTACTCATCCCTCTGCTTCATCTAGATCTAGTCTGCTAATCGCTGTGCCACAATATCCAGAGAGTCTAGTACCACTAATCCCACAGCGCCGCTGATTTCTCCGCTCTGATTGGTCAGAAAGTCTAACAGCAGCTCTGACTCTGGGGAGGTATCATGCTACATTTCAATAAACGTTCTCTCAACTCGGAAATTCCTGCTCGTGAGCTCCGGGGGATCTCCTGAAGCCCTGGTTCAAGTGACATCATGTCAAAATGGCTGCTCACGGTATCAACAGTGTGCAAAGGAGCTCCTCTTGTCTGTTAAGAAGTTCATGTGGAAGGAAACATTCATCAGTCGTTACAGTTAGGTGGCTAGTTGGTCACAGCCACGTGTTTTCCCCAAATTTGTAGCTTGAATACACGTCGAAAATTGTAATCACTGGAAAAATGCCAACCTTTTTTTTTCTTTTTTTTTTTTTTCCATCTGAGCCTTTCCGTTTTTGGAATATTAAATCTGTTAACAGTGCAATCATCGTTACTCACGATATGGAGCTTCAAATCTGATGGATTTATTTATAGACAGTTTTATTTTTGTCTAAAAAAAAAAAAAAAACTCCCACACAGTCATGTGCAGCACAGAAATAACCACACACACACACACACACACACACAGGTGTTTTCCCCTACACACACTAATGTAACCTCATGCAAAATGTGTGGGGATGTTTATGAATCGCCAGCAGTTTTGTCGCATTCGACGCGAAGGGAGCGGTAAGGAAATGGGCGCGGTAACGTTAACCATTCCGAACTTTACATGTACCAGTCGACGTGTGCAAATCGTCTCCTGACGTGCGGTTTGTCAGAGAGCGCGGCCGAGTTTTGACCTCTAAAGAGGAAAAAAAAAACGGCGACAGCAGCTTCGTTTCAGCTTGTTTCACACCAACTCTGTATTTGTTGTAAAAATAAGCTGTTACTGTTTTGTTTACATCATGAAGCCAGCAGTTGGATGGAGGCGAAGACAGACGCGCACACACACACACACTTCTTATCAGTCCTTTTTTGTTTTTGAGATGTGGAGAAATGGGTAAGGTGTAGAGAGGTCTCCACTTCCTGTGTGTGTCCATGCCGTGTGTCCAGAGGTCAGAGGTGAACACGTCCAGAGGTCAGAGGTGAACACATCCAGAGGATGAGCTGCTTGATGAAGATGAGGGGAGTTTAAGAGATGATGCCTCAATGCCCAGGTTTTCATAGAGAGAGACGGATGTTGTTATTTATACACACTGCTTCCCTCCTTTCCTTCACTCCCTCCTTCTTTCCTTTCTCCCAGTACATTTTCTTTCTGCTAAAGTAGATTTTCTTCCCTTTTTTCCATCCTTTCTTCTGTATTTCCTTTCTTCCATCTCTATTTCCTTCACCGTTTCTTCTTTCTCCCCTTTTCTACTTCATTCCTTTCACGTTGTCTTCCTTCTCTATCTTCTTCTTTCCTTCCTTCCTCTCTTATTTCCCCACATCCTTCTTTTTCTGTTTGTATTTTTTCTTTTCCCCATTGCACTCTTTCCTTCAGCGTTTCTATACTTCCTTATTTCTGTCCTTCCCTAGCCGCTTCTTTCCCAGTTTCCCTTCCTTGTCCTTTTTTTGTGTGTGTGTGTGTGTGTGTGTGTGTGTGTGTGTGTGTGTGTGTGTGTGTGTGTGTGTGTTCTAACCCCAGCACTCCATTAAAGGCTTCCCATCAGTTTTCAGATGATCCTCAGAGAACTCGCTCCTCCTGCAGCCTCTAATGGAGAAAAAAGAGGAGTGCTGACTGAGGAAACTCCATCAATACACACACACACACACACACACACGTGCTCTGCACAGTCTCTCCCTACCATGAAACTTTCAAACTGCAGCTTGTTTTTGATATATAGAGATATATATATATATATATATTTGTGTGTGTGTGTGTTTATTTGTGATGTTAAACAAGTGTGTGTTCCTTCTGTTGAGGGAAACGTGTGTTAAGTGTCAAGTGTGTGAGCAAAGGATGACCCGGAGATCGTCTCAAATCTCACACACACACAACACACACACGTCTCCGAAAGACAGAATACAAAAAGTAAAGAGAGGAATAACTATAGATGTGTGAATTGATGACAGCTCAGCTTGCAGCGGATAAACACACTCCTGCAGTGGGGGTGAGAGTGGACACACACAACACACACACACGTCTCCTATTCCCAAACGTACCTGTGTGTGTGTTTATCCGCTGCAAGCTGAGCTGTCATCAATTCACACATCTATAGTTATTCCTCTCTTTACTTTTTGCCTTTCTTTCCGTCTTCCTCGCTGCCTTTCTTTCCGTCTTCCTCGCTGCCTTTCTTTCCGTCTTCCTCGCTGCCTTTCTTTCCGTCTTCCTCGCTGCCTTTCTTTCCGTCTTTCTCTCTGCCTGCCTTTCTGCCTTTATTTGTCTTTTGTGCACCGTTCTGTCTTTCTTTCTACCCATCTATCTTTCTTCCTGTCTGTCTCTCTCTCTTTGTCTCTTTCCAACTTTGTTTTCCTGTCATTTCTCTCTCTCTCTCTCTCTCTCTCTCTCTCTCTCTCTCTCTCTCTCTCTCTCTCTCTCTCTCTCTCCCTCACATGTGCGTGTGTGTGCTGTGTTGGCAGATCTCCAATCCAGTAGTGGCTCATTTCTGTACAGCGTAAAACACTCAGGAGTTTGTAAGAGAGTGTGAGAGAGGCCCTCCTGGACAGCCAACTTGGCCCTTTGCCATTGTGTATACATACACACACACACACACACACACACACACACACACAGTGAGAGGTGGAAGTGTTTCATTTCACCGCTGACGGTGTGTGATGTAAGCTGTGTAGCTCTGCCGGGTTTCCTGTGTTTGTGTGCAAAGAAACGTGCGCTGTGTTTTCCACTGCTGAGTCAGAGATGCCACGCTGCATGGCGCCAGCTCCTCTTACACAAATTCCATCACGGATTCTCCGACTCGGGCCAGGAAAAGAAAAACGAAACCGAAAGAGAACCTTCTTCCATTCCTAGTTTTATTATTAAAAACTGAACTCGCACGTGATGATCACATACAAGTCCTTTTTTTTATAGAATAAGTATAGAATCTACTATTACTCCAGAAATTATTATTAGTGTAGAATCTACTATTATTATAGAAATTATTATTAGTGTAGAATCTATTATTACTATAGAAATTATTAGTATAGAATCTACTATTACTTTTAGAAATTATTATTAGTGTAGAATCTACTATTACTATAGAAATTATTATTAGTGTAGAATCTTTTCTTTTTTTTACTTTTTAGAAATTATTATTAGTGTTTGAATCTACTATTATAGAAATTATTATTAGTGTAGAATCTACTTTTTATATAGAATATTATTAGTATAGAATCTACTATTACTATAGAAAATTATTAGTGTAGAATCTACTTTTTTATAGAAATTATTATTAGTGTAGAATCTACTTTTACTATAGAAAATTATTAGTGTAGAATCTACTTATTACTATAGAAATTATTAGTGTAGAATCTACTATTACTATAGAAATTATTATTAGTGTAGAATCTACTATTATTATAGAAATTATTATTAGTGTAGAATCTACTTTTACTATAGAAATTATTATTAGTGTAGAATCTATTATTACTATAGAAATTATTAGTATAGAATCTACTATTACTATAGAAATTATTATTAGTGTAGAATCTACTATTATTATAGAAATTATTATTAGTGTAGAATCTACTTTTACTATAGAAATTATTATTAGTGTAGAATCTACTATTATTATAGAAATTATTATTAGTGTAGAATCTATTATTACTATAGAAATTATTATTAGTGTAGAATCTACTATTACTATAGAAATTATTATTAGTGTAGAATCTACTATTATTATAGAAATTATTAGTATAGAATCTACTATTACTATAGAAATGAATATATATATATAATTACGTTCCAAATTATTATGCAAATTGTGTTTAAGTGTCATAAAGGTAAAGTTTTTTGTTTTCCAGTAAAAATCATGGATGGTATTGTGTCTCAGGGCTCTTTGGGTCAGTGAAATCAATCTCAGACACCTGTGCCAATTAGTGTGCCAGGTAAGTCCAATTAAATGAAAAACTACTTAAGAAGGACGTTCCACATTATTAAGCAGACCACCATTTTCAAGCAATATGGGAAAGAAAAAGGATCTCTCTAGTGCCGAAAAGCGTGACATAGTTGAATACCTTGGACAAGGTATGAAAACCTTAGATATTTCACGAAAACTTAAGCGTGATCATCGTACTATTAAGAGATTTGTAGCGGATTCAGAGCACACACACGGATTCGTGCAGATAAAGGCACAATGAGGAAGGTTTCTGCCAGACAAATACATCGGATTAAGAGAGCAGCTGTTAAAATGCCATTACAAAGCAGCAAACAGGTATTTGAAGCTGCTGGTGCCTCTGGAGTCCCGCGAACATCAAGGTGTAGGATCCTCCAGAGGCTTGCAGTTATGTATAAACCTTCTATCCGGCCACCCTTAACCAATGGTCACAAGCAGAAACGGCTCCAGTGGGCCCAGAAATACATGAAGACTGATTTTCAAACGGTCTTGTTCACTGATGAGTGCCGTGCAACCCTGGATGGTCCAGATGGATGGAGTGGTGGATGGTTGGTGGATGGCCACCATGTCCCAACAAGGCTGCGGCGTCAGCAAGGAGGTGGTGGAGTCATGTTTTGGGCCGGAATCATGGGGAGAGAGCTGGTCGGCCCCTTTAGGGTCCCTGAAGGTGTGAAAATGACTTCTGTAAAGTATGTGGAGTTTCTGACTGACCACTTACTTCCATGGTACAAAAAGAAGAACCGTGCTTTCCGTAGCAAAATCATCTTCATGCATGACAATGCACCATCTCATGCTGCAAGGAATACCGCTGCATCATTGGCTGCTATGGGCATAAAAGAAGAGAAACTCATGGTGTGGCCCCCATCCTCCCCTGACATCAACCCTATTGAGAACCTTTGGAGCATCCTCAAGCGAAACATCTATGAGGGCGGGAGGCAGTTCACATCCAAACAGCAGCTCTGGGAGGCTATTCTGACATCCTGCAAAGAAATTCAAGCAGAAACTCTCCACAAACTCACAAGTTCAATGGATGCAAGAATTGTGAAGCTCCTATCAAATAAGGGGTCCTATGTTAAAATGTGGGGGGCACGGTGGCTTAGTGGTTAGCACGTTTGCCCCCCCCCACCCCCCTCCAGGGTTGGGGGTTCGATTCCCGCCTCCGCCATGTGTGTGTGGAGTTTGCATGTTCTCCCCGTGCCTCGGGGATTTCCTCCGGGTGCTCCGGTTTCCTCCCCCAGTCCAAAGACATGCATGGTAGGTTGATTGGCATCTCTAAATTGTCCGTAGTGTGTGATTGCGTAAGTGAATGAGAGTTTGGGGGTGTGTGTGTGTGTGTGTGTGCCCTGCGATGGGTTGGCACTCCGTCCAGGGTGTATCCTGCCTTGATGCCCTATGACGCCTGAGATAGGCACAGGCTCCCCGTGACCCGAGTGTAGTTCGGATAAGCGGCAGACAATGAACGAATGTTAAAATGTAACTTGACCTGTTAAGCTTTTGATTTCAGTAATATGCTAATGCTTCTAATTGAAAAATAAACAAATGACCATTTTCTGTTCTTTACAACAATAACATGGTTTGAAACTCTGTTGTGCATAATAATTTGGAACAGTGCATTTTAAGTTTTTATTTTTGAAAAAATACCATAATCATTGGGAGGTTTGTTCAATAAAATTCGAATTGTACTCTAAAGGTTGATGACTTGAAAATTATGATGACTGTCATTTATATTAACTATTTGGCAAAATCAGAGAAAAATATAATTTGCATAATAATTTGGAACGCAGTTTATATACACGTACGTGCAGACGTGCCAGGATATAGGATAGGGGGATGGGATGGGCGACTATTTGAATATTTCAATCTCGACTGAAATTTCCCTGACAAATCAGCCTCTTGTTATGCATTGTGCACATCTTTACCACGGCCCTTTCTTCCCCGAAGGCTTTTCGACTTTTTTTTTTTTTTTTGGCCACACCTAAAAAAGACAGTAGAGGAACCTCATTGTTCAGCGTATAAATCTGTGTGAGCTTGGGGCTTATCACACGCTACGTAGGTGCTGGACGTGGCGGAATCTGGAGCAGCCACTCTGTGTCCCGGACATTACAGTTATAACAGAATCACACTTTTGTACAAGATGTTCTGCTGATAAACCCGACATTCAGTGTCAGTATTAAAGCCGATTGCTATCGTATTGTTGAAAAACAAGAAATGGCATTCAAAACAGGAACCGAAATGAGTAGATTTAGATCTGCTTTATTCGCTCATTGTAATTAACTGTACAGAGCGTATTGTAATCCACACAATAGTGAGCACACAGTGGATGAAATGCCAATGAAAACAAGATGATTCAATCGGGAAAAAAAAGTGCAGTAACCAGGTTGCGTAAGTATTTGCACCCTTAAACTAGCACGCTTTGATCTGATTGCGCGGCCGAGTCTTTTTATACGAGTCTGTCAGCACGGATTGCGAAAACATTCCAGGCCTGTCATATTCTGTGGTGATCTTCTGTGCACATGTCACTTTAGGTTGGCTTTCTAACTCGATCTTCTTGCAGTCAGTCGATCTGGATGTGTGTGTGGTGTGATTGTCATGCTGAAAAGTGACATTTATTTTCTAAAAGCTCACTAGCTGAAGGTTTTGCGCTAAAATCGACTAAAACCCTTCCATCTTGATAACACAACCAGTTCTGGCTGAAGAAAAGCAGCTCTAAAAGCAGGGTCTTGGGGATGTGCTTGTGGAAGTATGGAATTATTGATATTAGTAATAACGTGATTAATAATTCCAGCACAATGTTAGTTATTAATGTTGTATATTATTATGTGCCACATGGTTTATTTGTTTGTTTACTTATTTATCTATTTATTTGAAAGGGCTTTAGTCTAGCCGTCCTACCCCACAGTGCAGACAGGTGAAGAGTATGAAAGCTTGTGGTCACGTCATCAGTATCTTCCCGCAGCTCTTTGTTGTAATAATATAACACTCTAGGTCTCTTGGCAGCCTCCCTGGTACAGTTTTATCTTGTCCTTTCATACACGTTGGAGGGATGTTCTGTTCTCTGTGATGTCGCCACATTGTTTTTCTCCCTCTTGTACATGGTGGCCTTTACGGTGTTCCTGAGTACGTCTACATGTTTTGGAAATTCTTTCATACTCGTCTCCTGATGGATATCATGCATGCTCTGTAAGCTCTTTGTGTGTCGAAGATATGAAGACAATCCTTCAAAAAGAGCTGAGTTAATCATAATCATGTCATTGATGGCAGCTGGTTGATGATTGAACATGAGATTGAATACGGTTCATTCTGAACACATCCGCCAAGCTGCCACTGTTAGGCCCTTGAGCAAGGTGACCAAACCCATGCTCCAGCGGCGCTGCATTATGGCTGACCCTGCGCTCTGACCTCAACCCTCCAAGGGTGGGATATGCAAAGAAAGCATTGTACAGTGCAGTTATGTACATGTGCCAAATAAAGGCTGCGTCTTCTTCTTCTTCTTCTTCTTCTTTCGGCTTTTCCCTTCAGGGGTCGCCACAGCAATCCAACCCTCTCCACCCTATTATCTCCCTGCGCTTCCTCAACCCTTGGGGTATGCAAAGAAGCTTCATACAGTCAGTTTTTTCATATACCCTATACCTCCTCTTTGGCCTTCCTCTTTGCCTCCTGCCCGGCAGCCCCACGTCCAACACTTTTCCTACCAATATACTCACTCTCCCTCCTCTGAACATGTCCAAACCATCTTAATCTGGCCTCCCTAACTTTGTCCCCCAAACGTCCAACATGAGCTGTCCCTCTGATGTACTCATTCCTAATCCTGTCCAATCTTGTCACTCCCAAAGAGAACCTCAACATCTTCAGCTCTGCTACCTCTAGCTCTGACTCCTGTCTCTTCCTCAGTGACACTGTCTCTAAACCATACAGCATGGCCGCTCTCACCACTGTCCTGTACACCTTAAATAAAGGCTGCGTAACTTCTGAAAATTTCTGCATATTAGGTTAAGGATTTAATTTTTCCTATTTTTTTTAAATTATTTTTTCTGTTTTTTCCCCTTTAATTTTTACATGCTATAATTTAACACTGAGAATGGGGGAAAAAGTTCTGACATGATTCATCTTCTATCATCTTATTTTACATGATGAACAAGGGTGTGTAGACTTTTTATATCCGTTCTATATTAATACAGCATATTAAAGATTTTTCCAAGCGATATCACATAGGCAAATGTAGAATAACGGCTGTGATTTCAGCGTACTCATCGACTCCAATACAGTGGAGAAGAGGTTGGATTCAATCCCTCGTTGTTATTTTTTTCTCCTCGTGTAGCTAGCGTGATTGCTCATTCCCATGCGTTTTAAAGTTTACAATATCTTATCAGGTTATTTGTATTGTAGGAAGATGGTGTAGTTCCTCCTCGTGATGTTCTCACAGAGCACACTCTGCTCACTGAAATGCATCCACATCCTGTTCACAAGCCACAGCTCATGCGCGATCAGATGTTGGTTCTTTACACGGACGAAAATGTGATACCGGTATCGCTGTCTGTGCATCCTTAATCAGTCTGTTTGACCGCCTTTATTGACCCGACACACAGGTGGTGTGTGAAATTTATACTTTAATCCAGAGTGAGGCTGTGGAGAGTGAAGTGACTCTCCTGTGATTCAACTCACTGAACCATCGCTGTTCTTTACTTCATAATAAACTATTACATAACAGCCATCGAGCCGAAAGTGTAAAGTCGCTCCTCCAGCAGCTCGGATCTCTGACAGCGGCTGTCCGGTGCCTGTCTGGTGTTCAATTCGAGAGCAGGGCTTTAGTCCAGACTGTATGTGGGTCAGGTTTCCTCCTGAGCCAATAAACTCCTGATTTCAGCTGATGTGGTTGATGAAAGTCAGGATATGAAGCAGAACTATGAACTAAACATGTATAACATGTTGTATAATGCTACACACACACACACACACACACACACACACACACAGGGCTGGGTTAAACATTGACTCATTAAGAGAGGAATCTGGTTCATAAGGTTCACACAGTCTGCCATTTTAACAGTGAATGCTCACGTGTGTGTGTGAACAGTGTGTGTGTGTTTTTACAACCGTGTGAGTCATTTGTTCTTAAGTTAAGAATAAAACACTCGTGGGATGTACAGTTATAGGAAAATACATCCAAGTTAAGAGAATTTTCTTCTTGTTGTATCACACGACCACAAACAGCAATTTCTAACGAAAACAATTTTGTATTTGTTAAAGAAAAAAAAAATCTCTATTTATGTTTAATCTCGAAACTGATTTTAATTGCTCAAGTTATAACAATTCAAACAGTGGCTCTCTCACCAACCTCTCTCTCTCTCTCTCTCTCTCTCTCTCTCTCTCTCTCTCTCTTTCTCTCTCCCCCCCCCCTCCCCTGAAGTTATAAATAAATAAATAAAAAGCTAAACAACGCAGCTTTTCATGTTACTGAGCTGTGACACTGGAGACTCCTTCAACTCTAGCAGATAAATGATTGCTTTTCTCTGGTAAATTAAACGGATTCATAATTTTTTTAGCCGTTGCTACGAAGACGTTAACGTATCGGAAGGATTCCGTATCCCATGAACTAGCGATGAAGTGCCCTCAGAGCCACGCTGTTCCAGACAATTAATCAACACCTTCAGAGATGTGAGAATCCAACAACACTGCGGAATAAAAGATATGAACGAAGGCGACCGACCTGAAAAACATCTTGAGACATGACAGAAGTCTCAGTTTCACGGCTCAGATCAGACGCAGATGGGATTAGATTTACATGGGAAGCCGGACTAATTCCCTCATTTGCATGCACTCCTCTGGATTTTATTCCCATCCTCATCAGCCGTGTGCTTGTTTTCTTGAGAAACTTGCTTACCAAATAACCTGTTTGTTTGTTTGTTTGTTTGTTTTTTTTAAAGCCGGCTCTGGTTGGTTTAATCCAAGTGACCACATCGGTGAATTTGCGGATGCGTGCTGCCTTTAGCGTTGGAGGGGAAAAGTTTGTTCAGTAGTCTTTATTCAGCGAGCTACTGCTGGCCTTGTTAAAAAAAACAAAAAACAATCACTTTAGAGGCTTCAGTTATTACGTTAAAAATGTCTATTTCTTTTGATCAGAGTCTGGTGAAAGAAAATCTAATCAATTAGAAGTGCCACCATCTTTGCAAGTGAAAATATCTTGGATAGAGTCAGTTATTTAGCATTTCCTTTGATAAGATTACAATAAACCTGTTATACAGGTATTACACTCGGTGCTAGATCTTTGTGAATAATTTCAAGCGTAAAATTTTCCTATTCTGCTGCTTGATTTTAGCAAAAAATTCTAGTCTAATAATCGTATATCTGGCATGATGTCCTCTTATGACAGAAAATATTAGATGCATTCAAGGTTCAAGAGATTTCAGAGTTATTTAACCTGTTTTATGATTACAGTAAACCTTATTTACAATTAATTCCCTTATTTCTATTTTTTTTTTTTATTTTAGGCTGTGAATTTTCTTTTTACCTAAAAAGGAATCTTAAAAGATAGTAAAATGGATAAAGATCATGTTTTTAAATACTGTTTTTTTTGTTTACTAAAAAAAACACCACTTTAATCTACTATTAATTTACATATAAGTATTTCAACTTATAGATTCAAGATATTCAAACTTATGTAAGTAGAAGTTATCTCACATTTCCTCTTATTTGATTATAATACATATCTATTTTTTTTGTGTGTGAAGTTTTCAGCTGTATATTTGTAGTTTATAGCTGTATTTTTAAAGAATGAGCAAATTGGATAAAGGAACTAGATAAAGAAATTCAACAAATATTTCAGCGTGATATTAGGAAAAAATGTAAAAAAAAAAAAACAACCTTGGAGTTTAATAGTCTACGTTTGGTTTGTTATAAAAAATGACTCAGGATTCAAGTCTTTTACGGTCGCTAAACTCTTGATTTTTTTTGTGGCGTGATTCCATGATAGCATTTTAATTTGCTATTAATTTACATATAAGTAGCCAAATAAATCAACTTGAAATAAATTACACAAGCGGCCATCTTGGTTCGTGGACAAAACAACCTGCCAAAAATGTATGAAGATTAATTATGTAGCAAACCCCGAGAGCCGGTAGATCCTGATCTGAGAAAAAAAAACTTTCATGGTGAAATTTTCACATAGACAAAATATTACTGAGTGTTAAATCACACACAAAGGCTTAAATGTGGAAACTTACTATTATTATTATTATTATTATTATTAAATTTTTTTTATTAATTTATTTATTTTAATTTATTTATTTATTTATTTATTTTTTTATTTTTTTTTTTTTATACATGAATTAATTATTTTTATTTATCTTTTTGGTTTTTTTTACGACGCGACAACTTCACATCTACCTCTCAACTTCTTCTACACTTCTAAGGAATCCTCAGACTTGCGGTTGTGCTCGCGGTCAGAAGGAGACGTCATTTGTGACCAATCAAAAGAGCTCATTGTAGCACGAACAATAAAAACTATAGGATACACACACAAAAAATCACACACAAAAAAAAAAAATTCAGTGTTAATTCACCAGATGCTGTTCGGACGTCAATTCATTTTCTCTATTCTGCTGTGTTTTTGGTCCAAACCCTGACACGCAATATTGAGTAATCAATATTAAAGGTATTTTATGGGGGATGGCTTCATAACAAGTTAATGTAGCTTGAAATTGTCATTACGATGATCATCAAAAAGCTGAACACAATGAGGTTAATATCAAGTGTTTAAATGTTTTGTACCTCTCTTATTTCTTTCTCTGATACTTGACCATTGGAGTAAAAATAGATTTTTTCCCCCTCCTCTCTGATTTGGGCTTTAATCGGTTCAAAAGACCGAACCCTAGTGGTTTGCTTTCTTTTTAAAGCTAAGCTCTTTAGCTTTTGCCCCCAACCCCAGGGACCTGATGGTGTTACGCCGGAACGACACGTACCCACGCTAAACAATTTATCATAAGTTAATGGTTACAACACTATTGATGGTTATTGAATACGTCTGTAATATATCACTATCGCAGCACTTAGCATGCTCCTCTGATCGCAATATAGAGCCGGATATCCAACACCACACCTTCAGGCTAAAGGCTACGCTAAAGTATAGACCTCAGTCTAAAGCTCTACACTTTGCTTTGGACTAGACTCGTGCGAAAGCACAGCTCTGTATTTACAGAAACGTCACCTAGCGTTGCGGCTAAATCTGAACGGTCCAGTCATTAATCTGTTCAAACAAAAAAGTCATAAAGAATAACTCCATTTAATAAAGCAAGGAGGAAATATACAAGTGTCCCTGAAAAATATCGAACTAATTATTTAACATTCCGTTTTAGCTTAACGGGGAACGCAAGCCTTACATTTTCAGATATTTATAAAATAAATAAAACATCAGGAGTTAGTTTGTTGTAATTAACATGTGATTAGGATCACTAATTAAACAATCTCTGCTCTCTCTCTCTCTCTGTCTCTCTCTCTGTCTCTCTGTCTCTCTCTGTCTCTCTCTCTGTCTCTCTCTGTCTCTCTCTTTGTCTCTTTCTGTCTCTCTTTTCTCTCTCTCTTTTTGTTTTTCTTTCTGTCTCTCTCTCGCTCTCTCTCTTTTCTCTCTCTCTCTCTCTCTCTGTCTCTCTCTGTCTCTCTCTCTGTCTCTCTGTCTTTCTGTCTCTCTCTTTGTCTCTTTCTGTCTCTCTGTCTCTCTCTCTCTGTCTCTGTCTATCTCTCTTTCTGTCTCTCTCTCTCGCTCTGCTCTTTTTCTCTTCTCTCTCTCTCTCTCTCTCTCTCTCTCTCTCTCTCTCTCTCTCTCTCTCGCTCTCTCTTTCTCTTTCTCTCTCTGTCTTTCTGTCTCTCTCTCTCTCTCTCTCTCTGAAAGTGTAAAGAATGTGAAAGTCTTTCCTGTCACTGCTCCAAATTGCCCAATCGAGACTCCTTCACAGACGTGAATAAAAGTTCAGAATAAATGTGACAGGTTAAACACTCTACTTTGATAGACAGCAGGTTTATTATTAGTTTATTAGTTTGTTATTAGTTTATTATTAGTTTATTAGGTTTTAGTTTTTTAGTTTTTTTTAGTTTTTTGTTTATTAGTTTGTTATTAGTTTATTAGTTTGTTATTAGTTTATTATTAGTTTATTAGTTTGTTATTAGTTTATTATTAGTCGTAGATCATGTGGAGTGTGTGCTCTTCAAGTCCCTGTGTGTGTGCTGTTACTATAGAAACAATATCACGTAAGAAGGAGAGGATTATTATAACCCTGTCACTCACGTTACCGCCGGAGAGAGCTGTGCTGCTGTAGCTGTTGTACGAGTTTAACACACACTTTCTGACCAATCAGGTGCGAGCATTCAGCCGAGCTGTTTATTTATCCTAGGAAATGTTACTGCTGTGTGTGTGTTACTGCTGTATGTGTTACTGTTGTGTGTGTTACTGCTGTGTGTGTGTTACTGCTGTGTGTGTGTGTTACTGCTGTGTGTGTGTGTGTGTGTGTGTGTGTGTTACTGCTGTATGTGTTACTGCTGTGTGTGTGTTACTGCTGTGTGTGTGTTACTGCTGTGTGTGTTACTGCTGTGTGTTACTGCTGTATGTGTTACTGCTGTGTGTGTGTTACTGCTGTATGTGTTACTGCTGTGTGTTACTGCTGTATGTGTTACTGTTGTGTGTGTGTTACTGCTGTGTGTTACTGTTGTGTGCGTTACTGCTGTGTGTGTGTTACTGCTGTGTGTTACTGCTGTGTGTTACTGCTATGTGTTACTGTTGTGTGTGTGTGTTACTGCTGTGTGTGTTACTGCTGTGTGTGTTACTGCTGTGTGTTACTGCTGTATGTGTTACTGTGTGTGTGTGTGTTGTGTGTGTTACTGCTGTGTGTGTGTGTGTGTGTTACTGCTGTATGTGTTACTGCTGTATGTGTTACTGCTGTGCTGTGTGTGTTGTGTGTGTGTGTGTGTGTGTGTTACTGCTGTGTGTTACTGTGTGTGTGTGTGTGTGTGTGTTACTGCTGTGTGTTACTGTTGTGTGTGTTACTGTGTGTGTGTGTGTGTTACTGCTGTGTGTGTGTGTGTTACTGCTGTATGTGTTACTGCTGTGTGTGTGTGTGTGTGTGTGTGTTACTGCTGTGTGTGTGTGTGTGTTACTGCTGTGTGTGTGTGTTTGTGTGATACTGCTGTGTGTGTTACTGCTGTATGTGTTACTGTTGTGTGTGTTACTGCTGTGTGTGTGTGTGTGTGTGTGTTACTGCTGTGTGTGTGTGTGTTGTGTGTGTGTGTGTGTTACTGCTGTATGTGTTACTGCTGTGTGTGTGTGTGTGTGTGTGTGTGTGTTACTGCTGTAGTGTGTGTGTGTTACTGCTGTGTGTGTGTGTGTGTGTGTTACTGCTGTGTGTGTTACTGCTGTGTGTGTTACTGCTGTGTGTGTGTGTGTGTGTGTGTTACTGCTGTGTGTGTGTGTGTTAGTGCGATACTGCTTTTGTGTGTGTTACTGCTGTATGTGTTACTGTTGTGTGTGTTACTGCTGTGTGTGTGTGTGTTACTGCTGTGTGTTACTGCTGTATGTGTTACTGCTGTGTGTGTATGTGTGTTACTGCTGTGTGTGTGTTACTGCTGTGTGTGTGTTACTGCTGTGTGTGTGTTACTGCTGTGTGTGTGTGTGTGTGTGTGTTACTGCTGTGTGTGTTACTGCTTTTGTGTGTGTGTGTGTGTGTGTGTGTGTGTGTGTGTGTTACTGCTGTGTGTGTGTGTGTGTGTGTTACTGCTGTGTGTGTTACTGCTGTGTGTGTGTGTGTGTGTGTGTGTGTGTGTGTGTGTGTGTTACTGCTGTGTGTGTGTGTGTTACTGTTGGCTGTGTTACTGCTGTATGCGTTACTGTTGTGTGTGTGTGTGTGTGTGTGTGTGTGTGTTACTGCTGTATGTGTGTGTGTGTGTTACTGCTGTGTGTGTGTGTGTTATTGTTGGCTGTGTTACTGCTGTATGTGTTACTGTTGTGTGTGTTTACTGCTGTATGTGTGTGTGTGTGTGGGTGTGTTACTGCTGTATGTGTGTGTGTTTGTGTGTGTTACTGCTGTGTGTGTTACTGCTGTGTGTGTTACTGTTGAGTGTGTGTGTGTGTTACTGTTGTATGTGTTACTGTTGTGTGTGTGTGTTACTGCTGTGTGTGTTACTGCTGTGTGTGTTACTGCTGTATGTGTTACTGCTGTGTTGTGTGTGTGTGTGTGTGTGTGTGTGTGTGTGTGTGTGTGTGTTACTGGTGTGTGTGTGTGTGTTACTGCTGTGTGTGTTACTGCTGCTGTGTGTGTGTGTGTGTGTGTGTGTGTTACTGCTGTGTGTGTTACTGCTGTATGTGTGTGTGTGTGTGTGTGTTACTGCTGTGTGTGTGTGTGTGTTACTGTTGGCTGTGTTACTGCTGTATGTGTTACTGCTGTGTGTGTGTGTTACTGTTGGCTGTGTTACTGCTGTGTGTGTTACTGCTGTGTGTGTGTTACTGCTGTGTGTGTGTGAGTGTGTGTTACTGCTGTATGTGTTACTGCTGTATGTGTTACTGCTGTGTGTGTGTGTGTGTGTGTGTGTGGTGTGTGTGTGTGTTACTGCTGTATGTGTGTGTGTGTCTGTGTTACTGCTTTGTGTGTGTGTTACTGCTGTGTGTGTGTGTGTGTGTGTGTGTGTGTGTGTGTGTGTGTGTTACTGTTGTGTGTGTGTGTGTGTGTGTGTGTGTGTGTGTGTGTGTGTGTTACTGTTGTGTGTGTGTGTGTGTTACTGCTGTGTGTGTTACTCAAGTGTGTGTGTGTGTGTTACTCAGGTGTGCTCTCTCTGTGTGTGTTACTCCAGTCTCTGGTCTCTTTACTGCTTTATGTGTGTGTGTGTGTGTGTGTGTGTGTGTGTGTGTGTGTTAGTCCTGTGTGTGGTGTTTCCTCTCTGTGTGTTTCCTCTCTGTGTGTGTTCTTGTGTGTGTTACTGTTTGTGTGTGTTACTGTGTGTGTTTACCCGTTGTGTGTGTTACTGTGTGTTTACCCCTGTGTGTGTTACTGTGTGTTTCCTCTGTGTGTGTTACTGTTGTGTTTCTCTGTGTGCGTTACTGCTGTGTGTTTCTGTCTGTGTGCGTTACTCCCGGGGTGCTCTCCTCTGTGTGTTACTCCAGTTTTTTCTTTCCTCTGTGTGTGTTACTGTGTGTTTCCTCTGTGTGTGTTACTGTGTGTTTCCTCTGTGTGGGGTTTTCCCCCTGTGTGTTTCCCTCTGTGTGTGTTTCCTCTGTGTGTGTTACTGCTTTGTGTGTGTTACTCCAGTGTGTTTCCTCTGTGTGTGTTACTCCAGTGTGTTTCCTCTGTGTGTGTTACTCCAGTGTGTTTCCTCTGTGTGTGTTACTCCAGTGTGTTTCATCTGTGTGTGTTACTCCAGTGTGTTTCCTCTGTGTGTGTTACTCCAGTGTGTTTCATCTGTGTGTGTTACTCCAGTGTGTTTCCTCTGTGTGTGTTACTCCAGTGTGTTTCATCTGTGTGTGTTACTGCTTTGTGTGTGTTACTCCAGTGTGTTTCCTCTGTGTGTGTTACTGCTTTGTGTGTGTTACTCCAGTGTGTTTCCTCTGTGTGTGTTACTCCAGTGTGTTTCCTCTGTGTGTGTTACTCCAGTGTGTTTCATCTGTGTGTTACTCCAGTGTGTTTCCTCTGTGTGTTACTCCAGTGTGTTTCCTCTGTGTGTGTTACTCCAGTGTGTTTCCTCTGTGTGTGTTACTCCAGTGTGTTTCCTCTGTGTGTGTTACTCCAGTGTGTTTCCTCTGTGTGTGTTACTCCAGTGTGTTTCCTCTGTGTGTGTTACTCCAGTGTGTTTCTTCTGTGTGTGTTACTCCAGTGTGTTAACACTTTGTGTGTGTGTTACTGCACTGTGTGTTACATTTATTTTTTGTGTGTGCGCATGCATGTGGGGGAGGGGTGTATAATATAGAACCTTGGTGATAGGGATTTGACCTGAGCAAATGTGGTGTGTGTGTGTGTGTGAGTGTGTGAGTGTGTACACGTGCTCTTATCATTTATTTGCCTGAGCTTTAAGTATCAGGTCTGTGAAACTCATTCAATACCACTATATTTATATATATGTATATGTGGGTGTGTGTGTGGAATGCCGCTACTCACTAATCTGTGTTCATAAAATGACTACCTGTGTGACTAATGTACACACACACACACACACACACACACACACACACAGAGGAATGCTGTCTTATATTTAACTGTTAATTGCTGTTATTATGTTGGTGTGAAAAAGCCATGTAGATGAGGCTGTAAAACTAGAAGCTTTTTCTCCAGTGTGTTTTTTGCATATTTGTGTGTGTGTGTGTGTGTGTGTGTGTGTGTGTGTGTGTGTGTGTGTGTGTGTGTGTTTCTATTAAATGTGTGTTATCTGGACAAAACACCCACGGCCCATTTTAAGTTTACTGTACAGACGCACATGTAACTGTTCACTTTTCTCCACACACACACACACACACCTTGTTCTACAACATGCTTCATAGCCTGCCTGTGGCATATCTGCCTGTGTGTTTATTACATTCATGTCTGCACGAGTGTGTGTGTGTGTGTGTGTGAGAGAGAGAGAGAGAGAGAGAGAGAGAGAGAGAGAGAAATATGCAGTGCCTGTCAGTCCTATCAGTCTAAGGATCAGTAAATGATCTGAGAGTGAAGTGGAAAGTCTTGTTGGATAGCGTGGTAACAAACACTCCAACATCATTTACTTAAATTATCGTAATTCTCTCTCTCTCTCTCTCTCTCTCTCTCTCTCTCTCTCTCTCACACTCACACACACACACACACCCCCACAAGCTCAAACCCGAGAACTCCGAGAAATCTTGTGACACATGGTCCCCACTAAGATAGAAAAACCTGCATACATTCAAGGGCGTGTTTTCCCAGATATTCCCAAATCTGTCGGAATCTATTCATCAGATACTGGATCACGTTTTCTGTGACAACTACACACTCCTCCTG
The DNA here is from genome assembly GCA_033459395.1 of Hemibagrus guttatus. Classification (NCBI taxonomy): domain Eukaryota; kingdom Metazoa; phylum Chordata; class Actinopteri; order Siluriformes; family Bagridae; genus Hemibagrus; species Hemibagrus guttatus. The sequence continues at coordinate 4,834,661 of JAUCMX010000004.1, forward strand.
TCAGGACTGTAGCGGTTTAGTGTTTAACATAACACACACCAGTCCGGGTGATTTGTTCCCGAGGTCGGAAGTGGATTATTTTTGTGTAGCCGCGCGGTCCGAGGTGTGTTGTTCCGCTCAAAGCGCGGCACTTTCCCAGTGATTAGTGTTTCTTTCATTAACTGAGGACACGCTGTGCTTCTGGATTGAGGTCTACGTTACTCTTTGCATCGCACTCGGTTACACTCAGGGGCTCGAGGCTGACACCAGGGTTTTTGTGGATTTACAGGATTTTTCTCCCTAAACGAATTAGATGAATTATTTCTTGTGTATAAACACTCGCACACAAATAAAAGATTTCACAAATAGGTCCTTTCAATCCAGACTGATAAACCAGGGCCATTGTGTGTTACGGCTGTGTCTGTTACCGCTCTGTCTGTTACCGCTCTGTCTGTTACCGCTCTGTGTGTTATTGCTGTGTGTTATTGCTGTGTGTTACCACTCTGTGTTATTGCTGTGTGTGTTACCGCTCTGTGTGTTACCGCTCTGTGTGTTACCGCTCTGTGTGTTACCGCTCTGTGTGTTACCGCTCTGTGTGTTACCGCTGTGTGTGTTACCGCTCTGTGTGTTACCGCTCTGTGTGTGTTACCGCTCTGTGTGTTATCACTCCGTGAGTTATCGCTCTGTGAGTTATTGCTGTGTGTGTTATCACTCCGTGTGTTACTGCTGTGTGTGTTACCACTCTGTGTTACCGCTGTGTGTGTTATTGCTGTGTGTTACTGCTGTGTGCGTTATCGCTCTGTGTGTATTACCACTCTGTGTTACTGCTGTGTGTGTTACCACTCTGTTTTAGCACTCTGTGTGTCGCTCCTGTGTGTGTTACTGCTGTGTGCGTTATCGCTCTGTGTGTATTACCACTCTGTGTTACTGCTGTGTGTGTTACCACTCTGTTTTAGCACTCTGTGTGTCGCTCCTGTGTGTGTTACTGCTGTGTGCGTTATCGCTTTGTGTGTATTACCACTCTGTGTTACTGCTGTGTGCGTTATCGCTCTGTGTGTATTACCACTCTGTGTTACTGCTGTGTGTGTTACCACTCTGTGTTACTGTTGTGTGTGTTACCACTCTGTGTTACTGTTGTGTGTGTTACCACTCTGTGTTACTGCTGTGTGTGTTACCACTCTGTGTTACTGCTGTGTGTGTTACCACTCTGTGTTACTGCTGTGTGTGTTACCACTCTGTGTTACTGTTGTGTGTGTTACCACTCTGTGTTACTGCTGTGTGTATTACCACTCTGTGTTACTGCTGTGTGTGTTACCACTCTGTGTTACTGCTGTGTGTGTTACCACTCTGTGTTACTGCTGTGTGTGTTACCACTCTGTGTTACTGCTGTGTGTGTTACCACTCTGTGTTACTGCTGTGTGTGTTACCACTCTGTTTTAGCACTATGTGTGTCGCTCCTGTGTGTGTTACTGCTGTGTGCGTTATCGCTCTGTGTGTATTACCACTCTGTGTTACTGCTGTGTGTTACCACTCTGTGTTACTGCTGTGTGTGTTACCACTCTGTTTTAGCACTCTGTGTGTCGCTCCTGTGTGTGTTACTGCTGTATGTGTTACCACTGTGTGTTACTGCTGTGTGTATTACCACTCTGTGTGCCGCTCCTGTGTGTCGCTCCTCTGTGTGTTACTGCTGTGTGTTACCACTCTGCGTTACCACTCTGTATCTTACTCCTGTGTGTCTTACACCTGTGTGTTACCACTCTGTGTGTTACTGCTGTGTGTTACCGCTCTGTGCGTTACCACTCTGTGCGTTACCACTCTGTATCTTACTCCTGTGTGTCTTACACCTGTGTGTTACCACTCTGTGTGTTACTGCTGTGTGTTACCGCTCTGTGCGTTACCACTCTGTGCGTTACCGCTCTGTATCTTACTCCTGTGTGTCTTACATCTGTGTGTGACCGCTCTGTGTGTTACTGCTGTGTGTTACCACTCTGTATCTTACTCCTGTGTGTCTTACACCTGTGTGTTACCACTCTGTGTGTTACTGCTGTGTGTTACCGCTCTGTGCGTTACCACTCTGTATCTTACTCCTGTGTGTCTTACACCTGTGTGTGACCGCTCTGTGTGTTACTGCTGTGTGTTATTGCTCTGTGTTACCGCTGTTTGTTACTCTTCTGTGTGTGTGAGTTAACACTCTTAATCTTTTGACACATGGTCCCCACTAAGATATAAAAACCTACATGCGTTCAGTGTGTGTTTTCCCAGATTTTCTGAAATCTGTCGGAATTAATCATTAGATTGACACAACCACTGTGTGTGAATCGGCTGATGGTGTAAATTAGAAATATAAAGATGGGTATCTTGTTTCTCAGACTGAGGACGTGCGAGTTTGAACACGTTCCTGCCTATGTTTTATCATGTCGAATTGCAGATATGATCAGGTTCAAGTAAATATGTGTGTGTGTGTGTGTGTGTGTGTGTGTGTGTGTGTGTGTGTGTTTGAGAGACTGGTTTGAGTGGAAAAGTGACTTTCTCTGTACTGAGCCTTTTCTTACAATGTGATGTGTGATGAATCCTGACACGCTCACTGGTGTCTGTGGTGTTACTGCGATTCTGCAGAGTGTTGTGAGACGGTTATGTTTTAAACACAACCTGCTGTGAATTTTGCACGGATAAGTATGCAGTAAAAAAAAAGAGCAGACATGAAATCTGCAAACCGTGGTTTAACACGCTCTTGAGTACATACTCCTGCCCTTATGTATAGTTTGTATAGTGTTTGTATAGTGTGTGTGTGTGTGTGTGTGTGTGTGTGTGTGTGTGTGTGTGTCTTTTTGTGGTGTGGCTCTGTACTCCTCCGGTCAACTGTCCAGCACATGTTTGTGGTCACTTGGAAATCGCACTCGCACCGAGTCATATCGGTGTCGACTCATCGAACGACTCACAGTTGATTCGTTTTGAATTTCTGTCAAATGACTCACTAACATTTCTGTATGTTTATGTAAAGGATGTATGTTTATCTCTCCCTCTCTCTTTTTCTCTCTCTCTTTCTGCCTGTTCTGTCTCGCTCTTTCTTTTTGCTCACACTATTCGTCTCTCCCACTGTATGTTTACATACGTCTGTCTCTGTTTCCCCCACCCTCCATTTTACTCACCCTGTCTGTCTCTCTCATTCTCTTTCCATCTGCTTATCTTTCTCTTTGTTTATCTCTGTTTCTGTGTATCTTTGTCTAGCTTTGTCCCTCAACCTCTCTCTCTCTCTCTCTCTCTCTCTCTCTCTCTCTCTCTCTCTCTCTCTCTCTCTTGTGTGAAACTGGTCTATCTGTCACTTCCTGTAAGAATATGCTATCTTGCTATCTCTCTTCCCCTGGTTGTTTGTGTAATCCTGAAGGCAGAAGCATTCATAAAAAAAAGCACAGTAAGCGAGAAACCCAGGGTTCGAGCTGAGATTAGCCCGAGTGATTGTGGACACGTTTATTTCCTCTTTCCTGCTAACGCTAAGTGGTTTTTTTTTTTTTGTTTGTTCAAAGTAGCTACTTTTAGCTACTACTTTAACTTCACACATTCATTCACAAGTTTGGACGGAAATCGCGGCATAACAACAATAGCGAGTATCTTAGCCACAGGCTAGCCGTGGCTACTGTTAGCAATCACTCTAAGCTTGATGATATCTTCTCAAAACAGTGATTAGTAGGTCAGAGTTGCAGATTTAACCAAGAAGAAAGACTAGGCACATAACGAGGAGTGTGAGTGCGACTGAAACGAGGCGTCTCCTGCACCTACACATTCCTGATCTTGAGAGAGAAGGAGCAGTGAGCTAGCAGCGGTCAGCAGACACCCAGGAGCTGAACCAAGCCTGAACAAACAGTCTGAACATTCCTGCACTGGCCACGGCTCCTCGACGAGACGCAACACGTCCGCTAAGGATACATGCCGAGGAGCAGGTCTGCACGGATCACTCCAGAGGAGATGAACACATCCCCAGAGAGAGAGAGAGAGAGAGAGAGAGAGAGAGAGAGAGAGAGAGAGAGAGAGAGAGAGAGAGAGAGAGAGAGAGAGAGAGAAAAGGAGAACAGGAGGCAGTAAAGAGATGAATTAAGAGTGAGAGAGGAAGAGAGACATTGAGAGTGAAAGATGGAGGGAGAGGAAAAAGCAAGACAGAAATTGAAAGAGTGTGAGATGGTCAGGGAGAGATTCAGTATGAGAGAGGGAGAGAGAGAGAGGCAGGCAGGCAGACAGATGGAGCTGGCTTTAGATTTCCTGTTTCAATTTCTGTCGTGTGGATGGGGAGAGACTCTGCTCCTAAACATTCATATATGTGTATAAATATATACGAGGAGAGAGAGAGAGAGATTAGTTTCACACTTTTATGTAAAAAAAAAAAAAAAAAAAAGAGAGGGAAACTCCCCTCAGTAAGTTGACGTGTCTGAGACGTCCCAGAATTTGCTCTGTGTTACATTCACAGGAACATTTTGCGTACGCTGCTCATTTTAATTCTGATTTGTGTACTGTCTGGCTTTCCTGAATGCTGATTTAAATCTGATTTCAGCTTTCTGTGTCCACCTGTACAACCACGTCACTGCAGCACACGGCTCAGGCCTGGCTCCACCCTCCTTGTGTCTCCACCCTCATGTCTCCTCCCTCGTGTCTCCCTCCTCTTTCCTCCCTTCTTGTGTGTTACTCCTCGTGTCTCCCCTCACATCTCCCTGATCATGTCTCCTCGTGTCTCTCCCCTCAAGTCTCCCTTTTACTTGTGTCCCCTCTCTCTTCGTGTCTCCCTTATCATGTCTGCCTCCTCATGTCTCTCCCCTTGTGTCTCTCCCTTCGTGTCTCCCTTATCATGTCTCCCTCCTTGTGTCTCCTTCATGTCTTTCCCCTTGTCTCTCCGCTCACCTCTCCCTCTTCGTGTCTCCCTCCTTGTGTCTCCCCCCCGTGTCTCTCACCTCACGTCTCCCTCCTCCTCATGTCTCTCCCCTTGTGTGTCTCCCTTATCATGTCTCCCTTATCATGTCTCCCTCCTTGTGTCTCCTTCTGTCTTTCCCTGCTCTCCGCTCACCCCCTTGTCTCTCTCCTGTGCTGTGTTTTGTTCCCCCTCCTCATGTCTCTCCCCTTGTGTGTCTCCCTTATCATGTCTCCCTCCTTGTGTCTCCTTCATGTCTTTCCCCTTGTCTCTCCGCTCACCTCTCCCTCTTCGTGTCTCCCTCCTTGTGTCTCCTCCCCCGTGTCTCTCACCTCACGTCTCCCTCCTCCTCATGTCTCTCCCCTTGTGTCTCTCCCTTCACATCTCACCCCTCGTGTCCCATGTAGCATGGCTTTGAGTCCTCTGCTTCTGAGAAGTCCGCTGCAGTGCACCGAGCGGTACACTTTGATCACACCATGTGTGTTTTTGTTTAATCGAGCTGTATTGATCACTCTGTAGTGCTGTTGTTTACCGTGTGTGTGTGTGTGTGCACGCATATGCTCTTATTTGCTCAGCTTTAATAGGTAATGCATGACCTGTGCATTTATGGGACATCAAACCATAGAGTCTGATTAAAGATTAACTCTGTAGATATCAGCGCTCGGTCCTGCATGAGGTCAGATCATGCAGGTCGGAGTTTCTCAATCACAGCACTGTAGACCTGAGGCCCTGTCGCTGCCGTGCTCTGAGACACCTGACTCGGATCAGAGGAACCGCGTGGTTTAGGGATGATACGGGAACAAAAGACGCGAAATTAGACGAACCTTTTAGGGCTAGTGCGATACGATAATGTGTCCGTATCATGATTTAACAACATTCACTATTCTGAGTACCGTAGTCTTGCGCTTTTGTTACTTTTTATTACTCAAGTTGGGTTTTTTTTTTTATTCCTCTTATACCGCATCTGTTTTTCATTTGTCTAAGTAAAGACAAACACGTCATACTTTTCTTCCTTTTACACGCACATTTAAAGTTGTACAGCGTTCTTGAAACATAACTTCCTTTTGGCGGTTTTTAACTTGTTCAAACAAATGACGCATCATACTTTTTCTTTTCCTAGTTAGATTTAATGTTATAATCTGTTGCCTTTCCCTAAATATCGCCGAGATCAGGATATGCCTTTCTGAGAGCAGTTTACACCGCTGACCTACTCACTTGAATCTCTATATTTCAGTCGATGTTGAAATATAGATTTAGGTTGTGAATAATTCACTTTCTCCTGTTCTGTGTTAAATCATTTGTTTTTGAAAAGCTTTCCAGTGTGGTGATTTCATCAGTTTGTCGCATTCGGCGTCGCTCGTCACGCGAGGATTTCTTCTGCTCCTGTGAGGAAGGGTTACATCTGTCCTACAATCCCCACACATACTTACACACACACACACACACACATGTTTATGTTTATACATGTGTGCAGACATATACACAGACATACAGTTGCTGATTATTTCACGGGAACATCTGGAGGACGAGATGGAAATGAGTTAACCAAATGCACAGGAACATAATGTACATCCTTTAAATGTCTTTGCTTTGTTCTGTGGCATGATGTTCCTCTGTCTTTGTGTGCACGTGTGTGTGTGTGTGTGTGTGTGTGGTGTGGGGCGTGTGTGTGTGTGCATTCGTCTGTGCATGCCTGCGTGTGTGTTTTCTGATCAGTTCTAACGTTAGCAGACCCCGCGCTCCGGCTGCTCACACATCTCCAAACGAGGCCTGTTTTTGTTCCCAAGGCTTTTATTGTTTCCTCATTGGACTGACATTCCTGTCCAGAACATTCCACCGATCTATAGCCCTTATTTACGCAGCCGTTGGTCACCCCCACGAGCCTTGTGTGTGTGTGTGTGAGAGTGAGAGAGAGAGCGAGAGAGAGACAGTGTGTGTGTTAGCACCCCTCTGTCCCCCAGCACTACAGCTCGTGAACTTGACTTGCCATTGCAGCTGTTTTTGTGTGTGTGTGTGTGTGTGTGTGTGTGTGTGTGTGTGTGTGAGACAGGGGTGCTGAATGCAGCTGGGTGGGGGAAGGATGGAGGGATGAAGAGGGAGGAATGGAGGTGGAGGTAGATCAATTGTCGAGGTGCCGCACAGATGGCCTCTGGTTGTGTGGGGGTTAAATGGGAGGACAACTTTATTTACCATTTCCTGGGAAGAGACACCTGTGAGAGAGGCCTGAAGTAAGGTGTTTCCGTGTGTGTGTGTGTGTGTGCGTGTGCGCGCGTGCTAGAGAGTGAAAGAGAGAGAAAACTCTCACACAGACATTGAGGCATTGCTGATTCTGAATTGTGTGTGTGTTAAAGAGAGAGAGCTCTCGGACATGGACATCGATGATCCTGAAGTGTGTTTTTGTGTGTGTGTGTGTGTGTGTGTGTGTTAAAGAGGTGCAGCTGTGAATATCCATCAGAATGCTCTCATCAGTGCTGTGAATGTGTGTGTCATGTTTCTCCAACACACCAACAGTCCAACATAGCTTCCTGTGCACTACACATGCTCACTACCTGGGGTCCAACACCGCCTGCGTGATGTATTCTGTACTCGACTTCAACACTGCCTCCACTTCCATATCACTTTAGCCCTCATGAATATTTCACTCTAAAACGCGTGCATTATTAACCAGGTGAAAATAAAGTAATCCCAAACGACTCTTGCTAGGTGACGCCTGTCAGAAATGAGGAGACGTGGCCATGGCCTTTTGCATAACTTGAAGCGAAAGCTCACTGAGGATCTGCATGATCCTTAAGGCGGACGTCAGCGTCACGGTCAGCGCAGTGTCGGGTTTCAGCTCCTGTCGCAGGCCAGATGTAGAAACCTTCACTCGTATGTTTCACCTTTACATGTGAAGAAAGAGACTGTTTAACCCTCACCACACAGATGGCTAATCGCTAGCTATCACAGAGCACTTACACACTCAGAGGAACTGCCCTCTTCTGCTCAGATGATTGGCTGGTGTCACTGTGATGGACAGGAGAGTGACAGAATGCCCCTCCCACCAAGAGGTCATCACATGGACAAATTTTCTTGTTAGTTGAAGGAGGCAACTCGCTTATTACTAACTTTAATAACGTTCCTGCTACGTTGCGTCACCGTGTTCCTGATGGACGTGTAGAGATTCCGTCTGATTGCTCAAACATCAGATGCTCTTGGTCTCTAGTGGGCGGAGCTTCAGAGACTGAGATTTCAGCTGCTGCACCCAGCTTCATGTATCATCAGATCCAATACAGACCAGTGTATGGATGATGATGATAATAATAATAATATGATGATGATGATGATGATGATGATGATGATCTGAAACTGATTATGATAACTGATGCGAGTAATGTTGATGATGAAGAGGAACTGATGATATGAGGAGGAAAAGGAACTCAACAAGGATGATGATGATTTTGTTGAGAATAACTGATGGCGGTGTAGATGAGGATGTTGGTATCTGATGATGATGATGATGATGATGATGATAATGAGGAGATTATTTACATTTACATGATTTACTGTCCAGTGTCACCCAAATGAGGATGAGGTTCCCTTCTGAGCCTGGTTCCTCTCAAGGTTTCTTCCTCATATCATCTGAGGGAGTTTTTCACCACCACCGTCACCAGAGATGCATTTTAGAGATGAAGAATAACTTAACGTTGCCCTTTGTCTCAAAGCAGCTTTACAGAAGTATAGAAACACAAAAAAACGACAACGTCCATTATTAAAAGTGCTATACAAATAAATTGAATTGATTTGATTTGGACTAATGATGATGATGATGATGATGATGATGGTGATGATGATGGTGATGGTTATGGCGATGATGAGAATAACTGATGGTGGCGTAGATGATGCTGCTCATAACTGATGATGATGATGATGATGATGATGATGATGATGATGATGATGATGATGATGGTGGTCTCTCTGCAGAATGGCAGTGGCGTGTGGGGAGAGGAATCAGACAGCAACAGATCGAGAGGAGAGGCTTCCAGAGACTTTGCCAAGGTGATGTATCTTTGTCTCTCCGTCCATCCGTCTGTCTCTCCGTCTGTCTCTCCGTCTGTCCTTTTATCTGTCTGTTAGTCTGTCTTTCCATCCGTCTGTCCGTGCATCTATCTGTCTGTATGTCCGTCTGTCCTTTTATCTGTCTGTTAGTCTGTCTTTCCATCCGTCTGTCCGTGCATCTATCTGTCTATCCGTCTGCCTGCCTGTCTGTCTCTCTCTCTCTTTGCCCCTGTCTGTCTTTCTGCCACTCTTTCTCTCTGTCATTGTAGTTGTATTAACATGACAGTATGTAATAATAATAATAATAATAATAATAATAATAATAATGTGTTTGTCTCTTGTGCAGTTGTATGAGCTGGACAGTGACCCCAACAGGAAAGAGTTTCTGGATGATCTCTTCACCTTCATGCAGAAAAGAGGTAGAACTTTTTCTGTAGTAGTTTTTTTGGTGTGTGCTCTTCTCTCCGCTCTCGTGGTTACACACTCACTCGCTGTGTGGCTGCTGGGGTGTGTGTGTGTGTGTGTGTGTGTGTGTGTGTTACATATATCATTGTCGTTTAAAGACCAGTCTTGCTGACTTGACCTAAGCTTTGACTTCACCTGTAACCACACACACACACACACACACACACACACACACAGATCGGTGTTTTGAGTTGATGGATTTGTTCTGTTCACTGCAGTGATTCTGTCTCACACATGCGACAAATTTATCCGGTGCTGATATAAATAGTCTCTCACACACACGCACACGTGTGTGTCATTAACACACCCTCCTCACCATCGTGGTGCACTTTATGGGGTGTTAGGGCAGTTCGGTTCCAGCCTACGCAGTGCTGCTTCCTCATCACTCTGCTTCACACACAGAGTTATTAGATTAGTAGATTAGCTCTGAGCCGGGGACAGACTCCCACTGACCGCACACATCTCTCCAACACGATGCCTAGCAGAAGTGTGTGTGTGTGTGTGTGTGTGTGTCTGTGTGCATCTTGGTGTGTGTCTCTGTGTCAGTGTGTGTGTGCCTTTTGCCGTGTCTCTGTGTGTCTGTGTGTGTGTCTCTGCGTGTGTGTGTGTGTGTCTTTGTGCATGTGTGTGTCTCTGCGTGTGTATGTGTCTCTGCATGCGTGTGTCTATGCGTGTGTGTGTTTTCTCTGTGTGTGCGTGTGTGTGTGTCTTTGCATGTGTGTGTCTGTGTATGTGTGTCTTGCATGTGTGTTTGTCTGTGTGTGTGTGTCTTTGCGCATGTGAGTGAGTGTATGTGTGTGTGTGTGTGTGTTATGAGTGAATGTGTGTGTGTGTGGGGTTTTATGAGTGAATGTGTGTGGGGTGTGTATGAGTGAATGTGTGTGTGTTTTGGTGTTTTTTATGAGTGAATGTGTGTGTGTGTGTGTATGAGTGAATGTATAAGTGTGCGTGTGTATGAGTGAATGTATGTGTGTGTGTGTTTTATGAGTGAATGTATAAGTGTGCGTGTGTGAGTGAGTGTATGAGTGTGTTTTATGAGTGAGTGTATGAGTGTGTGTGTGTGTATGAGTGAATGTATAAGTGTGCGTGTGTGTGTGTGTGTGTGTGTGTGTGTGTGTGTGTGAGTGATAAATTTTGTGTGTGTGTATGAGTGAATGAAAATGTGTGTGTGTGTGTTTTATGAGTGAATGTATAAGTGTGCGTGTGTATGAGTAAAGTGTAGGGTGTGTGTGTGTGTGTGTTTTATGAGTAAAGTGTATGATTTGTGTGTGTATGTGTGTGTGTGTGTGTGTGTGTGTGTGGGGGAGTGAATGTGGGAACTTTGTGTGTTTGTGTGTGTATGAGTGAATGTATAAGTGTGCATGTGTATGAGTGAATGTTATGTGTGTGTGTGTGTGTGTTGTATGAGTGATGTTGAGTTTTTATAGTGAGTGTATGAGTGTGTGTGTGTATGAGTGATGTAGAAGTGTGTGTGTGTGTGTGTATGAGTGAATGTATAAGTGTGCATGTGTATGAGTGAATGTATGTGTGTGTGTGTGTGTGTGTGTGTGTGTATGAGT
>JAUCMX010000004.1:4855592-4900592 GCA_033459395.1 Hemibagrus guttatus
GACCTATTGAACCGGTGTAAATGTATTCATTGGTAAAGACTTCAAAGCACTTTTGTACGTCGCTCTGGATAAAAGTGTCTGCCAAATGCAAACGTAGATGTAAATATCATGACGTTTTCTGTAAGGAGCTGTTTAACGTTTTTGTAAAAAGTCGTCTTTTCTGACTCTCCGTAACGTTACAATTAATTGCTCTGGATAAGGGCGTCCGCTAAATGCCAGAAATTAATGTCCAGGAAGAGAGGCGCTATCCGTTCTAGCTGCTAGAACAGAAGTGCTCATAGAAATGAACTGGTTTCAACATTTAGATGTAACTATAAATGGATAAAATATTATTTTAGCAATACATAAGAAGCGTAGAAGGAATCGAATTTATCCGCTTTGTATTGGACATCGCATCACTGCGTCACTGATTATTTTTTATTCCTTCCACAGGCCTAAATGATAATGTGTCAAGCTTCAATATGCAAATCAGGCAGAAGGTCATTTGGATATTCCTAGAATGACATTTACATGTTCTGGATTCAATCTGGATTTGATGGGTACAGGTGTAGCCGTTTCTCTGTGCTTTTCTTTTCCGTTGAGCTTCAACATCGGCAAATCGTACTTTCTGACCTGCAAAAGAACAACAAACAAGGATCATGGGGTTTCCTGGGAAGCTGAACAGGCTTTCCTTTTCCCCAGATTTTCTTCCTAAGATCTTTTAGATCAGTCTCAGAAAAGCACCTTTGTTCTCAGAAAAGCAATCGTTTTGTTTTCTACCTCTGAATCGTCCAGAACAGAATCTCAGCAGCTGCTCTGTGAGTATTGATCATCAGATTACAGTATTATTCGCCGCTCGTCCACACATCGATTATGGGGGTTAGCTGCTTTACGAGCGAGGAAGAAACGGTGGGAGATTAGAGGTGTGAGAGAGAGAGAGAGAGAGCGAGAAATCATCAATTGTGAAAGAGAGAGAGAGAGAAATCATCAATTGAGAGAAAGAAGAGAGGGATCATCTATTGTAAAAGAGAGAGAGATATCATCAATGCATGAGAAAGTGAGAGAGATCATCAATTGTGAGAGAGAGAGAGAGAGAGAGAGAGAGAGATCATCAATTGTGTGTGTGTGAGAGGGAGAGAGGGAGTCAGAGAGAGATCATCAACTGTAAAAGAGAGAGAGGGAGAGATCATCAATTGTGAGAGAGAGAGAGAGAGAGGAATTCGAGAGATGGTGGGAGGGGAATCTACTTTATCTTGAAGCCTTCTTCTACAACTCCGCAGCTCATTTTTGGTCATTTGTTAGAGTCATTGGTCATTCTCTCTCTTTGACGTGTCCTTTTGAAATGTCTCTAATCGCCTCCTTCTGAGAAAGACATGGAGACAAAGCAGCCGCCGCTGCGATACGACACGACACGATTGCCAGTGTAACGTAACGTGATTTGATTCTTGACAAATGATTCAGCTTTAATTAAGTCTAGTCGAGTGCACGTCAGGATGGATCTCAAACTAACTACTCATTTAACGCATGAAAAAAAATCAGTTACAGGTAGAAACCTCCCCCTCTTCCTCCCCCTCTTCCTCCCCCTCTTCCTCCCCCTCTTCAGTTTCTATGAAGCCGAGTCAAAAGTGCAAGGCGATGTGAATGAGAGGTCATGAGATTTGTGATCGCAAAAGTAACCTCAACGTTTTTTCAATAAGCGACGGATGAAAGGTTTTATTTAACTCACTCTCTTAGAATGAACGAATCCATTGTATTTATCTGTTTGAATGTTTATTTAATTTCCCATATTTCATGCTTGAATGCTAGCTCCTCTTACTTTCTTTGTTTCCCTTTTTTATCTTTCTCTCTTTAGATCACTGTGTAATTATGTTTGTTTCTTTCATGATTTGTAACTATTACTAGACTCGATCATTCTTCTGCTCGGTTGCTATTAACCCTTTGCTGAATAAAAATCACTCTTGACATTTTTATCTTTTTGTTTCTTTTAAACTCCTTCAGACTCGGTTGTATTTCTATTTATTTTATTTATTTATTTATTTATTTATTTATTTATTTTTCTTCTCTTTTTTTTAAACCCCTTCAGATTCGAGTTGTATTTTTATTTTTTTTATTTTTATTTTATTTTTTCTCTTTTTTAAACTCCTGAAGTAGTGTTTATTTATTTTCTCTCTTTTTTAAAACTCCTTCAGAATCGAGTTATTTTTATTTTTTTTAATTTTAGTTTATTTTTCTCTTTTTAAACTCCTTCAGATTCAAGTTGTATTTTTATTTATTTTTTATTTTTTTCTCTCTTTATACTCCTTCAGACTCGAGTAGTATTTTTATTTATTTATTTATTTATTTATTTTTATTTTTTTTTTTTTTTCTTCTCTTTTTTAAACTCCTTCAGACTCATGGTGTATTTTTATTTATTTATTTATTTTCCTCTTTTTTAAACTCCTTCAGACTCGTGGTGTATTTTTATTTATTTATTTATTTTCCTCTTTTTTAAACTCCTTCAGATTCGAGTTGCATTTTTTTTTTTTTTTTTTTTTTTTTTCTCTTTTAAACTCCTTCAGACAAGTTTTTCTTGTTGCTTTTTTTTTAAATTAATTTATCTATTTATTCTTGCTTTCTTTTGTGATTTTAATCTTAAATGCTTTTTTTTCTGACAATCTCTGAGCCATCTCTACACACGTCCAATCTTGAGACTTTTACTAGACTAGATAAAGCTGTTTTTTTCCCTCTCTCTAGTTTTTCTTGTTTTTCTGTTTGTTAGCGCTGTTAAAGACCTTTAACAGATTAAGGTTTTTTTCTGCCCAGAGTCCCTGTCATTTCTGAACCTAAAATTCCCTGCAGCTCTATTATAATAACAGTAACGACGACAGTGAAATCCCCCCAACCTCCCCCCCAAGCCCCTAGGGCCGTTCCATCTTTTCATCCGGTGTGCTGTGTCAGGACATTAGGCGATCGCTCCGTCCTGCTCTCGCGTTTCGATGAGGTGTTGATTAGATTGCGATCACTTTTGACCAGCCGTCCTCAGGGAGCACGCGCACTCAGGTTGCAGTAAAAGTGGCCTTCTCACTTTTCATGTCATCCACCCTTTTCACTCGTCCTGTCTTCTCCCCTCCTCCATCCTACCACTTTGTTCAGGTGACCCATCTTTTTTTTTTTTTTTTTTTTTTTTTTTTTTTTTTTTTTTTCCCCCCCTTTAAGCCAAAACCCCAAAAATCCATCCCCTTCCTTTTTCCCACAACCCCCAATTCCATCCAACACATAACCTGTCCAACACCCCAACACACATCCACCCAAACACATTACCTGTCCAACACACACACAATCCATCCAACACATATACCTGCCCAAAACACACACACAAAATCCATCCAACACATATACCTGTCCAACACACACACATATCCATCCAACACATATACCTGTCCAACACACACACACACACCCATCCAACACATATACCTGTCCAACACACACACACTTTCCATCCAACACATATACCTGTCCAACACACACACATATCCATCCACACATATACCTGTCCAACACACACACACAATCCATCCAACACATATACCTGTCCAACACACACAAAAATATCCACCCAAACACATATACCTGTCCAACACACACACACACTTTCCATCCAACACATATACCTGTCCAACACACACACAATCCATCCAACACATATACCTGTCCAACACACACACACATATCCATCCAACACATATACCTGTCCAACACACACACATATCCATCCATCACATATACCTGTCCAACACACACACACACATCCATCCAACACATATCCCTGTCCAACACACACACACATATCCACCCAAACACATATACCTGTCCAACACACACACAAAAATCCATCCAACACATATACCTGTCCAACACACACACACACATCCATCCAACACATATACCTGTCCAACACACACACACAATCCATCCAACACATATACCTGTCCAACACACACACATATCCACCCAAACACATATACCTGTCCAACACACACACAAAATCCATCCAACACATATACCTGTCCAACACACACACACACATCCATCCAACACATATACCTGTCCAACACACACACAAAATCCATCCAACACATATACCTGTCCAACACACACACACATCCATCCAACACATATACCTGTCCAACACACACACACAATCCATCCACACATATCCCTGTCCAACACACACACACACATCCATCCACACATATACCTGTCCAACACACACAAAAAATCCATCCAACACATATACCTGTCCAACACACACACACAATCCATCCACACATATACCTGTCCAACACACACACACAATCCATCCAACACATATACCTGTCCAAACACACACACAATCCACCCAAACACATATACCTGTCCAACACACACACAAATCCATCCAACACATATACCTGTCCAACACACACACACAAAATCCATCCAACACATATACCTGTCCAACACACACACAATCCATCCAACACATATACCTGTCCAACACACACAAAAAATCCATCCAACACATATACCTGTCCAACACACACACAATCCATCCAACACATATACCTGTCCAACACACACACACACAATCCATCCAACACATATACCTGTCCAACACACACACACACATATCCATCCAACACATATCCCTTTTCCAACACACACACTTTCCATCCAACACATATACCTGTTCAACACACACACATCCATCCAACACATATACCTGTTCAACACACACACACAAAATCCATCCAACACATATCCCTGCCCAACACACACACACATCCATCCAACACATATACCTGTCCAACACACACACACACACATCCACCCAACACATATACCTGTCCAACACACACACATCCATCCAACACATATACCTGTCCAACACACACACATCCATCCAACACATATACCTGTCCAGCACACACACATCCATCCAACACATATACCTGTCCAACACACACACACACATCCGCCCAACACACAGACCTGTTCAACACACACACAATCCTGTCCAACACAAAACCCACACACAACCACCAAACACATTACCTTTTCAACACCACACACACATTCCACCAACACAAACCTTTCAACACACACACATCCATCCAACACAAACCTTTCAACACACACACACACACTCCACCAAACAATCCCTGTCCAAACCAAAACCCCCAAAAAATTTGTGGTCTGCCACAAAGCCTTTAACCTTCTTGTATTAAAATCCCCTCTGCAGTATGACATCATTTATAAGAAAACTCCTCTACCTGAAACGAGAGAGAGTGAAATGTCTGCATGCATTAGGCACATGATCTGTTATGACAACCGGTCATAATATTCAGCATGTGGAGCATTGTTACAGTGAAAGCTTTTCAATATGCATCTCCTCTTCTGTTCCTTTTACAACACGCCTCTGTGGATAAACAGCATCCCAAGACATAAAAAAAAGTCAAGTTCCAAAGCATCACAATTCACTTTTTATAGGACTTTTACAAAATAATTACAAGCAGCTTATGTGAAGGATCTGAAACGTTAAAATGTTGAAATTGATTTATTTTCTTCCTTTTCCTTTTGAAAAATTTCTTTCAAAGACAAAATATATTTTAGAGATGTTTAAAAAAAATTTTTTTTTAACTTTTTTCACTTTTAAAAAATTTTTTTTTTTTTTTTTTTTTTTTTTTTTTTTTAAAAATTAACTGTATTTTATTTATTTTTTTTTAGACATTTAATAAAAGTATCATTAAACCCGGTTTCTTACAGCCATTTAAAACGTCTTACAAACCTCTGTCCTGTATATGATGACTTTAAGCATGGTGACACGATATTTCCGCGGTATCGCCCCCCCCCATGAGAGCAGGCATCTATTAAAGGTACATCTTTTTTTACAGAATTAAAGTCGATCTTGTAAACACAGCAAACAGACCGTCCCCCTGACCGAGGACGTGTTTTTTAGCGACTCCTTAATTATTTATTTCTTTTTTTCAGTAACTCTTTACGTTAAGGTGAAGCTTCTCTTACACACCAGCATTTACTTCATTATTAAACACAAACAAACATTAAAAAACCCCGCATTAACGAGTCAGGGCTGATGTTAACAGTGTAAGTTAACACGTGTATTAATTAACGTTTCTTTAAGTATTTATGAAATACACGCACATTGACTCTATTCCTATTCCGTGACCTGAAAATGAGTTCATGATTATTAGCAGAAATTAAACGACCGCATCTTCCTAAATGTAAATATTTATAGTAACTGTAGATGTATTTACTTCCTTTTAGCGGTTTCATTAGCACAGATGTTCATCAGGCTGTTTTTTGTGTGGCTTCATAGTGTGAATGATGGTTAATGCCTTAAGAGTTGGGTATTATCTAAATTAAATAAATAAATAATTCAATAAAAGGGTTATTTAGGTTAAAGTAGAAGTTCATGACCTGCTGTATAATCTCACTTAATTTTCCTCGCACGTGTTGGAAAAAATGTGATGATAAATGTGTTTTTAAATTCTTATGTTGAAGAAAAAATATATATATATTTATTTATAAAATAATTATTTATTTTTATATATTTTTTAAAGATTTAATACACAGTTTTAACATCACGTTAATTGCTTCCGATCACTTTGTCATTTTTTTATTATAATGTATAAAATCTTATATAAGTTAAAAGGTCACGGGGGCAGGGGGCGAGGAGTTTTTACGTTTTTCAGTTTGATTATGGGGATTTTTTTTTGTGTAGGAAGTCTGTAAATCTGTCTGATGACCTTATTTTGTGCCACCTTGTAATATTTAATGTAAAGGAAAAAGTGTTTTGGTCTTCAAAACAAGAGCTGGGTGTATATTGTGGCAAGCCACAGCACTGTTTTTCAGTTACTCAAAGCCGTGTGTGTGTGTTAATCCTCTCAGTCAGGTGCTGCATGACTTTATCTGATGACCTACATACTATGCAGCTAATCTGCAACTCCTCTGCCTAATCTCTACACACTTCACCTGCCGCAGTTTCCATGCACACCAGTGACAACCAGACGAAATACCTCGTGCGCCATTCTCCCACATGTGCATGATGCGATACTGGGGCTGGGATATAGAACTAAATTCCCACCTCGTGATATCGGAAAACATTTCCACAGCAGATAGAGTATGGATCATGGTGGTGATATAAATCAATAACTGATCAATAGTGATCAGAGTTGTCTGGAATTAAGAATTTTGCTGCTTTGGAATTGCAAAGTTTGGAATTGCATCTTTTATTTTATTTATTTATTTATTTATTTATTTTTACTGATCTTCGAGCTACAAAGTGAGGCAAACATCATGAAGAGCATAAGGAGCTTACATGATGAGTTAATAAGTGTGGATAATAAGTGGATAATAAGTGGTTAATAAGTGGATAAGTGAACTCGGTGTTATAGATTTAACAAGCAAATACGCGATGTTGTGGGACGTCTGCCTTTACATGCACATGAATGTAATATGGAGTTGTCCCGCCCTTTGCCGCTATAACAGCTTCAATTCTTCTGGGAAGGATTTCCACAAGGTTTAGGAGTGTGTTTATGGGAGTCTTTGACCATTCCTCTAGAAGCGCATTTGTGAGGTCAGGCACCGATGTTGGACGAGAAGGCCTGGCAATAATAAAACAAATTACTGTGGCTTTTTTTTGGAGCTTGGAAGTGATGACCTATAGTCTATTACAGAATTTGATGCAGGGAAAATGACTGCATATTTTTGTGTCTGGAAAAAAGTCTTTAAAGAAAACCCCTTAGTTTCTGAGATCAGATATCTGATGCCCTGTAGCTAGGCTCTGGCCTGATAAGCTTTCTTCAGTGAAAGAATTTGCCAACATGTGTGTGAAGATTTTTAATCATCTTGAAAAGGCGTCTGTGTGGTTCACTCAGAGGTTCACATTTTACTGTTGTGGTGTCATCTGAGAGCCAGAATTGTTTGTTTCCTGTAGCATAGGTGAGTCTGTACAAAATGTACTGCTGTGAGCGAGCGAGTGAGCGAGAGAGACCGAGTGAGCGAGAGAGAGAGAGTGAGGGTGTGAGGTTTTGGGCTGTTTTGTTTCTGGACGCGAGAGGTCCGCGTGAAGCTCCTTTGCCTGTGCAATTAGTGTATTGCTTTCACATGTGTCTCGTTCAGGTGTGGGTGTTTAAGTCTCTTTGTTTCTTGGTTTCGGGGTTGGGGGGCTTTAATTGTCGGTAGTCGGCGTTAGAGGTTATGTGGCCGGCTTTTCGGGTGGGCCTTTGGTGCTGTCTCTTTTTTGTGCTCGGGCTTCGGGATCTGCCTTCTTCTCCTCGGGAGTTTCTTTTTCTCTTTGTTTTTGTTTCGAGTCCCAAGCTTCCCTCCCGAGTTTCCCTTTCGAGTTCCGAGTTTCCCTTTCGAGCTTCCCTTTATGTTTTGTCCTTTTCATTGTATTTTCATCCCTCCGATGATGATGATGATCTGGATCTGAGGAGCCCTATAAGGAGCACTAAAAGAGCACTAGATACCAAAAGCCTGACAGAGGGAGAGAGAGAGAGACAAGGGAGAGTGAGAGAGAGACAGAGAGAGCGAGAGAGAGAGACAGAGAGAGTGAGGGAGAGAGAGAGACTGGGAGAGACAGAGAGGGAGAGAGAGGGAGCGAAAGAGAGAGAGGGGGATATATCTGGGCTAAAGATAGCACGGCTCTGTTCTATCATCGCCCCGATGCCTTTTATGTCTCTGTGCTGCCATTAAAGTTAAACCACACTTCTGTCCCGGAGAGTGCATGGTATATAACAAGGAGCCATGCTGGCACTGATACACACACACACACACACACACACACACACACACACACACACACAGAGAATTATCTCTAGTTCTTGTGGTAGAGAGTGTGTTGTTCTGAACAGATTCCGGCTGTATGACGAAACATGGAGGAGGTTATGCTCTGCGGCTTCTCAATAACACATGTTGTCTTATTATCTTTGAGAGAGAGACTAAAGCGAGGCTGCTGTAATGGAAGTAATAACAGGTGTTATAACTGGTTTATAGATGTTTCACTCCATTCCATAGCACTGTTCTGTTGTTGTCTGTTTTTTTAGTAAAAGGTATTGTAGGCGGAGGAATAAATAATAATCAGGTTTTTGGTGGTTATAGCTGTGCTTTGTGTTGTGCCACATGGTCATGGCAAAATAATAAACAACACAAAATAATAAACAACAACACTGATTCTTTTTCTGTAACAATGTTTTATTCCTTACACAATTCCTGACACATAGCTTTATATAGTGGTGTGCATTCCTCTTCTCTCTCTCTGTCTGTCTCTGTTTCCCTCCTCTCTCTCTCTCTCTCCTCTCTCTCTCTCTCTCTCTTTCCCTCTCTCTCTCTGTCTGTCTCTCTCTCTCTCTTTCTCTCTCTTTCCCTCTCTCTTCTCTCTCTCTCTCTCTCTCTTTCCCTCTCTCTCTCTCTCTCTCTCTCTCTCTCTCTCTCTCTTTCCCTCTCTCTCTCTCTCTCTCTCTCTCTTTCCCTCTCTCTCTCTCTCTTTCTGTCTCTTTCCCTCTTCTCTTGCTCTCTCTCTTTCCTTCTCTCTCTGTCTGTCTCTTTCCCTCTTCTCTTGCTCTCTCTCTGTCTCTCTCGCTTGCTCTCTCTTTCTGTCTGTCTTTTCTCCCTCTGTCTGTCTTTTCTCTCTCTGTCAGTCTCTCTCTCTCTTTCTCTGTCAGTCGCTCTCTCTCTCTTTCTCTCTCTCTCTCTCTTTTTCTTTCTCTCTCTCTCTCTCTCTCTCTTTCTTTCTCTCTCTCTCTCTCTCTCTCTCTGTCTGTCTCTTTCCCTCTTCTCTTGCTCTCTCTCTTTCCTTCTCTCTCTGTCTGTCTCTTGCTCTCTCTCTGTCTGTCTCTCTGTCTCTCTCTCTTGCTCTCTCTTTCTGTCTGTCTTTTCTCTCTCCATCGGTCTCTCTCTCTCTCTCTCTCTCTCTCTCTCTGGTTGTATGGATGTAGAGGAGGGGCAGGACGCTTGCTGAAACCTCACACCACAGTGGCAGAGTTGCATGCTCACTGAAAAATTAATTCCCTTGGTCACCTCACCGGTCACTTTAATAATTTAAGGAATGTCACCAGCGTGAAATATTAGCGATATTTAATTTACCAGGCCGGCGTCAGGGCCCGGCTCTGAGCCCCGCAGACTTATTATAGCGACCTGTACGGCCGAGCAGCTGCCTGCTCCAATTAGGTCAGCGTTCAGTGGATCGCACCGTATTTCATTTAACTTCTGCTTTCTATCTTTGTCGCGGTTTGGTGAATGTGGAGCGAACAGCTGTGAGCTGATCATCCTGCTCCCGAGTCTCGCACCATCTGAGCAGCAGCTATAAAAACTATAAATATCTTACATTGTGCAACAAGTGGTGCTCTATAAATGGCCAGGCCATGTGATCACACACACACACACACACACACACAAAACACACACACACACATGCAGTGGACATCATTTATACTGATATCTCTGTAAGAGACTGTGCTTTATTGTGTTAATAAAATCATAAAAAAACATTTGTTCCTTTTTTCCAAACTGCACGTGTTTTTATATTTAGATATTTATGTAGCACTGCAACGTGTGACTTTCATCTTCTGTGTCATCAAAACAACTTCACCTCAACCAGACCTACACACTTTACTGTTCCTGTCCAGGTCTCAGTAGTCGTATCTCAAATCTTCTCCTCTTCCCTTTCTCCCTACTGAGCGATTCGTCCTCCTACGGGGCCCCAACTGCAGGCTTTCTCACCAGCGTGACCTCTGACCCCTGCTACCATTAATCTCTCCGCTCCTGATCGGTCAGTCCCAGAGGGAAAATCAGCGATGCAGGGTATGATGGGACGAGGAAGCCTGCAGCCAATTAGAGCGGCCTTCAGAGTAGCCGTGCGCAGGCAGAGGTGCAGAGTTAGCGTGCTGCTGTTCGATACTGCAGAGTCCACAGTCCAGCAGCACACGTGTGCTCACTCCTCGGCTCTCGTCCGGTCTATCACGTGCTCTTTGCTGTGCATTTGTTACGACGCTTAGGCTTAAATCTTCTGCTTGGTGACTTAATAAACTAGCAACTCAACGTGTGGGATGTGGTAGTTTAGTGGTTAAGGCATTGGACTACTGATCGGAAGGTTGTGTGATCGAATCCCAGGTCCGCCAAGCTGCAACTACTGGGCCCCTGAGCAAGGCCCTTAACCCCAAAAAATGCTCAGTTGTATAAAAAATGAGATGAAAATGTAAGTCGCTCTGGAAAAGGGCGTCTGCTAAATGCCAGAAATGTAAATGTAAACGTGTAAACGTTAACCTGCTCAGTGCTGGGACAGGAAACTTTATATCCTGATGACCTGATACTAATATCACCATAAATACGGCAACAAATAAACAAACTTCTCCTAAGTGTATCTCAGAAAAATAAATAAAATAAATAGAAATACATAGCTGAATTTTATTTTTTAATTCTTTTTTATTTAGTCTGTTTTTTAATAATAAAAAGTGTATATTTATTTTTAATGTAAATTAATATAATATTTAATATTATTTTTATTATTACTACTACTACGATATAATATTAATAACAATAATATTTAGTTATTCTAGTTAAATTATTTGACCTTATTTGTTTTTTTTTGTTGTTGTGTTTTTTCCTTATAATGCTGTACTGATTTGTTGGCATTTATTAGCAAAACTAAAAATCCTGATTTTGCGTCACAAAAAAGTGTTGTGTGATTTAATCATCTGTGTTCTACCTGAGAGTGCTTGAATACTCGATTGTGATTGGTCAGAAGGCACCGATTTATTTTTTGTAACAGCAGCACTCACAATAGCGCAGCTGCAAAGCAGAGTTTTATGTTTTAACACATTATTGATTCTACAGATACAAGCTGACAGAGACGATCTACATGCACGGGTTTGCCAATGAGTCAGTCTGACATGAGGGTTTTTTTGGACTAAAGAAAAAATGGTAGGCAGGTGTGGTGATGAGACAGATAAACATACGTATCGTACTAAACTCTACCAGTTATTTGTAAATCGCTGTGGTATAAGAGAAATAAAACACTGTGGGACATGCTGTTATGGGAAAATAACCAGCTACAGGTTGGTAAGAGCAGCTCCCTCATCTCTTTTCCACTAACTGAATTCCCAGGAGTGTTTTATTCCTCTATAAACAAATGATACACAGTGTTGTTTTTTTTTTTTTTTTTCTGTTTAGAAAAACGTTTCTGGTCTCCACCTCTCATTGTTCATTCCCAGCTTTTGGTTTTATGTACTTAATGTTTTAGTTTTGACGTACACTTTGATATTTGTCGTTTTTGTCGACATTTTGCGTAACGTATAAAGCACGTGGTGTGTAGTGGAGACCCCAGATTAGTGGAGCTGAACACACTGGGCACTTTTCTATTAGTAGTTTATAGTGATGATGATGATGATGATGAGGTGGAGGAGGAGGAAGAGGATGTTGTACAGCCTGTAAAAGACCTTTTGTTCATACTCTGCCTTTGTATGTGAAGCAAAGGCTTGTGTGTGTGTGTGTGTGTGTGCATGAGAGTTTCCTGCCGACTCGCCCTCTAATTTGATCATCAATACCCTGTAGCTGACATCTGATCCCTGTACTTGATGTGTGTTTGATGGTCAGAACATCATTAAAGGTGTGTGTGTGTGTGTGTGTGTGTGTGAGAACAGCTTCTCCTGTAATGATGATGATGATGAGGTGGGAACATATACAGTGCACTGTAGACACACCCACAGCGCTCCTTTACCATTCCACAATCCTTTACACGATCCTCAGACAATCAGATTGAGGATCGTAAACAATTAGCAGTACAATTCTTTTTAATGTATTCCTCCGTCTGTCTCCACTTAAGTTAAGTTAATGTCAAAGCTGGAATAAGAATGCAAACACACACGCATATAAAAAACAAATGTATGTTTTTAATATGAAAACACACACACACACACACACAATGGCTCAAAAAAAAAAACCTACGTACAACAAAACCGCTCTAGATCTAGTACACGTCTCGTCCACGAGTGACACGTTAACGCAAGAATTTTGCACATTTTCTTCTTTATTACGATTTTCTTTTGACCTGACAGTTCAGAGGGCACAAGGACATGAATCTTAATACAAAGACCTCATGTCTTCCAAGGATCTGGAAGAGGAGGTGGGGTGAAGGGGGGAAAAAAAAATCTGTGGCTCTACAGAGATTTCAAGAATATCAGTAGAAAGGATTGGAATAATTACAGCATTGTAGCACAATATAGCAGTGTTTATTTACATCAATGACATCAATTTCAGCATTTTTTTTAATGTGTTTTTTTTGTTGTTGTTTTTTCATTTTTATTTATTTGTTTTATTTTATTTTTGGTTATTTGGACCAGCCTTTAAACGGTACCAATGATATCAGATTAATCCAAGATCCATAAATATGTTTGAAATCTTTTCTCTGTCTGTCTGTCTTTCTTTCTTTCTGTCTTTCTTTGTCTTTCTTTCTTTCTCTCTCTCTCTCTCTCTCTCTCTCTCTCTCTCTCTCTCTCTCTCTTTCTCTCTCTTTGTTTCTTTCTTTCTTTCTCTCCCTCTTTCTCTCTCTCTCTCTCTCTCTCTGATATATATATATATATATATATATATATATATATATATATATATATATAGAGTGTTATCTAGTGAAATTGCCCAGTTCTTCCTTTATTGCTCCTTGCAATCTTTATTTATTTATCACTACACCTTTCACATGCCATGCTGGTGTATGGTCTGGATTGTCTGCATACATCAGCTGCGTATTGTTTAGTCACATTTATATAACATATTTCCCCTTCAGGGCCAATCCCTTGCTTTTACGATGCTTCATATAGCGCTTATTATGCAGGTGTACTTATGTACTTCCAGACTGGCTGAGACTGGTTTATCTGGTGTGTGGGTGTGGTAACATGTGCTGTCGAGGCTCATTAATTAATTATTCCAGATCGCTTCTGACATGCTGCGAGTTTTTATCTTTCTATTTTTATTTCTTTTTTTTAAAAAAATTAAAATTAACACACGCACAGGCTTGTGTCTTAAATAAAAGGCACCTGGACAGCACCGTGACTAAGTGAAGACATTAGTCAAATCAGCTCTAAGCTTCTCAGATGATCACACCGCTGTCAGGGAAGCGTTAATGGCTCGTCTGTCTGAAGCTGGAACGTACCCAAGGGCTATAGGATTAGATTAGACATAATATTACACAACACACACACACACAAAGCCACACCTGCATGCCTGAAAAAGACAGAGAGGGTGTGTGTGTAGGGGTGTGGGTGGGTTTCAATTCACAATCCTTCAAGTCCTTCATGTATGTTTGTTAAGAAGGGCTGTGCGTGTGCGTGTGCGTGCGTGTGTGTGTGTGTGTGTGTGTGTTGTGGCTTGTACCTTTCACCTCCACTCATACCAAACCCCTTCACCATAAAGTCTAGACGAGACTGATGTACTGCTCTCAAAAGTCTACACTGCCGTATGTTTGCGATGTTTGAGGTCAGGTTAGTATGGTTAAACATGTAACTGCTGCTCTTCGACCTCTCGGGGTTTTAGAACTTAAACAGAGGACATAGAGCACTAAAAGGCTGTAGTCAACACACAAACATACACAGCTCTTGTGTAGGGGAATTAAGTGTATTGAACGATGATATGGAGTAGAAATAAGCTGGTGCAATTACTTTATCTTGTCTAATTGTTTGAAGTCAGACAGTACACTAGACAAAATTTAAACAAATTTAGACAATACCCCAGACACAATTTAGACAACAAACCAAACACAATTCAGACAATAAACAGGACAAATTTCTGACAATATACCAGACCAAATTCTGAAAATAAACCAGACAAAATTCTGGCAATAAACCAGACAAGATTCCGGCAATAAACCAGACAAGATTCTGGCAATATAGCAGACAAAATTCTGGCAATATACCAGACAAAATTCTGGCAATAAACCAGACAAGATTCCAGCAAAAAACCAGACAAGATTCCAGCAAAAAAACAGACAAAATTCTGGCAATAAACCAGACTAAATTCTGGCAATATAGCAGACAAAATTCTGGCAATATACCAGACAAGATTCCAGCAAAAAAACAGACAAAATTCTGGCAATATACCAGACAAAATTTTGACATATACCAGACAAACTTCTGACAATAAACAGGACAAAATTCTGACAATGTACCAGACCAAATTCTGAAAGTATAGTAGGCAAAATCCTGGCAATAAACCAGACAAAATTCTGGCAATATACCAGACAATATTCCGACAATAAACCAGACAAGATTCTGGCAATATACCAGACAAAATTCTAGCAATACACCAGACAAAATTCTGGCAATATACCAGACAAAATTCTAGCAATACACCAGACAAAATTCTGGCAATACACCAGACAATATTCCGACAATAAACCAGACAAGATTCTGGCAATATACCAGACAAAATTCTAGCAATACACCAGACAAAATTCTGGCAATATACCAGACAAAATTCTGAAAGAATAGTAGGCAAAATCCTGGCAATAAACCAGACAAAATTCTAGCAATACACCAGACAAAATTCTGGCAATATACTAGACAAGATTCCAACAATAAACCAGACAAAATTCTAGCAATATACCAGACAAAATTCTGGCAGTATACCAGACAAGATTCCAACAATAAACCAGACAAAATTCTGGTAATATACCAGACAATATTCTGACAGTAAACTAGACAAAATTCTGACAATAAACCAGAAAAAAATTCCGACATTAAACCAGACCAATTGCAGATAATGTACCAGACAAAATTCTGACAATAAACCAGACAAAATGTACTCCAAATTTACTTCATAAAACACCAGACAGTAGTTCAAACAAAAACCTGAGACAAAATTCAGACAAAACATTAGATGAATTGCAGGCAAAATGCCAAAGAAACTTAAAGACAAGGTACAAAATGTAGACAAAAACTGAGATGAATTGCAAGCAAAACACAAGACAGAAAAGCAGAACATAATTATTTTATTTGACATGCTGTACTCTTGTTTTAATACTACTTTCTGAATGAGAGAGACTTTCTCACCTCAGAAACAAGAGATCTTACCAGACTTTATAATCTGTTGCTGAGGAATTTCACACAACTCAAGTGCCAGTTAATGTTAATGATGTCAGAAATGTAGAATTCTATATATACAGCTCTTAGAGATGACTTTGTGTGTGTGTGTGATGCAGGAACCCCAGTGAACCGAATCCCCATCATGGCCAAGCAGGTGCTGGATCTCTACATGCTCTACAAGCTGGTGACGGAGAAAGGAGGACTGGTGGAGGTCATCAACAAGAAGATCTGGAGAGAAATCACCAAGGGCCTGAACTTACCCACCTCCATCACCAGCGCTGCCTTCACACTTCGCACACAGTGAGAACACACACACACACACAGACACACACACACACACACACACACAAACACAAAAGACATCTTCAGATTTCCATCCTGAAATACTTCTGTCTCTGCTTTCACCACACCTTCTGTCGCACTCCCCTTTTCATTTCTCTCCACTGTTGTCCTGCTATTGGTGCATTGTATTGACATGATAGATTTATTGATTTGATTTGGGTCAGAGTTCACCTTGCATGGAGGACAGAAATGCTGAGTTTGTTTTTTTGTTTTTTTTTTTAATTAAGCACCTCTATTTTTCTGCCAAGATGGCTCATTTATCTGATCTGATTATTAGGAAGCTGTTGGTGTTAATGCAGAGTGACGGTGCTGTGTGAGTGCTCCTGAAATGATAAATTACGTAAGAAATAAAACACTTGGGAGGTGTGATGTTATTGGAAAATACTTAACAATGGAGAGATGTGATCAACCTAATGCAAAGAATTACTAGTTACTTCATCAGGATTCATTTCCCGTAACACCAAAGTGTTTTTTTCCTTCTAGATCACATCATTAATATTTTTTAATAGTTTGTTTTAATAGCATAGCATTGTTCTTATCCAGTTATAGTTACATTTAATGCCCATTGTTGCCGCTTTCATCAGTGCACCCTGACTGGTCTGCAGCTATGTGGCCCCATACGTAGCAAATTGCAATGCACTGTGTATTCTGACCCCTTTCTATCAGAACCAGCATTACCTTTTTTAGCAATTTGAGCAACAGTAGCTCGTCTGTTGGGTTGGATCACACGGGCCAGCCTTCGCTCCCCACGTACATCAATGAGCCATTACAATTTGGCCCTTGTTAAACTCCCTCAAATCCTTACGCTTGCCCATTTTTCCTGCTTCTAACACATCAACTTTGAGGACAAAATGTTCACTTGCTGCCTAATATATCCCACCCACTAAACAGGTGCCATGATGAGGAGATCATCAGTCTTATTCACTTCACCTCTCACTGCTCTTAATGTTATGGCTGATCGGTGTATGATATATATGTATATATTAAAATGAGCTCAGTTTAGTTAACATTGATTCAATTCTTAATTTACATCTAAATTGAAAAATTTAATATATTAAATAACGACTCTAAAATAACACAACGGCGCTCTTTCACTGTTCACTGTAGACTCGTTTATTTCAGCTACACACTAGAAAAGTTCTAAGTAAGAGAACTAGCTGTGGAGAATCAGTGAGTCAGTCAGTGAGTCGGGTCAGGTCTGAAGCTGAGTCAGTTTGGGTCAGATGGACAACAAGGTACGAGTTGGGTTGAGTTAGAGAGTGAGTGGACTCGTGTGTGTGTGTGTGTTGATGTAAAGTTCTTGTTGACCCAGAGTGTCGACTCGCAGCTGAGATGAGTCAGTGAGTCAGGATAGAACGTGAGTCGAGTCAGTGAGTCGGGTCAGATTAGAGTCAAATTTTGTGAGTCGAGTGGAGCTGCTCATTCGAATCAGTGATTCGAATCAAGCCCATTAATCGATTTGAATTAGTAATCAGTTTGCCTGCTGAGTTCAATCAGCAGGCCAGTGAATCAGGCCACTGAATCGAGCTGTGTCGTTATTTTGTTGAGTTATCAAACCCTGGACACTGGATTTTTGGGTGTACTTTTAATCATTCTAATAAGATATTGGTAATTTCACAAGAAATGACATTTAAGTAATCACTAAACCATAAAATACATTATCTCCCCAGACTTCCCTCATTCATTTACTGCAACAGGTAATGGAGCTGTAGTGTTGACTTATCAGTGTAATAATGATAATAACTCTGTGTGGGTTTGCGTTATCTTTTATCAGGTATATGAAGTATCTGTACCCATATGAGTGTGCACGCAAAGGCCTAAGCTCTCCCAGCGAGCTGCAGGCTGCCATCGACAGCAACCGACGTGAGGGGCGTCGCCCCAGCTACAGTAGCAGCCTGTTCCACTTTAGCTCCTCCCCCAGCTCTGCCCCCCACATCCTGTCCCCTCCAAAAATGCACCTAGCTGCTTTGAGTGCCGGAGCTGCAGCGGCGCTGAGTGGCCTTCAGGCGGCATCAGTGCCCTCAATCAAGGCTCTGGGTAAGAGGAGCATTAAGATTCAATAATAAAAAAAGGCATGTGATGTGATCTTCACTTCACTCTTTGTATATCTCTCTCTCTTTTATTTTAGAAGACACCTCCCCGTCATTGCTGGCTCGTGCCCCAGCCATGGGTCTGGCTCTGGGGCCGCAGCAGGTGGCAGGTCTGGCTCGGGCGGCCACGCTGGAGCAGCTGAGGGAAAAACTGGAGACCGGCACTGGACTCACTGGAGTTTCCGAGGGGCCGGAGAGGAAGATGGCACGTCTGGCCGAGGAGCAGCAGAGACTCATGCAACAGGCACTTCAGCAGAACCTGCTAGCCATGGCGTCCCACATGCCCATGAACCTGCGCATGGGTCTGACACCAAAAGGTCAGTTATCACAGTGGGGAACAGAACCATAGACCAGAGTAGAGTAAACTGCCATGACTTCAATCGTCATGTGGTGCCATAAACACTGCAGCTGTCTACTGTAATTTCATTAGCAGAATTATATCATTCTTTATTAGGGGAAGATTTTAAAGGGGTATTATCATGAAGCAAGTATAACACATGGAGAACATCTGCATTGAATTTATGCTGTAGATAAAATACTTCATGGCAAAAAATGACGCTGCATAGACAATATGTATTCAGTGCATATATTTCTTGTTCATATAAAAACATTTTTGATTAAATAAGAGAACAATTGTCTTACAACGGTTTCAGATTTTCAGTGTGCCACTGATCAAATGATCTCTGTTCAGATTTAAATTTTTGGAAATTATATCAATAAAGCAGGTATAATGCACAAAGTACACTAGTGTAGATGTGTAACATTTTTGTAATCAAATTTAAGTTATTAATATAGCTATATTTATTAAAAGTTAAACGGTTTCAGTGATGCTTCAAATTTATGAAAACTATTCACTGCTGCTTTAATATTAGTGTTAAAGAAAGAATGCTCCTCTAAGGGGGCAGTAGAGTCCGCAGTTGTAATGTGTTGTAATGTGTTGTTTGTCATATCATGAACACACACTGCCCTGAAGAGTTGGAGCTCCCCAAGAACCTGAGTAACATCTAGAGGCGTGACGTGGCTTTAAACCGTTTCTGCTTGTGTTTGTGTTTCTGCAGAAGATAAACATGACCTGGCCTTGAGCATTTCCTCTACAGGGTCTTCCAGCATCAGCGTATCTGTAGAGGTCAATGGTGTCGTCTACTCAGGTACACAGCACACGTCTCTGATTCACCATAGACACACACACACACACACACACACACATATGGCCTTGAATAAATCAAATTATTTTGTTAATAATCCATTTTTAATAGCATTTCACTCTAAGCATGTCACTACATCTTCACATTAATAAAAAAAGTATCCTTTAATAATAAACATGTAATTGTCTAGTAATAAACCACATCAGAGAATAATTGCGTCCGATTGTGTTACAGTCATAACCATTACACATATTTTCATCAGTCTGACCTTGTAAGTGACCTTATATGAATCAGGTTCATGCTGAAGTAAACTGGGAAAATGTAAAAAATAAATAAATAAATTAGTTCTGTGTTCATAAATTTAACAATTTTATTTGATATTGGAAATAACAGAAAATGCATCAACAATAATAAAAATAGAAATAAATCGATGAAAATGGTCTAATATCTACAGCATGGCATAACGGTTAAATGTTGAAAGAGTAAAAGTGACACACTGCCCTCTAGTGATGAAGTGTAGTCGTGTGTGTGTGTGTGTGTGTGTGGTAACGGTTTCAGTAGCAGTGTCCCACACAGCCTTTATTTTTCTCACATTACATTACAGCACATTGAAATTCTTTCTTCACATATCCCAGCTTTGGAAGTTAAGGTCAGAGCACAGGGTCAGCCATAATACAGCACCACCTGGAGCAGAGAGGGTTAAGGGCCTTGCTCAGGGGCGCATCATTCACAAAAAAAAAAAAAAACCCCGAAGAACTTGATAATACTCCTCATCTCCTGGTCTAATAATCAGGTTCATTGCCCTGTAAAGGTGACGGAGTGTTTAATCCTCTCTTCATCTCTCTTCTCCCTCTTAGGAACTCTGTTTGCTCAGAAGCCTGCGTCAGTGGCCGTGTCTTCTGCAGCCAGCACGTCGTCCGTGACACCCAACACCGCCTTCACCTTCCCCAGCCACAGCCCCTCCTCCTCTTCCTCCAAAGGTCCCAGCTCGGCCGAGCCGTCCACCAGCGGGTCACCGTAGAACGACTCGTCCGCCACAGTCCAGGCTTCGGCTTCGTCCAGGCCTCGACTCGACCACAACAACTTACCCTCACACAGATGTTTTGAAAAATCAGACTGTTACACAACCAGTACCTCATTTACTTTACTGTCAGCCTCGGCTGCCTATACATGTTCAGACATATTTAAACACACACACACACACACACACACACATGTACAAAATACTTCTTAACAAACACTGCTTAAGTAAAACGCTAAACACAATCATGACATTCAGCCAAAATCAAATGACAGGTGTTCATTACAGGACTTGAAGATTTTTATTTAGAAGAAAAAAAAATGCTATTTTGTTTTTCTGATTTTTAATTTTTTTTTAAATACTTTTCCTCTCTTCTCTCTCTGACTCCCCCCCTCTTTTTACCTCAGCTTGAGCAAACTGCAGCAGTTAAATATTACAATAATATCTTTACCTCAGGAGCTGTAGTGAATACTCCAGCTGAGTGAGTTTTATTTTTTATCTTCAGAATCTATTTGAATTTCTACGAATCCGTAAAAAGGGATTTTTATTTTTTTTTTCTCACCTCATCGTGTTGCTATATGTTCAGTTTCCTCTGAGCCAAAAATCTCATAACTAGCTGCTGCGCTGTAACTGTGTGCGTTTGAGGACCCGGCGGTGTGATCGCGGTCATTCACACGCTCGTCTGCGTACCTTTTATACTCAGGGAGGATTTACAGTGGTGTCCACTAGGGGGCACATCACAGCTGATGCATCCCTGTTTATCAGGTTTCCATGTCGACGTGTAAAGCGTTAATTAAAACGATTCAGAAAACCCGCAAATCCAAATCCCGTAAATTCAAATCCTAACCTTAATAAGGAAATTTGTCCCAATTATCGAATGTGATTTGAGAGACGGTTCGATCTACCTAGGCTCTACACCCTTTTCTGCGTGAACGACTGCAGCAGCCATGATGACGCACGTAATTAATCGCAAGTACAAACCCAGGCTTGGTTCTGATTACACAAATGTTACAACTGCAAAACAAGCCAAAGCTTCGACTTGAATGGAAGCTGTGACCATGGTACGCATTTACACTGACCACTGCTGTTCAGAACTGATGCTCTGACCAGTACCTCAGTACCAAAATACCTCATAACCAGTCACTAGATATGGGGAAGTGTCGAACACAGTAGGTGTTGTGCGGTGTTTCTGTGCAGTGCTACTCATCACAACTCTTCCTGTCTATAGCCTCAGTCAGGTTTTAAACTTCAGACTCGGCATTTAACAGTTTCCAACATCACAACCTACCTCATCGTCACTCAGCTGTGGATTTCTTTCATTTGCCTGTTATTAGGTTTCATCAGTAAGGCAGCGTACCTCGTGCACAGTCACTATATGCTGTAGGACAATCACCGGAAGCGGCATCATGGCAGATAGACGCTCTCGAACCTGCACACTGACGAGACGAGACGCTGGAATATATTAGAGTTTTGTTTAAGTAGTGTAGAGAACCCGAGAGTCTGCGTCTCAACACTTTGTGACTCTAGGGTGTGTGGTTTTAGTGCTAGACTTTTTTTTTTTTTTTCTTCATTATATAAAATCAAAACACGTTGATATTTGCCTCTCGACGTGAAGAAGGCAGCTTTCTCAGGAACTACTCTGACGACTCGTTCAGTCAGTAAACACGCCGTTGTTCATTTTTCTTTTCTTCAAGAAATACCTCACACTCACACTCTCACTCTCTCTCTCTCTCTCTCTATAACAGAGACACTAACCGTATCCCACAACCAGACTTGAGTATCCTTGCGGATTTCTGAATCAGAATTCAAAGAATTCCTGCCTGATTCCTGAACTTCTCTCTCCCTTCATCCCTCATTCTTCATCTCTTTTGTTGCTTTCTGCATTCGTACAATCACACTGGTTCATTCCAGATGGCTTGATAGCACAGCTACAAACCAAAGAGCAGCTCACTTTCTTTCTGTCTGACTGTAACCACGACATACAGCGCAATCATCGCCTCAATGAATTTCACGCCCAGTTTTTTTCATACAGATGCCATTTTCTACGCTATCTCTAAGGGAGAGATTAACAAAGCCGCTTTTCTGTCAGGTTTAGTCAGCCCTGATGCTGGATCCAGGAGAACTTCTGAAGAAGCAGCGGCTTTTCCACCGTAATCGGACGTGAGAGTTTGTTAAAAAAAAACCTCCACCGGTTTGGAGAACACATGACCCTGCTCTGACAGCTGCAGATGCCTCGAAGCTCCTTCCTGCATCTTCTACTAATCGAGGTGCCTTGACACGTTAGGAGTAAGCATGTCATGGAAACATGTCGCTTTGTCTCTGGGTGCTTGTGGGTGTTTTTAGAGGAATCACAATGTTGTCACGTGTTACATCCTCGACTTTGTTGAGCTCAATGTAACAGCTACGTACGAAACAAACTCCTAGCTTGCGCAGCCCAGAACAGTTTGTTGGCTCTAGATCCAGCAGCAGGCAGATGTTTGAAGAGAAGCAGAGCTGATGAGTTGCTTATTAATGCTTTAATTAAACATTTCTCTGCGATCATGTAACTGGAACTGTGAAATGAGACGCTCTGGAAAGTAGACGTTAGGTGTTTCTAAAAACGGCATCTTTCATTCATTATTTTTTTAAACATAAAAACACTGAAGGTGCCCAAAGATGAACCACCATGTAGTGTTGCTCTGTCTCCCAAAGCTCAGGAAGTACTTTTTTTTTTTTTTTTTTTTTTTTTTTTTGCCAAACGCTTCACGTTGTCCTTCCTGAAATGAAATTTCGCCGCAGCTGCTCTGTAAATGCTTCGTGCTTCTCCACGCTGCTGATCTAAAGCCCGTCAGATCAGATTTGTGAATCTAATAGCTTTGTTTTCTACCATGGAGCAGTTTACAGCCGTCAGGCTCATCGTGGTGTCCTGTGATGCTTTGCTCTTGTTTTCTTTTTCTTTTTTTCCAGTCAGGGAAAAGTTGCGCTGCTGTTAGAAGACGCTGTAGTTGCCTTAATCGCTGGAGAAACCCGGACGGGTTTCGGGGTTTCTCCAGAGCAGAATGTCGAGGCTCTTTTATCAAAAGAGTTTATCAAACTGAAGAGAACTGTACCTTTAAAGTCCAGCTGCACAAAATACAATCAGCGTCACACACCGTGTCAGGAATATTTATAGAGTTATTTTTAAACTGGTCTTACAGGTTATACATATCTGAGTAGATTTTAAAGACCTTCTGGTTTTAAGTGTGTGTGTGTGTGTGTGTGTGTGTGTGTGTGTCTGTGTGTGTGTGTGTGTGTGAACATTTGCACAACAGATGATCAGGTTATAAAAGTAAAAGTTAGATTAGTCACTTTATCACTCAGTCTGTCGCTGCCAGGTGTTCTGCTGATCACCAGCCTCTAGATGGTGCTCAACTCCAAGATGTATTCAGTTTACATACATTGTGTGTGTGTGTGTGTGTGTGTGTGTGTGTGTGTGTGTGTGTGAGAGAGACAGAATGGGAGAAGCTGCTCGACTGTTTTAAACACGCCCTCGTCCACTTCATAATCATCAGGTTTTTTTAATTGAGCGTATCCGAATGATTAATCCAGACAGAACTCGTACAGGAAATGAGTCGCTCTGCAGTGTTCTCAATGTTTAACCCCGTTCCTGTTGACTAATCGTACTGCTTACTCCACACTACACACTCCTCGATATTTCATCATCGAGCATAATCATCAGCGAGGGCGTGTCGAACACAGGAGAGCCTTCCTCATTTCACTCAGGAATGTCCGAAATCACAGCAGCAGCTGTTTCATCACTTCACCTCAACTCCACATCTGTCTGTGTATTATATTATTCATGCATATGCAAATGGTTTATGGAATACCTCATTTGTCTTCTAGGTTTTTTTTAATTTTTTTTATTTTTTGGCTTAAAGTTTTGATCCAGAAAACTGAACAATGGTCTTTGTGCATATTTTTGTACGGTTGTTATATTATAATGCTGTTATTGATATAATTATAATGGTGATATTACTGATGTTAGGTTTTTTTTTTTTTCCTCTTCTAATTAAAATGAGATTTAGGACAAGACCCATGTGAATGCTCGTGAAACTGGTTTGTGATGATTGTATTCAAAAGTGGAGCACTTTGTTTCCCAACAGAAAAAGTGAATTTTTTTTTGTTTGTTTTTTTTGTTTTTTTGACATTCAGGTTTGTTCACATCAGTAATATTACATCTGTGGTTCTCAGGGCTTTCCACGTCTACGATTATGATAAAGTTTTACATTATATCTTAATCCGGTGTGTGATGCGTGGATTTTTTCTTGATTTATTTAATTCTTATTTCATATTTTATACTGAGATTTATTTCAGAGAGAAATTGGCGGTGCTTTTTTTTTTCATCTAAAAGAAAGCTAATTTTTTAAACTCTGGAATTATTTAACTTTAGACTTTGGTCTTTTTATTTATTTATTTATTTATTTAATTTTATTTATTCTATTTTATTTATTTATTTGTTTATAATCACCTGAAAAATGCCAATACTTTTTTTTTAAAGTCCTGAATTATTTAACTTTGGGGTTTTTTCATCTGCAAAATGCAAATAATTTGTAAACTCGTGAATTATTTAACTTTGGACTTTGGTCTTTTTTATTATTATTATTTTAAATATCTGCAAAATGCCAATCATTTTTTTAACTTCTGAATTATTTAACTTTGGTCTTTTTTTTCTTTTCTTTTCTTGTTTTTTTTTTTTTTTTTTTTAAATCATCTACAAGATGCAAATAATTTTTGAACTCTTGAATTATTTAAATTTGGACTTTTTATTTTTTTTTAATCATCTGAAAAATGCAAATAATTTTTTTTCTCCAGAATTAATTAACGTTGGATTTTGGTCTTCTTTTTTTTTTTTTTTTTTTTTGTCTAGTCTTGTGGAATAAGTCCACCCTTTCCCACAAGTCTGAGAGGTTTCTCATGTTTACTTCCAGACGGGCCTACTACGAAATCCTGTGGTTATAATGTAGGAGTTACTAAACTCACTCGCACTACACAGTAATTTTTCTTGCATGTCAGACAGCCACAATTTAAATGTACATGAGTGTAGAAACCAAATCGGTGGAAAAGTCCAGATCCTTTTGCTGCTATGGTCTCAGGAGCTTGTTGAGGGAGGATGGTGATTTAAATGTAGAGGTTTTATTGGTGAGACAGTGAAGGACATGATCTCAGAAGGTGGGTGGGTTTTGATACCACGTCCATTTTTCCCTTGACCTCAACAAGTTACTGCAAGTTCACACACTCACACTTACTCACATATTCCATACAGACCACACATTTGCAAGATATTCGTTTATTTATTGATCTTCTTTCCTATTTGCTCACAGATGGTTAAACAGTCTACATTCCAGTCATTAGAAAATAACCTAAGTAATAATTTACATCTAAACATGTGCAACAGTGCAAAAAAAAAAAAAAAAAAAGGATTAATTTACTCAATTAATCACACCATAATCAACAAACAAATGATTTCTGGAACCAATCCAACAATCCGTGTGTTTTACTTCTCCACGCTCAGTTCCACTTCCGGTTTTCATTCGCATCCCTAATAAATCTGATGACGTCATAGCAGAGAGCCAATCAGATTGCAGCTTTTTAACGTTTTTCAAGATCATGGCCAGAAATATTTCTACAACGCGGCATAAGATTTATCATACACCTAAACTGATGTTATTCAGATGAAGATTAATATCCGCTTTCATACTTATACTCGCAATCGGTTTCCATTTTTAAAAAAAAAAAAGCTTAAATATAATTAGCAAAATAAGCGGTTCCGTGATTTAACCATTGCTATCTTTCCCATGATGCACCTCTCCATCTCCTCACACAAGCATTGGTTAAAGATGAGCTCTGGACTCACCAACACCTCAGTATCACTGCTGGGCTAAAAAACTGTCTGTCCATCCAAAATATCTAACCCGAAATGATGAAGGCTAGATGTTCATGTCCACTCTGTCCATAGGGGAAACGTTTTATGTCTATAAATGTACACACTGTGTAGTAAAGTGTATTCAACCCTGCTGTGTGTGATACACTCATACACACAGTAAAGCTCAGTTAATTAACAATAATAGAATAAAAAATATATGCATTTTATTTACATAAATAAAAAATGTGTATTTAATTAATATTAATGTTAATTTTAGATTTAAACCGATTGTGTACCACAAAAAAAAAAACAAGTAGCACGTATATACTGGCATAGAGTAAACCAAGAGCATGATAAATTATATGACTCATTTACAGAAGCCCTACAAAGTGCAAATGCTGTTAATGTTTCAGTAAACATTTCAATACTTTTGAAACTTTATGCATGTGATTTCAAAGTTTGTGGTGATTGCATGTATAAACCCTTTTGCTTTATGGTTCCTGCTCTGGTCTTCACGAGTTCACTGGCTTTCATAAAGGAAGTAGATGATGTGGCAACTCTGGTGTACACAGGAAGGACAGCGTCTCTGTGATGGACGTGGTCTTGTTTTATTGTGTCTCTGCTGCTGTCAGGTTACTACTCTGGGTTTTTGACGAGGGTTGGGTCTACAGATCCAGGACTAGGGTCATGTAAGCATCTGCTTTCATTTTGTCTTACCGCTAAGATCATCATTAGCAGATCACAGAGATCAGAAACAAAAGGCACAGTAAAGCTATTGGAGTCACTCTGGTCTCCGAGGCGCCGTTCATCTGCAGCCTCTCACGAGCAATCGCCTTGTCGTAGCCGTTCTCCGAGGCGACGCACTGATAAACGCCCTCGTCTTTTTCGCTCATGCTGTCGATCAGCAAAAGGCAGTTGTGATCAGCTGAGACGCACTTCATCTTCCTGCCCTGGTGCTCCCATGCATATGAGGCGTGATGGGATTCCATGGGGCATTCGAGGTAGAATCTAGAGTATTGAGGGACGTTGCTAGGATGGTCTCTTTTGACTTCTGTGCGGGACTCGCTGAAATGGGGCACAGCTGTGAAGATAATAGTTAGAAATTATTCAAATTCTCGATAAACATGACTGAGAAATCAGATAACATTCGCATAAGGCCATCTTAAGCAGCATCATGTGACCTGTTTATGAAAACTAATCCAGTGTTTATTCTCCTTATAACAAACTCACTGTTGTGTGTAAGGATTGTTCAGACTGGGCAAAAACATTCAGCTTTGATAAACTGACAGATTTTCTTCTATTCCTCAGTGTTTGTGTGGGAAATGGTCACTGTGGTGCCCATGCAGTTTTATTCACAATAATACCTTCAGTACACATTGTTGATATATTGATTAAAAAAAAGGGGGGGGGGGGGTAATCTAAAATGAATAAGTAGGAATTTTATTTCATAGTCGTTTCAGTTTACAGGTCATGGTTACATGGCCATTTTGTCTTGTTCGACCCTTCTTTGGTCATTCTACTGGTCAGTAGTGATGTTTGTTGACGTGGTCAGCACACACAGCAGACAGTGGTGAAGAGCGTGAGTGACTCTGCTGTACTGAGATACTGAAGCCATCAAAACATAGCCGTTTATTTACAAAGAGATTCTTCTTCTAAGTTTTGATAAGATTATAGTACTGTTTTGGAGATGATATGATCCTAAAGTCTTTATATAGACCTGGGATTGACTGGAGAATCGGTTTAAATAGTGACTGTGCTAGAAAATATGTCCTGAGATACAAAATTCTATCCAGTGTTTATGGAGCTGCGTGTGTTCAGGTGCTTCCAGTTTTGAGTAAAATTCATTCATTAATGTTAAATCAGAGTGTTTCAGGGTGTTTTAACACTCAGGCTCCAACACTCAAATGGTTCTCCAAGGTGATTTTGGAGACCTTGTTTCTACAAACTCCTTCTGAATAACTATTAACTGTGCAATTTTACGCCTCGATTCTGGCATGAGCACAAATTGTGTAAAGTAGGAAAATCTTAGGAACGTCCCTCTGTTGCTTTTATTCATCTTTTTCTTCCATTAGTACATGTTCTGCAACCTGAGTTTCACACAGTGTAATGTAGAAAGCATGAAGAAAGCATGCAATCACACACACACACACACACACACACACACACACACAAACCTACCGTTTTCACATATCGTGTAATTTCCATGGGTTACATCTTGTACTAAGGATCTATAAAAAAAAAAAAAAAAAAATTAATAAATGAAAAAGTCAGATGAATCCAAAAGTGTAAAATTGTCTATAATTAATTGTACAGATTTTATCTCTCAAATGTTCTACAATCCGTCTTCATTCTTCTCTAGACAGCAAAGAACCGTCATGGATCAGTTTCAGGATTTAATCACTATAACATCACAGCGCTGCTGATTGGTCAGAAGATTGATATTTTATTACAGCAGCTTTGACAGCAAGACAAACCTCAGGTTTATATGAATGCACTCGGTGTATACACAGCATATTATTATTGTTTCCATAGTAACAGACTTGTATGACAGATAATATTCAGAGTTATACATGTGACATTTATACGTATAATCACTGGTGTGATGCTTATGCAAGCTTGGAAGGAGTCTCCAGTGTCAGTGTCACTTTGTAACTCCTGGAGTTTACGTTTTGTGGTTTCTCCTTAATACTGAAAGCAATCTTGTCTAAAGGAGACGACCAAAAGAGAGCCTGATAACAGAAAGACTGCTGTTACGCAAATGAGGAAGTTATTGAGAGTGTGACACCTTGTTTCACAGACACTCCATAAAATTGTAACCGTGGCTTGAAATGGATGAAAGGGACGATGTGTCACTGTCATATGTACAAATCAACAAGTCTGACACTTTGGGACGTTCCGATATTGTCAAACAATCAACTCTGAGTGTTTACTCCTCATTGCACTGAGTAAAGTATTCTATTGGGTAACGCTATAGTTCCCGTTGAAGCAGACTCAGTCATGATTTATAGTGTAATTATCATTTGTGCTTTCAGTCTGTTATTTTTACAGAAGGTTCCAGCACAACCACAAAACTGCATCCAAATTTATTTAAAGGTCAGCGTAGGTGTATAGGGGTATGTAGGTAAGTGTTTTGCAGAAATATCCATGATCTCATCACGGTTAAGGGTTCAGGTGGGCTGCAAGCGTGTGGGTAACTCTGGTGTGTAACTCTGCTGGTCTTTTAGACTGCAAAAGGTGTTGCATTTGCTGTAAATTATACATACATCTAACACCAATGAGTCATATCATTTCATTCTTCTCAACATTGCTTTATATGGAGAATCACCTTAGGTTTTTTTTATCAAAAAAAACAAACCTAGTTGTTGTTTTTTTTTTTGTTTGTTTTTTTTAAAAGACCTAACAATTCAATTACTTTTACATTCAATCTACTATGTAATCAGTAAACAAATGTATTAATACATGAATAAATGAATAAATGAAGGACTCAGGGAACGTAGTGATTTATTAAACACTTTAAGAAATCAACACTGAAAAAGTGAGGTTCAATGTTTACCCAGTTATCTTCTCACTAGTTTACTTTCACTCACTTGCTAATCTTTAAATAACTAGCTTAACTTGTTTCTTTCCCTCAATAGATAATCTTTAAGTTCATCTCTAAGAAGTCTTTCCCTCACTAGTATATCTTTCCTCGCTAGTGTATCTTAACCATATTATTTATCTTTCACTATCTTAAATAAACCCTTCCTGTACGTTGTGAACCACAAGACCAACAGACCACACTGGACGGCACATTAGACATTTCCTGTGCTGCCGCTCAATAAAATATTGAGTCTTAATTAGCTTATTGGGGGGGGGGGGGGGGGCACAGTGGCTTGGTTATTAGCACGTTTGCC
Organism: Hemibagrus guttatus; assembly: GCA_033459395.1. Taxonomy (NCBI): domain Eukaryota; kingdom Metazoa; phylum Chordata; class Actinopteri; order Siluriformes; family Bagridae; genus Hemibagrus; species Hemibagrus guttatus. The sequence goes on from JAUCMX010000004.1 coordinate 4,886,059, forward strand.
TCACACCTCCAGGGTTGAGGGTTCGATTCCCACCTGTGCCGTGTGTGTGGAGTTTGCATGTTCTCCCCGGGCCTTGGGGGTTTCCTCCGGGTACTCCGGTTTCCTCCCCCGGTCCAAAGACATGCATTGTAGGTTGATTGGCATCTCTAAATTGTCCGTAGTGTGTGATTGCATGAGAGTGTGTGTGTGTGTGCCCTGTGATGGGTTGGCACTCTGTCCAGGGTGTATCCTGCATGTACACCTAATGTATGGTGTTTCTCTGAACTAGCACCTCTGTACTTTCTCATGTTTGGATGGTGCTTTTGTGGTTCTTGCAGTCCTTCAGAAACAGTTAATTCAGAGCTTCTCTTTGGACCTTGTTTATATGACGTGCAACGAAATAGCTCTCATTTCTTATAACGCTTTGCACATTCTGCATGAGATCCAGTTGCATGAGAGCATGAAGCAATGATGGTTAAATTGTAACCAGGAGATCAACTTGACAGAACTATAACTGGTTAAGATCATTTGTTGGTGTAACATCCCTTTGTGAAACAGGAAAACCACTTACAACACATGGGGCTCTGCAATGCGACTTCTGCATACGGTGTGCAAAAAAAGGGTACACACAAACACCTGAACTACAAAGCTGCAGCCTTCCTGTGCTGCCCCCCCCCCATCCCCCCATCCCCCCATTTTGCATAATGTACAATTTAACCTTGAAATCGTACAAGAATTACATACGAGCGAGTTTGGACACGTACCCGTTATCAGCCGAACATGTCAGCAGGTCCCAGCCGCAATACGGGTCTCGGGCCATTACACATGACTGGCAGTGTTTCCCGTACACGCTGCAGTTGCGCAGGTCAATCTGCACCACTTCACTGCTGGAGCTCACAAACAGCCGTCTCTGCAGGAATAACAAAAATACACAGCTGAAAAAACACTTCTGCATTCACAGGAAAACGCAGTGGGCCTTGCAGTAATGAAAGACAGAGTGCTTAAAATACAATCGATTCTATTTAAAAGAAATTAGAGTTGGTCCTGAAATAGAGTTTCTATTTTCACTGAGTTTGTCAGAATGAAGTAACAATGAAACCAAGTTTGTTTTAAGACAGATTTCTCACTAATCGAGTTCCAGGCCTGGTTCTTGTCTCAAGCTCTCTTCAAAATAAAGTTTTGGGTTCAACAGCAAAGGATTCACAGAGGTCACAAGTTTGTTTCTCAATAATTTAATCGTGGCCTGGAATTCACGAGAGCAAAACTGGTGCTACATAAAGACAACACTAGGGCTGCAGCTATCGATTATTTTAGTAATAGAATATTCAACCGATTATTCCATCGAGTAATCGAGTAATCGGATAAGAAGTACTTTTCTTTATTAAAGAGGAATATTAAATAAGCAAGTCTTCCTGGAAGCCTTTGTGGCTTTTGTGAGAGGCAAAAATTAGTGGACAGAAAGGTAACTTGGAACAAGAACAAGACTCTATACACATAAAACTTCTTAACACATTTTTCTGTAACATGAAATTAGAGTTATTTGGAGAATAAACCTTCTTAAATATCTCTCTGCATACTGGTGTGTGTGTGTGAGAGAGAGAGAGAGAGAGATTGAGGCTATCAACATGAATGACGCTTAGGCTTTCACAAAACTTAGCTAAATTAGGGACATCATAACTAGCCCCCATACTGATTTACGGTCTTAAATACTCGCTACATGTAGCCACAATCCACATACACTTTTACAGGCCTTAATTTCAACTAGCAGTCATATTGATTTAAGCTAAGTGCAAATGCTAACATTAGCTTGTGTCGACTCCATGGATTGTGTGTGTTTTCGAATGAGATATTGAAGTATGGAACTTGTACTGTTGTGGTAAACCAGTTCAATCTTACAGTAATCACACGGTACAGAGTTTTATTTCTGTTTTAGTTGGAAATGATCCCAAACTTTGGAAACTTTCTGCCGTTTTCTTCGGCCTGAATCTTTTCTCCCCGAATTTAGCGGGTTGTGCGTCAGTATTAATGGTCCGTGAGGAAACACAGTGCTAAACTAGAACTAAAAAGTAAAAATGAACCTCCAGGGCAGATATGTATGCCTTCAGCTCCCTGGTTGGACAATAATAATAATAATAATAATAATAATAATAATAATAGTTTAAAGTAATACATTTATGCTACTCTTCCAATCCATCAAATTCAGTCAGTATGTTCACATGCAACCAAATAATCCGTCTCAGTCATCAAATCGAGAGCTGAATCGGATTCAGCAGCCTTCATGTGAATGCCTCGATCAATCCGAATGAGCTTGAGATGAAGGAAATTTTGACTGAATTGAAAGGTGTGGTGTAGATAATTCGTTAAACAGAAAAAAAAATCATTTTCACTGTAAAGGCTTGACTTGAATGTGAATAATTTCTCAGTGGGATTCAAAAATACCTTGTGCACATGTGATTCTCCATTATTTTAATCCTTTCACAGTTTCTCAGTTGGTTTAATAAGACAGTTTCTTACTGTTCTTCTGTCGAGCAGCATGCTGGAGATGTGTGTCGTGGTTTTATAGAGCTGGTACTCGGCGATGATAAAGGGCTCACCCTCCTGCTCCAGGATTTTATGGACGTTGCCATTGTCTAGGGAGAGAAAAAAAAGCAAGTATATATATTATTTACTTTCACATGTTCTATTAACTGGTCTTACATATATGTTCATGAGATACAGTGTATACAGATATGAAGATAACTACTGACAGTTGTGTTATACCACGACATTATGACACCACAGTGTAATAATATCATGATACACTTTTATTGTGTCACCATACTAGTCATGTTTACTCAATGTGCAATGTAACATGATTAAAAACCAACTGTTACATTTTCCATTTTTCCACAGGAAATATATATATATATATATATATATATATATATATATATATATATATAGTAACCGTAAGTTTTTGATGATTTGTTAATAAATCTCCAGCACAATGGCTCCATGTGTCAGGGTGAGTGACGTGAGGAAAATATTCTAGCATGAATATAAAAGACATTTCGATGATACACAATAAATAATCACGATATACAGCAAGCATGTTTCGCATTTTAAAAAAAGGTCTACAAATATAATGTCAATATAATAAAATATTATATAATTAAAATCTAGGTTTACTGAAACAAAATTAAATATGACTAATAAATAAATAAATATATATATATATATATATATATATATATATATATATATATATATATATATATACAATAAAAATACTAAAATATTATTAACGTAATTAATTATTAAAATATACTATAATTATATATATATATATATATATATATATATATATATATATATATATATATATATATATATATATATTTATTTGTTTATTATTTTTTTTATTTATCCAAATAACTAAATCAAGGAGGGAAAAAAAGCAAAGAATATGTTAAATAAATAAATAAATAAATAACGAATTAAATCAGAGTGTCATTATTTAAAAACAATATAAATGCGATATCAATTTATGTGTACTGTATATACATAATTTATCACAATTACAGTATAATATCAGCATTTGAATCATCATAAAGCCATCTGCTGTTACAAAGACAAAAAAGGGAGAGTCTGGTGAGGGAATGATGAGTAACAGTTGCTGTAGTATAAGTGATAACAGGAAGTCATTTGTTTCTTGCACATTTCACTACACCTCATAACTATACGTGTATAAATGAATAAAACTGTCAGGGTGTTAAGAGGGATTCCACTCTTCAGTGAGCCACATCATACCACCATTAGTATTTTCCTATAACTGCCCCTTCAGTAAAGTGTAACTCACCCACACACACACACACACACACACACAGGTACTCCACTCTACCCTTACACGTGGTTCTGCCTCTTTGGAAATTCTGATGATTTAATTCATTTAAGGGATTTTATTGTCATGAGTTTCATCAGACGTTAGAGAAGAGATAGAGGTGGAAAAAATGAAAGTGTCATCTTTGGGGGTCTCCCTAACCCAGACACATGGCTAATCAACCAGAGGTGTTTTGTCATCTGGGAAAAACTCTGTTTTCTTTATCTTTAACTCTTTATCACATATGTATATATACATTCATTTAGAACTTCATTAAAGACCACTCAAGTTCCTCCAAAGGTTTCTTAGTTGTATCTTTGAGGAACATTAAAATTAAACATCAGCAAGCTTTGACTGCTTCATAAAGAACTGAAGATGTTTCCATAAATCTGTAAATAATACAGTTTCTTAAATACTAATCCCCATCTTTACACCAGAGTGAAGTTCACTCCAGGATGATGTTAATGCATTTGCTCTACACCAACCAAGCATAACATTATGACCACCTGCCTAATATTATGTTGGTCCCCCTTTTGCTGCCAGAACAGCCCTGACCCATGATGCGCTGTGTTTTCTGACACCTTTCTGTCAGAACCAGCATTAACTTCTTCAGCAATTTGAGCAACAGTAGCTCATCTGTGGATCACACGGGCCAGGCTTCGCTCCCCAAAATGGCCGCCCATGACCCTGTCTCCGGTTCACCACTGTTCCTTCCTTGGACCACTTTTGATAGATACTGACCACTGCAGACCGGGAACACCCCACAAGAGCTGCAGTTTTGGAGATGCTCTGATCCAGTGGTCTAGCCTAAACAATTTGGCCCTTCATCAAACTCGCTCAAATCCTTACGCTTGTCCATTTTTCCTGCTTCTAACACATCAACTTTGAGGACAAAATGTTCACTTGCTGCCTAATATATCCCACCCACTAACAGGTGCCATGATGAGGAGATACTCAGTGTTATTCACTTCACCTCTCACTGCTCATAATGTTATGCCTGATCAGTGTAATCTAATATTCTATCCTTTCTGTAGTAACGGCTCCTTTGTGGCAGAGCAAATGTTCTTAACAAACATTTCTTTGTCATTTAACAAAGAAAAACAGATAATAGTTGATGATGATATGGTGTTTTCTGTAAGGACATGTTTATTAACATTTAGGGAAGGAGTCTAAATGGAGTCTCCAGTGTGAGTACTAAAAAATATTTAATATTCCTGGCGTAGAAAGGGAGTAAACCTCTTGAAGCAGTAAAGAATGATCCGAAGAGTGACTCTTATCGCCATGGAGTTGATTATTTTCCCCAAACTGCACATCCTGAAGCATTTTATTCCTTGCAGTGTCAGAATTAAAGTACTACTTATGACTCTTCAACCACGTATAAAATGACAGACAACAAATATTGACCCCAAATATTGACATAAAAAATGAAGCTAAGAAATTAGTCATAGAGTAAATAACACACGCACACAGGCTGGTGTTTCAAGGAAAAGGTCACAAGTTACTGCAGTCGTCTGATGACACGGCAGATTTACCGCGTGACTGTGTCAGCATTTTGGGGTCACTTTGTGGCACAGCCATGACTGTGTGCTTAGCAAGTAGATCAAATGAACTAAACACAACATTTTTAAAGAGTAGTTTGTGTGAGACAGCAGAAGAGCGCTTGGAGCTTTCTCACGTTAAACCAGCGTTTATATATCGATTTATGAAATATTCAAATTGTAAAGACGAGAAGAAAGTCTGGAGGCATCAACATTGCTTCATTTGACAGTTAAAACAGAGAGGGCATGCAAGTGCGACCTTGCGTTTCACACGCTCACATCATCTGTTGTCAACTGATGTATGATAACACTTATCTCAGCCACTGTAGGGTTGAAACTTTAGTAATAAACACCTCCTGCATCATGTTTCGCTTATTATCCGTCCGAGGGATGGTCTACTATTTCAGGAAGATTCTCCAGTGAGGATCTGTGAAGACTTTTTCAGCTAATAATACCCACAACTCTTTACACACTCAAAAGGAGACACAAAAGTACGACAATCAGACTTCATAGTAAATTTGAATTATATCGCATTTCTATTTATAGACTTATAGAGGTTTTTCTCAGTAAAAGCCACAGACCAAACTGAGTTTCGAGGTTTCCTGAATATCAGTTACATGTTTTTGCTTCAGTTCAAATGTGCTGTACAAAATTAACTGCACAAACATAACACACCAGTGAGAGGAATTTAATCTTTGTCTCGACCCAAAGACCCGAACACACCCAACAGAACAGGTTCTGATCCTGTTTCACTCACAGTATTCTTACACATGGACAATCTTTTCCATTCTTAATATAATATTTAGAAAACGTCTGCATTTGTATGAAGAACTTACAAACACCTCTCTGACACTTCTCAGAACATGTGTAACCAAAACTTCCTCTTTTTGGTGAACAAGGAAACAGGCGTATGTTATTATAAATATTTGCTTTAGATCATGTATTGTTTTACATGGTTTCATGGGTTTATGACAGATCAGTTTATCCGATAAGAGGAAATACACACAATGAGAGAGAGAGCGAGAGAAACAGAGAGTGGGAGAGTGGGGGGGGGAGAGAGAGAGAGAGAGAGAGAGAGAGAGAGAGGAGAGAGAGAGAGAGAGAGAGAGAGAGAGAGAGAGAGAGAGAGACAAACAGAGAGACGCAAACAGAAAGAGGGAGAGACAGATGCAGAGAGACAAAAAGAGAGAGAGATACTGAGAAAGAGAAAAACAGACAGATACAGAGACACAGAGAAAAAGAAAGAGAGAGAGAGACACACACACAGAAAGAGATATGGAGAGAGCTACAGAGAGAGAGAGAGACAGATAGACAGAGAGACATAGAGAGAAAGAGAGAGAGACAAACTTTTGGTGTACATCTGCTCTATGACATATTGCCCTCTATCAGTACAGAAGATGAACAAGAGGCTAAAGATGACACATGACAAATTCAGGATATAAGAGAAAGAGTCAGTGCAGTGCTCAGTGAGTCAGAACTGAACTGATTGTTAGAACTGAGGACATTTTGACTCAACTGAAGTTCAACTCTACAGCACACAGTCTCATATCTGGTTAACCACTATAACGGATTCCAAAATGGCTCTGGTGTTCACACGTCTAAGTTCCTCTTTAATATGAATACACATCAGACTTCAGGGTATAGAATTACAGAACGAAAAATGATAAATAATCGAACACAGTGCCACCCAGACGACTACCATTTCCCCTTTGTCTGGAGTCTGGTTCCTCTCGAGCTTTCCTCCTCATGTTATTTCACCTCTGACTTACTCATTAGGGATAAATTCATCAATTCAAAATGTTTTTCAGTTGGTAAAAATGTCCATGTACAAATAGATCTTTGAATTGGATCGAATTAAATATTTAATCTGACATCTGGACCTTGTTTTTTGTCTTGTATAATGGGTTTTCTGTGTGTAGCCATGTCTGACCTCCAGTATGCATCTAAATTAGGATTCTGAATTCATTTTTGGATGCACTTGAATAGACCGATGCTTTCGGCTGCTCCCTGTTCGGGGTCGCCACAGTGGACCAACTGGTCCGCACAACAACTTGGCAAATGTTTTACACCGGATGCCCTTCCTGACACAACCCTCACATTTTTCTAGGCTTGAGACCGGAACTGCATCCAGTGGCTGGAGTTGAGGCATTGGCTGGGACTCGAACCTGGGCCTTCCGCATGATAGGCGAGAAACCTACCACTGAGCCACCAATAGATACTAATAATAGATAAGATACTAAGAACAGCTTGGCCTCTTTAGACTAGTAGTATAGCACTAGAAAGTTGCTAGTATCTATAGCACTAATCTATCTGGGCTTGTCAGCACAAACGAACAAAACAGATACCTGTTAGTCTTTCTGAAAATGAATACTTAACTCAGTCAACTGTCATTCTGTCACATTTGTTAAAATAAGTAGTACACCAGTGACTCAAAACACTCCTCCTCTGTCTGAAGGCAAAGCATATTCACATAATGTACCTCTGTTCTAACCTTTTTATTTTCCTGTATTTGTCAAACGCTTCTTCTTTACAGTCATATAAACAGAAAGCTGCTCACCTAGACTCATAAAGAGGACATGATAGCTAGGATGTCCTGACTTCCTGCCCCTCAGTCTGTCCACCTGCAGGTGTGTGTAGTGGTGGTTGTGCTTGAACATCAGAGGGTCTCGTGCAGGCATGATCCACTGCTTCATCTCAGGACGTCTTTCCATAAACCTCAGAAAGTTTGACGATAACACCCGACTGTTCTCTACGCACTGGAAAAACAGGGTTGCAACTTATTTAACAAGGGTGCAGAGATAAAGTTGTGAATAATTTCTGGATTGTTTTATGTAACTGTGGTGTACCTCGCCGGGACGTGGTGAAGAAAAAGTTTTGGCTTCGTCGTCTTTGAATTCGCCCGAGAAGACTCGAACGATGTCGGACATTTTGTAAACGCACACGGCTCTGAAGTCGCTATGGGAAAGAAACAGAGTGGGACAAAATCAGCATGATAGCATTCACACACACACACACACACACACACGCAAAGTGATTTGTTTTCTATTTAAATAAACCTACAGACTGTCCGAGTGTCCAAGGGAACAGAAACAGCTGATGGAAACAGAAGCTTCCTGAAAACTGAAGTAACTTCCACATAAGCCATTACGCAAAGATTCCTGAAATAGCATAACCCCAGAGCAGATACGCTTCCCAATATGGAAATTATTGGTTAACTATAAACGTCACCACAGGGCATCTCACAGGTGACGTGAAACATAAAACTGTCACTGTGTGTTAATGACTATTTGCACTTCAAAGTGTGAAGTAAAACTCTGCTAAAGTGAATCCTGTATGAATAAATACTTGCTGTATGGATGTGTCTTTCTGTCGCAGTCTAGTACTCACATTATTTGTCTGTCTGGCGCCGTCAATGTGTAAGTATTTTCTGCTAGACTGCTAGTGTACATAAGCTAACATGCCAGGATTTCTGTGAGGATTTTTTTTAAAGGTTAATGAATAACGCTAGCTACAGTAAGTACCACAAGCCAACTTAACGCTAGATTACAAACAGCTAACATCAGCTAACATTGCAGCTAGCTATAGCTGACTATCATGAGGTATCATAACACTAGCTAGAGCTGCTTTATATGAGGATTTAAATATCACGTTAAGTGTTAAGGGCTAACAACGGGATAACTAGCTAGCTAAACAGGAGTCTCAGCTCAACAGGAGTGCTATTCATAAATGTTCAAAAGCTAACTCCTAGCTGTGGTAAGGTAACTAGAGAGGTAACCTGAGAGATACTCTTCTTTGGTTTACAAAATCATTTACAATTACAAAATAATCTTCAATTATGGCCTCATCAGGAGTTGTAAGATCGGCAAGATAGTCTTGAAAAAGAAGTTGTTTTTCTGCTAACATCAGCTACATCACGAGTCATCTGTAAGGAAATAAGTTCACTGCTAATGCTACCTACCAACTGTATGTGAGTGTTTTCAAAAGATGTAGTAACACTGGCAATAGGTAGCTAACCTGGGAGGATTTTTGAGTCATATGTTGAGCTAGCTAGTAGGTTAACTAGATGGTGTTTAACTATGACTAGCCCTAGCATATTTAATACCTTATTTCTTATTATATTTATTTGATAGCAGGATAGAATGACAGCAGGTAACTAGGTAGAGATTTAGCTAGTCACATCACTCATGCCAGATTTATTCAGCATAGCTAGCAATTAGCAACATTCTCCAGTGACAGAACCACATTGTAACTTTAGCTAGCTTCAGCTGAATGCTGTTTCCAAGCTTTAAACAAGCAGGTTTGTTTAATTTGTATGATTTTGTGGCTGATTTTAAACCTCCACAGGAACATTACAGTCTTGTTTTGCCGTGCTGCTTTGGTGTAAGCAAAATAGTGAATTATGAATAATGAATTTAGGTTATCAGGTGAAAAGCACCTGCATTTAAAAGTCACGTAATTGAGGTCATACATTCCCATAACAGACATGAGCGTGGTCAGTGTGCAGTTCCTTATCGGGAAACATCACACATATACTGTAGAAGAAGTTGCTTTTGGCTGCTCCCTGTTCAGGGTCGCCATGGTGGACCAACTGGTCCGCACAACAACTTGCCACAGGTTTTATGCCAGATGCAACCCTCCCATTTTTCCAGGCTTGGGACTGGCACTGAATCCAGTGGCTGGGGTTTGAACCTGGGCCTTCCACATGGTAGGCGAGAAACCTACCACTGAGCCACCAATGCCATCACACATATACTGTACATCATGCAAATCACACAGAGCTCCTGCGCATCATCTTACTAGGTATTTTTGAAGAGGGCATAAATCGTGGTGTTTTCCCATTCTGCCGCTTCCAGCACAGCAATGTCCAGCAACTCCGTATATGAGAGAAGCTTCTTCTCGTCGCCGCAGAACAGCCGTGCGGTCAGCATGGACGTCCAGCGGAACTGCAGCACCATTTTCGGGCCACCGAGATCCGCCTGAAAGATGACACAGCGAGTTTAGTCTGGGCAGAGCAGCTTTTCTGAGGTGTCTTCATTCCAGTGCTGTGAGCTGAGCTGACTCATTCATACTGATTCAACTACCTGAGGGGATAAATCACGAGCTATCAGGAACTGAATTAGGAAAGACTGTAACCAGTAGCTGCAGGCTGGATCTACTCTGCTGCTCCAAGGTTTTTCACAACATGGTATTTTATTAAAGACATTATTGCCAATTCAATAGACAAAGACAAGTGTTCAATCAAACCCTGCAAGTTAGCTCCTGTTCTCACCATCTACAAGTTATTACAGCTACAAGCACTCGTTCCCTCACCAGACTCTCTGTCTTTGCTCTCTCTTGATGACAAACCACAGCTTGCCATGTTATCAGATATCTGGAAAGCACAAAGATTTTGTCCTGAGGACTTTCCCCAGTTTGGAAAATTTGGTCATGTTTGTTGTGTTCATGTTCAGTATTGAATGTCTTTATCATGTTCCACTCCACAGTGGTGGTTAATATGAAGCTCATATGAAAGTCGACACTCAGGACTTTAAGACTTTGTAGTGTTTCATAAGTATTTCTGTTTTTCCCCTAGAATACTAGGGGCGATATTTCATAAACAAGTTCCTAAATAAACAAAACCGATTATATAAGAGCAGCTGCTAGGAAAATCCTGTTCCTGCTAAAATTGTGTATGACACTGTAGTGCAGCTTATTTCTTCTTTCTGTATTAATTATGTGGCTCAGGATCTCTTTTTGCAATCTGCTTGTAAAACCAGCATGTTTAATGGAAATGTATCATAATCCTACCTCATGAAAATGAAAACAATGTCACAAGAACTGAAATTTCTCTTTTATTCATTGTTCCTGATTACTTGAATTAAAGTGAAGTTCCTTCCCTAGCCTGTACTACAAGTACAGATGACACTGATGAGTGCTTTGGAAAATCAATAAAAATAAATAAACAATAAGAATTTCTTCATGTTGCAAATTACACAAACTAGTTTTCGGGAAAGAATGGCATTGTGAAACTTCCTAGCATGGTTAGCACACATTACTGTAACTGCATCTACTGAAGGACAGTTCCACTGAGAAAGGCATAACAACACTGTCTCGGTTATTATTCATATTATGTCATTATTATAAATTGTTTCAATTTCGTTGTTCTCTCAGGATCTCAATGGATCCTTATTGTGGCTCTAGAAAAGCAGAACTGGTAAGGTGGTATTATATTACCATGCAGATCTGAGAAACTCGGGGGATCCAGAGGGGCATGTCTGGGTTCTGGTTCTGGTTTTGCTCGATGTAGAAGTTGTAGACTTTTCCATCCAGTGATCCATTTCCTTTATTTGCTAAGATTTTTACATGCCTCTGCTCTGAAACCAGAGAAAAACATGGTTAGATTAAGATTAGACAAAATGTCAGGATAAGCAATCTGTGTAACGCTAGATTCAGTAGATAAAGTCTATCTATAAGTATATTTAACATTTAAATGCTGGTATAATCTCATCACAACACAACAGGACAGTTCCCCTCCCCATCAGTAGAGGTTAAAGTACCTAGAGGTCTAGTGCTAGGATTTCAAACTGAAGGTCTAAACTTCATGGCAGCCTTTATTGGCCAAAGATCTCCCAAGAAGTCGTCTGACTGGTCTTGACAAGTAAATAACCAACCATAGTTTGTTTTGTTCAGCTTCATGGGCGTGAAAATGTAAAGTCACTACAAAAACAGACCAGTGTGCAAGCACAGTTAAGAAAGTCGCCCAGTTTAATGAGTCTGTACTGTAAACTTCACATCATTTGGAAAATCCAACGTTTAACAGATCTTCATAAACATTCGTCATCACAGTTGTAAACTGTCTTACATCATCCATGAGGAAAGCAGAGCGTCAGGACGACTTTGTTTCCAGATGGATCGTTAAAAAAAACCTAACAGACACGTCTCAGTTTGTGGGCGTCATGTCTGAAGCAGAACCTCCCAGCTGTCTAGTCAGTTACCCATTTCCTGTTTGTTGTCTATGACTTCATGAGAGTAAGTGATTACTGTCATTAAATAGCGCTGTAAATGTTCTGCTGTTGCTATATTGAGCTGCTTGACTACTATTCCTGTGCATTTCTAATTTCGTTTCTCTCTGTTTGACTATTTCAATTTTTCTCATGTTTGATTATTGACACCAGCACACTGTTTGACCTCTGCTTATGTATCCACTATAATATTTACACAATGCTTCAGTAAACTCTATACATAGCTCCTAACTCCTCTGCGCATGGATCCTAGCTTCTGTGCTGAGTCTGAATCTTCACAAATCTCCCGTAATGTGAACTGTTTACTGCCGGATGCAGTGTGTCTCTCTCACCGGCTTGTCCTGACAGTGGCCAGGTAGCTTTTTCTTCGGCCCATCTGTAGAGGCCGCTGAGATCCGAATTTGAGGTTGAGTAATACAGGGAATCACCTGGAATACACACGGCAAACATACAGCGTATGATATACTGTACATTCAGAATTCATCAGCTATTCTACACATGTGCCAAAGGTCAAACAGGCAACATGGCAATTACTCATTATTAAATTTATTTTAAAGACAATATTGAAAAAACGTGAAAACACAGGTAAAAAAAATGGATAGAATTAACATATATAAAGCAAAGTCTGTTGCATATATCTTTCACAGGAAGCGTGATCCCATAGCAGACTTCCAGCAACATAACATGGTGAGAATAAAACTGATAAAAGCTTAGGCGACATTAATAATATGAAAAAAACAGGTCAGGTACTAATCATACAAAATCATCATTAATTTCAGTCTTGCCTTTGAATTTGTTTTTATTATTTATTCCCAGGCAAATGCCCGCACATTTGGCCCGTGGGTTAAATGTCAGTTCGAATGAAGAGAACACTTACATAACACACACATCATCGCAAAGCTTTTTCACACATTCCTATCAGCTTCAGCATCATTACCATACGTGGTTAGGTTCTTTTTGTAAATGCTTCTCTAATCTCTGACCTCCACCTACTTCCTCGGTTTCCTCTGCACACAGTCAATTTAACTCCCTGTTTTTGAAGAATGTTTCTAAAAATACTTTATTAACTAAAAACCATCTTGTGTCAGTGTAAAGAAACCAGATGACTGCCCACAGCTCATGTTTGGATACGTAGATTTACTGTTAAGCTAGTGCATTATTAGATATCACATATAAAGTCTGCACCAAAGAGGTAAAGAAGCGAGTGCAGGCAGGTTGGAATGGGTGGAGAAAGGTGTCGGGAGTTCTGTGTGATCAGAAAATATCAGCGAGAATCAAGGGGAAGGTGTACAGGACAGTGGTGAGAGCGGCCATGCTGTATGGTTTAGAGACAGTGTCACTGAGGAAGAGACAGGAGTCAGAGCTAGAGGTAGCAGAGCTGAAGATGTTGAGGTTCTCTTTGAGAGTTACAAGATTGGACAGGATTAGGAACGAGTACATCAGAGGGACAGCTCATGTTGGACGTTTGGGGGACAAAGTTAGGGAGGCCAGATTAAGATGGTTTGGACATGTTCAGAGGAGGGAGAGTGAGTATATTGGTAGGAGAATGTTGGACATGGAGCTGCCAGGCAGGAGGCAAAGAGGAAGGCCAAAGAGGAGGTATATGGATGGAATTAATGAGGATATGAAGCTAGTGGGTGCAAGGGTTGAGGATGCAGAAGATAGGGATAGGTGGAGAGAGATGATTCGCTGTGGCGACCCCTGAAGGGAAAAGCCGAAAGAAGAAGAAGAAGAAGAAGAAGATATAAAGTCTGCACCATAAGTATTGGCACGTATGAGTATGAGTAAATGTGGTTAATTAGCCTAGTTTGATAAATATGACCCGGGAATGAGTAAGAAAAGAAAAAGAATATCGATATAAAAATATTTCTTTTCAACAAAACCATGCATCATAGTTAGCAATGCATCTGTATCGAAACATATCGAGGACAGATCCGATAGTACGCTCATTTTCTTGAAAAAAATGTCTTCTTTATTCTAGAATTTTTGAGGAATTTTAAGGAATTCTTCCGAACTCTCCAGAACTTTCCACATGGACATGGCTTTAGGTCTGCGGACTACCGAAGCAAGGGTGCCAATAATTCTAAACCTGAGCCAAACTTCGATCTGTGAATGAAATATGCAGGTTCGATCGTTTTCTTACCAACATGCACAGCC
>JAUCMX010000004.1:4905592-4918092 GCA_033459395.1 Hemibagrus guttatus
TCTAAACAGCTGGAGGCTTGTATTGAAAATTCTAATAAAATCTATACAATCATAAACATTCACATTTCAACTGCTGAACTGTCTGATAACTGCATAAGCACTGACAAAGACGATAAAAAAAAAAGAAAAGCTGGCAGGAAGTAACATGTTAGAATAATGAGAGATATCATATGTAGAGTTCGAGTCATGTCTCTTACTTTCTCTGCTCACTATGATCCGTGGCTTAAGCTGATAAACCCCAAGTGTGGGTCTGGAAACTGTGATCCAGAGTGAAGCTAAAAGCAGTGTGTATGGTCCTCTGAATGCCATCTTCTATCTACACTGGTTTGAACTGCGCCATGCGGACACATTTATACTTGGCAATCACGTTAGTTGTGAGAGTCGAGAGTCGACTCAGATATTTAGGGAGTCGACTCTGCTGAAAATCATCAGTTTTTTTTGTTTATTTAATAAACTTCTGAACTTCTGAACTGCTTTGTACAGAATAATAATAATAATAATAATAATAATAAAAATAATAATAATTATTATTATTTTTTTGTTTGTTATTATTATCATTATTATTATTATTATTATTATTATTATTATTATTATTATTATTATTACTATTATTGTTGTTGTTGTTGTTGTTGTTGTTGTTGTTGTTATATTTAAAAAAAAATATGGCTATTTTATTGTTAAATTATACTTTATACTTTATACTATTATACCCAGAAAGGAAGGAAGGAAGGAAGGTTCCTTAAAAGGAATGGGCTTGGCAAAGAGTCGGAAAGAGTCGGCTCATTCATATACAGTTTTCTGAATCTTTATCTTCTTATTTGGAAACGTTATCGCTATTTCCCCGTCTTAATTTGTCACGATCACGAGATACCAGTTTTGTTATTTTGGTTACTTTGTGGTATAATCTTTATTTACCTTTATTATTCTATATTACCTTTATTTATCTTTATTTACGAATAAAAATCGGATACACTGAATCGTTTGCATGTGCCTTGTCAGGAGAGCGTAGGACACACAGTGTATGAAATCAGTTTATTATTATACAAAGATTTATTATTTGTCATCAGTCTCCATAATCAAAGGCTTTGTGTAATCCTGACCCTGGACATAATGGCGCAAAGGCACAATATGAGCATTCTTCTAAAATACAGAACAAAGAAAAAAACCTGACATTTTGTAGAAGGAAGAGAGAAAGACAAAGAGATTTGTGTGTGTGTGTGTGTGTGTGTGTGTGTGTGTGTGTGTCTGTGTCTGTGTGTGTCTACGTGTGTGTATTTGCGTCTGAGGGAATGGTCAATGCCCAGGGGCAAAAACTTTTGCGTCATTATAATTAATATCTTGCGATTCAATCAAATGACTTCTTTTCTTCTTCTTTTTGATAGACCACTAGTGTTTTCTCTATAAATGTGACACAAATTATTAACGCTTATAATGCAACAACCTAAAAATAATGAAAGAGTGTGTGAAAGTGTGTCCCCTATCCAGGTTTTATTTCCACTAACCACTTTCAGCCACTAGAGGGAGCTGTGGAACAACAACAGCAAACAGACGCTAAAACGTGGTTATGAAAATCAGATTAAAACACATTGAAATAGACAATAATCAGTTTAATGAAACGTTCAGCAGGAAAATTCCAAACATTTTCTGTATACAGTACTGTGCAAAGGGTTTAGACACATGCAAGTTTACATTTCTGTCATTTAGGAGACACCCTTATCTAGAACAACTTACATATCTCATTTTATACTATTGAGGTTAGGGGCCTTGCTTGGGGGGGTATATCTATCTATCTATCTATCTATCTATCTATCTATCTATCTATCTATCTATCTATCTATCTATCTGTCTGTCTGTCTGTCTATCTATCTGTCTGTCTGTCTGTCTGTCTGTCTGTCTGTCTGTCTGTCTGTCTGTCTGTCTGTCTCTATCTATCTATCTATCTATCTATCTATCTATCTATCTATCTATCTATCTATCTGTCTGTCTGTCTGTCTGTCTGTCTGTCTAGCCCTCTGTCTGTCTATCTATCTATCTATCTATCTGTCTGTCTGTCTGTCTGTCTGTCTGTCTGTCTCTATCTATCTATCTATCTATCTATCTATCTATCTATCTATCTATCTATCTATCTATCTATCTATCTGTCTGTCTGTCTAGCCCTCTGTCTGTCTGTCTATCTATCTATCTATCTATCTATCTATCTATCTATCTATCTATCTATCTATCTATCTATCTATCTATCTATCTGTCTGTCTGTCTATCCCTCTGTCTGTCTATCTATCTATCTATCTATCTATCTATCTATCTATCTATCTATCTATCTATCTATCTGTCTGTCTGTCTGTCTGTCTGTCTGTCTGTCTGTCTGTCTGTCTCTATCTATCTATCTATCTATCTATCTATCTATCTATCTATCTATCTATCTGTCTGTCTGTCTGTCTAGCCCTCTATCTATCTATCTATCTATCTATCTATCCCTCTATCTATCAAGCTCTCTCTCTAACTCTCTCTCTCTATCTATCTATCTATCTATCTATCTATCTATCTATCTATCTATCTATCTATCTATCTATCTATCTATCTATCTGTCTGTCTGTCTGTCTATCCCTCTGTCTGTCTATCTATCTATCTATCTATCTATCTATCTATCTATCTATCTATCTATCTATCTATCTATCTATCTGTCTGTCTGTCTGTCTATCCCTCTGTCTGTCTGTCTGTCTATCTATCTATCTATCTATCTATCTATCTATCTATCTATCTATCTATCTATCTATCTATCTATCTATCTATCTATCTGTCTGTCTATCCCTCTGTCTGTCTGTCTATCTATCTATCTATCTATCTATCTATCTATCTATCTATCTATCTATCTATCTATCTATCTATCTATCTATCTATCTATCTATCCCTCTGTCTGTCTGTATGTCTATCTATCTATCTCTCTCTCTGTCTCCAACTTTTTTACTATCCAACTTTATAAGCTGAATAAATTGATATATTAGAAATAACTTCACATGCTGTAGTGATTTGGTGTGATATGAAGCAGAGTTATTGTTCCCGTCCCTGAAGCTGATTATTTTGCTCTAGCAGCATGCCATGTATTGTTTTATACCACTTACACTGCTAATATTTTAAAATGTATTTCATGTGTCATAGTTTTCATCCATTTATTGTATTTTGGAGAAACAAGCTCCTGTTATCATTTATGTTATCACTTCCTCAAAAGACTCATAAGATAAAAAAAAAATGCAGCTTGTCATTTGACACCACAAAAATCTGAGTGTTACACTGCGCTGGTACTGTAGACTCCTTCAAAAATGTGAAACCTGGAAAACTACACCATATCAACTATTATACACATTTTAAATCTATTTATACACCAATCAGGCATAACATTATGACCTAATATGATGTCGGTCCCCCTTTTGCTGCCAAAACAGCCCTGACCTGTCCTGCACTGTGTATTCTGACACCTTTCTATCAGAACCAGCATTAACTTCTTCAGCAATTTGAGCAACAGTAGCTCGTCTGTTGGATCGGATCACACGGGCCAGCCTTCGCTCCCCACATGCATCAATGAGTCTTGGCTGCCCATGACCCTGTCTCCGGTTCACCACTGTTCCTTCCTTGGACCACTTTTGATAGATACTGACCACTGCAGACCGGGAACACCCCACAAGAGCTGCAGTTTTGGAGATGTTCTGATCCAGTGGTCTAGCCATCACAATCTGGCCCTTCATCAAACTCGCTCAAATCCTTACTCTTGCCCATTTTTCCTGCTTCTAACACATCAACTTTCAGGACAAAATGTTCACTTGCTGCCTAATATATCCCACCCACTAACAGGTGCCATGATGAGGAGATACTCAGTGTTATTCACTTCACCTCTCACTGCTCACAATGTTATGCCTGATCGGTGCACGGTGCTTCTGGGCAAATCCCTATAAATTAGCTGTTACTATAGAATCAATAACATGTTAATATGAACATCTGATTCGTCTTATAGCTGGAATTACTGTCAGAGCTGCTGTTTCTGACAATTATTAATATTAATTATTTATTAAAACTACTGACCAGCCAGAATCATGGATAGAACAGAGGAAAATCATATACATAATAATATATTTCTGTAAAATAAGCAGCTTTCAGGAAATTATACATACTCATTTGGACCTGTTTAGATAAATCTGTGTCTATTTTTAATTAAAATGTCATAGTTGTAAAACTCGTGAAATGCTAAGGAGATCAATATTTTGTGGGACTCCCTCTGTCCACACACACACACACACACACACACACACACATACACACACACTTATAGGGCATTAGTCACTCCTGAAAGAGTATGAGTTATTCCACAGAGCAGCAGCGTTGTGCTGAAAATCTGCACTATGTACAATAGCCTGTATGAGACACTAGAGTGAATCTGATCTGATCCTGGATAAAGGAGGTAGCAGATAGAGTGATGGGTGATGGATGTAGGCAGTTTGGCTCTCGAGCAAAGCACACACACTGGCTGTGTGGGTGGAAAGCCTGCAAAGAGAAAAATAATTATATAATTATGTATTTAATCATCAAAGAAATATAAAATGAAGATATCTTAAATCTGAAAGTCAGCTGGAATCTCTCTGTGGCCGGTGCTGGTCTTAGCGTTTTATTTATAGGACGGTCGGCTTGCACTGCAGTGGATCCATTACAGACGCAGAACCTGAACAAATTTATTTGGCGTAATCTTTAAAAGCTGAGTCAGAGACCGAGCGAGAACGAGGAGAGGGAGAGAAATCAGGATAAAAGTCAGAGCTTTGATAATACAACACCACATTTCTCACAGTTAGAAGATGTAATGTGGAAAGAAAAAAGAAGCCGCAGTAAGATGTGCTGCATTATGTCAGATTCAGAGAAAAACAGTGGATTACTTTAACCAAATAGATCACAAGCCTCTGTGTTAGACAATGAGTTTAGCTTTTCTTGATTGTTTGTCTGTTTTTGGTGTAGAAATCTTTTCGACACAAAAAATACAGCATTTTAAATGAAACATTCCAGAGGACAATAGATGGTTTAAAGTCACAGTGCTGTTGATTCTCGATTCTGATTGGTCAGAAGGTGTTGATTCACTGTTTACAAAAGGATGTAGTTCTGTCTACAAGGCAAATATGTTATAGTATCTATTGCAACAACGTACACAGAGATTTATTTAGAGGACGCTGTGTATAAAACGTGTGTAATTGTTCATATGGTGACGTTTTGTGTGTGGAGAAGTTTACAGAAGGCTGGAATTTGTCTGAATATTTGTACAGTAAAACATTAATATTTCCCTCAGGGATTACCAAGCAAATAAAGCTAATAGTTGCAGTCCCTCAAAGCTAACTTCCACCATCAAGCTGCATCATGAGGAAGGTATTTCCCCCTGCTATTTACCTGAAAATATATAATAAGAAGAACAGCTGTGATTGGCTGTAGACTCTAGAATATCCAGAACTGCGTTATGTTGTAAAATATAGTGAAAACTGACCAATCACAGCGCACCAGATCTCTCTCAAGTGCATGAGCATATCAGAACAATCTTTTATTTATAACTTGAGTTGTTCGAACTCTGACCGCAATTCTTTCACGTGCCTGTAGAAATGTAAGCGCCTTCTTCTTCTTCTTCTTCTTCTTCTTCTTCTTCTTCTTCTTCTTCTTTCGGCTTTTCCCTTCAGGGGTCGCCACAGCGAATCATCTCTCTCCACCTATCCCTATCTTTTGCATCCTCAACACTTGCACCCACTAGCTTCATATCCTCATTAATTCCATCCATATACCTCCTCTTTGGCCTTCCTCTTTGCCTCCTGCCTGGCAGCTCCATGTCCAACATTCTCCTACCAATATACTCACTCTCCCTCCTCTGAACATGTCCAAACCATCTTAATCTGTCCTCCCTAACTTTGTCCCCCAAACGTCCAACATGAGCTGTCCCTCTGATGTACTCGTTCCTAATCCTGTCCAATCTTGTCACTCCCAAAGAGAACCTCAACATCTTCAGCTCTGCTACCTCTAGCTCTGACTCCTGTCTCTTCCTCAGTGACACTGTCTCTAAACCATACAGCATGGCCGGTCTCACCACTGTCCTGTACACCTTCCCCTTGATTCTCGCTGATATTTTCCTCTCACACCGAACTCCCGACACCTTTCTCCACCCACTCCAGGCTGCCTGCACTGCTTCGTAAGCGCATACTGTTTGGAACTCTTGAAGGAATGTTTTGAAGACTGACCAATCGGAGCGCGTCGGATGCAGCAGTGGGCGTGGTTCTGAACACGCCCACCGGCCACCGGCTCACGTTTTGTTTTCTGCTGAATGATCGCGTGCAGTAGTTTGTCTCCGGTGAGCGCGCGATGCGGAACCGTTCAGAGGCTGAACACTGATCCTGACCCCGGAGAGCGGACAGCGCGAGCGCGTGCACTTACCGGCAACACTCATTACGGGCGCGCGCGCTGGAACCGGAACCATGCGCATTCAGTTAGAAGGTAAACATAATCATAATAAGACTTCTTCTTCTTCTTGTTTCTTCTTCTTCTTCTTCTTCTTCTTCTTCTTCTTCTTTTTTCTTCTTCTTCTTCTTCTTCTTTCTTCTTCTTCTTCTTCTTCTTCTTCTTCTTCTTCTTCTTCTTCTTGTTTCTTCTTTTTCTTTTCCTTCTTCTTCTTCTTCTTCTTCTTGTTCTTGTTGTTCTTTTTCTTCTTGTTGTTGTTCTTTTCTTCTTCTTGTTCTTCTTCTTCTTCTTCTTCTTCTTCTTCTTCTTCTTCCTCTTCTTGTTTCTTCTTCTTCTTTTTCTTTTCCTTCTTCTTCTTCTTCTTCTTCTTCTTCTTCTTGTTCTTCTTGTTCTTGTTCTTCTTCTTCTTTTTCTTCTTGTTGTTGTTCTTTTCTTCTTTTTCTTCTTCTTCTTCTTCTTCTTCTTCTTCTTCTTCTTGTTTCTTCTTTTTCTTTTCCTTCTTCTTCTTCTTCTTCTTCTTGTTCTTGTTGTTCTTTTTCTTCTTGTTGTTGTTCTTTTCTTCTTCTTGTTCTTCTTCTTCTTCTTCTTCTTCTTCTTCTTCCTCTTCTTGTTTCTTCTTCTTCTTTTTCTTTTCCTTCTTCTTCTTCTTCTTCTTCTTCTTCTTCTTGTTCTTCTTGTTCTTGTTCTTCTTCTTCTTTTTCTTCTTGTTGTTGTTCTTTTCTTCTTTTTCTTCTTCTTCTTCTTCTTCTTCTTCTTCTTCTTCTTCTTCTTCTTCTTCTTCTTCTTCTTATTATTATTATTATTTAAGCTTGTTTTGAAATAGCAGCATATTAATGGTTTATTTTATGAAACAATAAAATGTATATTTTATATTGAACACTTTAACAACCACAATAATAAGTTTGTTTATTTATTTGTTTATATATATATATGGAATTACAACACCAACCCCCACAACAATACTACTACCATTACTACTACTAATAAAAATAGCTTTAGTCAATGATTAATCTTTTAACATTAATTAGTTTTAACATTAGTTACAATACTGCTTTTTCCCCTTTAACGCACTGCTGTAAAGCTCTGAAAGCTTTGCCTGTGCTCGGTGTAAAGTTTCTTGCTCTCCATCTGCTTAACCACAACACAGCCATGTGACTCATTTTTATCTTGAGCTTGCTCTCAGCTTATCTCAGGCACTTTAGATGGATTGTGAGAGGCATATAGAACATTTTCCACCTTTTAATAAGTGTAAACAGTGCTTTATTGTAGGGAATTGTATCTGCAAACAGATTTCAGTTCACTGGGTTTAGCTGTGTGTGAGAACTGTAGTGTGCTGAGTCAGGGTCTCGGTGCAAGGAGGGTTCACGGTGCAGAGCTTTATCCATGTGAAATGACCTTAATGATGCTGTTAACCATGATTAAACATATGAGGATAGGAGTGTGAGGTTTGAGTGCGTGGCATTTCAGCTCTATCAGTGCTTAAATCCACTGTCTTAATGTTTGATCAGTCTTTACAAAAGTATTGGCACACATGTAGTTTACTTTGTTGATTCTTAAAATGGCTTCCAGTGATCTCCAGGGGTTCATGAATCATAGACAGGGGGTCTTTAAAAAATTAATATTGTGGAATCAAATTGATTGTCATAGGGCTTCTTATATTTATTAGCAAGTTTGACTGGAATTATTTTTGAATCGAAAGACAAAACATCCGACCAGCAATATAACTCAAAAGCAAATTTATAAATAATGTCAGCTTAGATCTAATGTGTATTGTTGGTGGAAAGTCCTGGAATAAAAAGCTGTTCAATTTATTTTACAATTAAATATGTCTCTAACTGCAAACCTTTCAAGAACTCCTGCTTCAATACATAAAAAAAAAACAAGCCATAAAGTTGAGGGAAACCACATGAAGTATTATTTAACTTGGGTTAATACGATTATGTAATCTTATCATAGCAACACATAAGCCTGCACACACTGACGTTACAGATATGGCTTAAGAAAGTCTCCGAGTCAGACATGTCCTCATCAGCAGACGAGCAATTGTTATCCAGTCGAGGTCACATGGTTGCTCTGTTTTAGATCAAAGCTTTGCCTGTGTTTGCTTCGTCTCCATCTTGCTGTGATGAGGACAGATGGACATTTCCTGTGTCCTGTAATCAGATAAGGAGCAATGCGTGCTGTTTAGAGAAGGAAGAAAAACTGCACCACTAAAAGAAGTGAGATCCAATGCAAGCAAGGAAGAATTACAGAGATAAAGCTGAATCTGGTTTCCTGTTATAGCTGAATAACCGAGAATGTGATGATAAAAGTGAATGATTTGAGTTATATAGCTAGACTCCAACATATGTGGAACATTTAAACTGATTATTAAGCTAAAATATTCAAATTTGTGAACTGTTCAGTGATATCAGTGAGTTTGTCTCAGTTCATCTACAGATCCTCCTGGCTGTTGGTCTGGCCTTCTTCTGCTTCGGCCTCGTGCTGGGCTGCATCGTTTGTTGGCGTCGGAGGAAATCCCGCTCTTCTGACACCAAAGAGGAGGGGTTTTATCTGCAATCTGCTCCTGCAGATCATGTGAGTGTGACTCTCAGGTCGTCCCCATCGATCAAAATTCTTCCAGTCAAGCAGCAGTATGAAGAGCTGGACGGTGATGTACTGGACTATCCATCAGAAGGCAGCAGCTTTACTCCATCTGATGACAACCAGAGCAGTTTTCCGCAGGTCTCAACAAGTTTAAAAGTCCCTCAGAAGTCTCGGTTTGCCCTGCGCCGCCTGAGCACCCCCTCTGTCCCCTGTTCTCCATTTAAACCGACCGTCCATGGCCGAGCCTCTCTCCCGAGTATCCCTAAACTTAGCCTGGTGTCTAAATCACGCCGTGCTCTGGATCGACGCTCAACGGTGATTGGAGACAGCTTCCTGACAGGTTCTTTCCCTGAGCATTCGCCATCCAGCCAGCAGGCGGAGCTCTCTCCATCTCAGTACAGCTCCAGCCTGAGCTCCAGACGCAGCTCCTTCCCAAACAAGCAGCCTCCTGCACTTCAGTTCTCCTTGCTGTTCCGTCCAGCAGATGGCACTCTCACCGTCACAATCCTCAGTGTGGTCAGGGGCTCCAGGAGGCTCAGTGGTGCTATGGTGCGTGCCAGCCTGCCCCCGCTGTGCCCTGCTGCCCTACAGGCAATGCCATCACGCAGAAACAGCCTGAGCCTAGAGACTCAGACTCAGGTATTCACTCTGAAGGTTGGATCTGTAGATGAGCTTCGTTCCTGCACTCTCAAACTGGCCGTGTTTGGGAAAGATTTCTCAGGTCTCCGTGAGACACCGCTGGGTGATCTAGAGCTCAACTGTAGCGAGATGGACTGGGAGCCTGATACCACCATCACATACAACCGCCAACTCAATCCTGCAAGGAGGCGAGTAAAAAAGGTACAGATAAACATTACAGTTCTAATGGAGAACCAATACACCTACTTTTACAGAAGCAGAACATTTTATTGTACCTCAAATGATCAGTGGCAGGCAAGAAGTACTGTTGATGTTTATTTTTTGGCCCAGCAGAACCATTTTCACAAAAATCGTATAATAAAAAAGTCAAAAATCAAGGTTAAGAAGGTGAGGAATCTCACAGAAACTCATGATCTCTCAAACTAAATCACTACAATACCAATTCCACAACACATCAGTCTTGAAGCATTTTTTTCCTTCTATATCACATAATCACAATCTTTCACTCTTTGCCTTTTGTTAATTATCTCTCACTCTCTCCTCTGATTGGCTGATGACTCCTGCATGCCACTGTCTAGCTTTGTAATTGGACTTCTTTTATGCCTGCAGCTGAACCCTGATGATGTCGGATATTTCTAAGGCAGCATATGACATATGAATTACTAACTTTTCCCCACTTCTGACTTGACACCTCTGACACACAACACTGAATCACCGATACAGGATTGTCAGAACGTCTCACAGTAGGAATATTAGGTTATAGAAGATTATAACATTTTTTTAAAAGAAAACTTCGCCGGTGCTACAACTTGGTACACTTGGTAACAAATAGCCATTTTTTCCTAGCTGAGGCAATTTTCAAATACCAAATAATTTAACTGACTGTATTTGGAGTAAATTTGTGTAAGCATATTGTTCCTTTATGTATATAAACCCTTTGATCTATTCAGATCATCATGAACAATTTATTCGTTCATATATTTATTAAGTTCGTTTTTAAGTACAATGCTTATAGAAATACTATACATCTCTATAATTTACACTCTGAGAACAGACCCTGCTTTTGTGACCCCATTTACATCAGAGTTGTTTATATCACTAAGACCTTATAAAAATATATCTTCTATAATCTAAAACGACTCTCAGATTTGTGTTGATTTACAATCTAAAGAGGAGACTTGGTCAATGGAGCTGAACCTGAGAGCTATAAACTAATCATCAGTGCATCTTGTAAACGAGATGACTCAGATTAGATTTAGATGCGGAAAAGCTGTGATTGAGCAACACGGCGTATCAGATTTGCCTCTGGCTTGTTTGGTGATGTGTCATCAGCTCCATCAGCTCCATCACACTTCCCGTTTCTGAGGTCAGTGCTGTGGCCATGCGTCTCTGGTGTTCCTTCTGCCAGGTGACGCAGGTGGATGGAAAATGCAGCTTCTGTAATAATCCATATCGCGCTCACGTTCTCTATCGCTGTGAGAATGTAGCATTGTAATCAGAGCGTAGCTCTCCCTGTGTGTGTGTGAGTGTGTGTGTGTGTGCAAATGTGTGTGTGTGTGTGTGTGCTGCATTTTCCACTCTGCTGCGAGATGGCGATAGGGATTAGTGCTGAGTGACTGGAGTGGCACAACACCCACGCTTTGTCCTCCGTGGAAGGAAAACGGTGCCAGAGGGCATTTACTGAGAGAGAGAGAGAGAGAGAGAGAGAGAGAGAGAGAGAGAGAGAGAGAGAGAGAGAGAGGTAAAAGAGAGAGAGAGAGAGAGAGAGAGAGAGAGAGAGAGAGAGAGAGAGAGAGAGAGAGGGAGGTAAAAGAGAGAGAGGTAAAAGAGAGAAAAAGAGAGAGAGAGGTAAAAGAGAGAGAGAGAGAGGTAAAAGAGAGAGAGAGAGAGGTAAAAGAGAGAAAGAGAGAGAGAGAGAGAGAGAGAGAGAGAGAGAGAGAGAGAGAAGAGAGAGAGAGAGAGAGAGATCAAAGGACATGAACAGAGAGATTGAGGGAGGAAGACGATTGTAGAAAGTTTGAGACAGTGTAAAAGAGAAAACTAACTGAGATTCAATTACATTTACCAAAATTCTTTTTTGTTGTTGTTTACCAACACATTTGGTGTCCTCTGATTTGATCTGATTGCTCAGAAACTGTGGATTAAGTTTATATAACAGCAGCACTGATGATAATTCCCGGCTCAAATTCAATTCACAGTTTGGGAAAAACAAAATAAACCTGATAGTTAACCTTAAACTGACTTACATTTGATATGGTGAAGTTAATATGGTGTAAGGACATGTGTGTTTAACATGTTAAGGAGTCTCCAGTGTCAGTACTTTGTTACCAGTACATTTCTGACATGGTCTAGTCTTCAGGACAGAGCACGTTGTTCTTTCTGCTTTCTCATGAACATTCCAAGCTGTGTTATGGGCATGGGGAAGACTGTGTAGATATTATAATGTAAGTGCTAACAGGAAATAACTTGTCTACAATATTACAAGTAACTCTAAAGAAGTTGCTTTCGGCTGCTTCCTGTTCGGGGTCGCCACAGCGGACCAACTGGTCCGCACAACAACTTGGCAAATGTTTTACGCCGGATGCCCTTCCTGACGCAACCCTCCCATCTTTCCGGGCTTGGGACCGGCACTGCATCCAGTGGCTGGGAATCGAACCCAGACCTTCCGCATGATAGGCGAGAAACCTACCACTGAGCCACCAATGTCCCTCATTACAAGTAACTCTAAATGGCTAAAAAAAACCACACAGAAGAGGAAAATAATGTAAATAAAATTTCTTTCTACACCATTCCTTTGTAAAGGGAGA
>JAUCMX010000004.1:4923092-4973092 GCA_033459395.1 Hemibagrus guttatus
TTTACTAATTGAGTATTTTCTGTTTAAAAGAAGATGTATGCATTAAATCGGTGCATTTCACTGGTGCAGGGACGACTGTACACAAAAAGCAGCGTGCTCGGCCGCGTCCTGATTGGCTCTGAGGGTCCGGAGGCGGGGCAACAGCACTGGAAGGAGATGTGCAGTCGAGGGCAGGTGGAAACAGCACGCTGGCACATGCTCCTGTCCGATACACCCTGAGGATACGTCTCCTAAACAGTTGGATTTCTTACTCATCTCCAGCAGCAGCAGCAGCAGCAGCATTTTACTGGGACATTGATAAATTGTGTATTTATTTATGATGGTGTAATATCTCAATATTTATTAATGCAAAATGCAAATGATTTTATTTTTTGCTATGGAGATCCAGAGTAACTGTTCAGTATGATTATTTTTGATTGGTGCAGAGAGTTTATGTAGTTATTTATGTGAATAATGTTTAGTTTCATTACAGATAACTGACCACATGGATGTGTTGATATGGCACATTGTGCTATTTTGTTCTTCTTCTAAACAATACACACACACACACACACACACACACACACACACACACACACACACACACACACACACACATATTCTGTATTTCCCAGACTGATATAACTCAAAGGTTTATTTATTTTTATTGGCAAATATACAACATATTCTTGCTGTTCGAGCAGAGAGCACTGCTGCTAGGCAACATGGAAACATGTTGCTAAGTTTGTCTATGACTGAGGCTAAATGGTTAACTAGCTAGCTTGTATTCCACAAGTCTGTCTATATAGACAACGCAAAAGCACAGTGACTGAAAATATGACCAAATGATTAAAAATATCAAAGTTTGTCTTAGAAATAACAGAATAAAAGTTAGAGTTACTACAATTTCACCATAAATAGACTCTAAAATCAACTGCTTCATCATCCATAATGAGAAATGTCAACAACCAATGAACTGGGAACTATAAGAAAATATTGACTTGTGATGTAAGGAATAACACATGAGCTTCAGTTACTGTCTTGATTTATTTTACCATCAATTGACAAACACCTCAGTCAAGCGACATAATCTTGTGTTATAACACTCTTCAGATGTACGATCAGTACTTTACAAGGTCATAGCTGACATTGTAGCTCAGTTTACTCCTGTTTGTGAACAAATAGCCAATGCATCTTTTTTTCTGGTTATCCATGAGCATCATAAGCATATATAGACACTCAATCATGACTCATCATCTCTGATTTGTACGATTTAAAATGAAATAAAGAGTATGTAAAAAAAAAAATCGTGATCGTGTGTTAAGTCTTAAGAAGAGAGTTTGCACTTTGTGATGTCTCTGTAGCATGATAAGATAATTTATCTTCTAACACGCTACAGTCCATCATGCTCCTTGACATTACAAAACTCCGGACTTCTGGTAGTTCCCAGAATAGCTAAGTCTACGAAAGGGGGTAGAGCATTTTCATATTTAACTCCTAAACTTTGGAATAGTCTTCCTGACAGTGTTCAGGGCTCAGACACAGACCCCCAGTTTAAACATAGATTAAAGACATATTTCTTTAGCCAGGCATACACATAATACAAACCTGATTCCAAAAAAGTTGGGACACTGTACAAATTGTGAATAAAAAAGGAATGCAATAATTTACAAATCTCATAAACTTATATTTTATTGACAATAGAATATAGATAACATATCAAATGTTGAAAGTGAGACATTTTGAAATGTCATGCCAAATATTGGCTCATTTTGGATTTCATGAGAGCTACACATTCCAAAAAAGTTGGGACAGGTAGCAATAAGAGGCCGGAAAAGTTAAATGTACAAATAAGGAACAGCTGGAGGACCAATTTGCAACTTATTAGGTCAATTGGCAACATGATTGGGTATAAAAAGAGCCTCTCAGAGTGGCAGTGTCTCTCAGAAGTCAAGATGGGCAGAGGATCACCAATTCCCCCAATGCTGCGGCGAAAAATAGTGGAGCAATATCAGAAAGGAGTTTCTCAGAGAAAAATTGCAGAGTTTGAAGTTATCATCATCTACAGTGCATAATATCATCCAAAGATTCAGAGAATCTGGAACAATCTCTGTGCATAAGGGTCAAGGCCGGAAAACCATACTGGATGCCCGTGATCTTCGGGCCCTTAGACGGCACTGCATCACATACAGCAATGCTACTGTAATGGAAATCACAACATGGGCTCAGGAATACTTCCAGAAAACATTGTCGGTGAACACAATCCACCGTGCCATTCGCCGTTGCCGGCTAAAACTCTATAAGTCAAAAAAGAAGCCATATCTAAACATGATCCAGAAGCGCAGGCGTTTTCTCTGGGCCAAGGCTCATTTAAAATGGACTGTGGCAAAGTGGAAAACTGTTCTGTGGTCAGACGAATCAAAATTTGAAGTTCTTTTTGGAAAACTGGGATGCCATGTCATCCGGACTAAAGAGGACAAGGACAACCCAAGATGTTATCAGCGCTCAGTTCAGAAGCCTGCATCTCTGATGGTATGGGGTTGTATGAGTGCGTGTGGCATGGGCAGCTTACACATCTGGAAAGGCACCATCAATGCTGAAAGGTATATCCAAGTTCTAGAACAACATATGCTCCCATCCAGACGTCGTCTCTTTCAGGGAAGACCTTGCATTTTCCAACATGACAATGCCAGACCACATACTGCATCAATTACATCATCATGGCTGCATAGAAGAAGGATCCGGGTACTGAAATGGCCAGCCTGCTGTCCAGATCTTTCACCCATAGAAAACATTTGGCACATCATAAAGAGGAAGATGCGACAAAGAAGACCTAAGACAGTTGAGCAACTAGAAGCCTGTATTAGACAAGAATGGGACAACATTCCTATTCCTAAACTTGAGCAACTTGTCTCCTCAGTCCCCAGATGTTTGCAGACTGTTATAAAAAGAAGAGGGGATGCCACACAGTGGTAAACATGGCCTTGTCCCAACTTTTCTGAGATGTGTTGATGCCATGAAATTTAAAATCAACTTATTTTTCCCTTAAAATGATCCATTTTCTCAGTTTAAACATTTGCTATGTCATCTATGTTGTATTCTGAATAAAATATTGAAATTTGAAACTTCCACATCATTGCATTCTGTTTTTATTCACAATTTGTACAGTGTCCCAACTTTTTTGGAATCTGGTTTGTATATCCCATAACTTTGTACTGATTAAATGCACATTATCATCTAGTGCTTGCTAATCTACCCATGGGGGTCACAGTCCAATGACTTCTGTGCCGGTCCCAAGCCCAGATAAATAGAGAGGGTTGCGTCAGGAAGGGTATCCGGCGTAAAACATTGCCAAATTTCATCATGTGAGTCATCAGTACAAATTTCATACCGGGTTAACAACGACCGACATCGGTGCTGTTGACCTACCTGCTGTTGAAAATCGGGCTGCTGCTGGTTGAAAGAGTAGAGGAGGGAGGAGAGTGCGTAGACAGAGAGAGAAGAGGAAAGGTAAGAGTGTGGGACTATGAATAGGAACTCTGAATGTTGGTACTATGACAGGGAAAGGTAGAGAGCTGGCTGATATGATGGAGAGAAGGAAGGTGGATATACTGTGTGTACAGGAGACCAGGTGGAAGGGTAGCAAGGCTTGTAGTATAGGAGCAGGATTCAAGCTGTTTTATTATGGTGTGGATAGTAAGAGAAATGGGGTAGGCGTGGTCCTGAAGGAGGAGTTTGTGAGGAATGTTCTGGAGGTGAAGAGAGTGTCAGACAGGGTGATGAGTCTGAAGTTAGAGATTGAAGGGGTGATGTTGAATGTTGTTAGTGGTTATGCCCCACAGGTAGGTTGTGAGTTAGAGGAGAAAGAGATATTCTGGAGTGAATTAGATGAGGTGATGGAGAGTATTCCCACGGGTGAGAGAGTGGTGATAGGAGCGGATTTTAATGGACATGTTGGTGAAGGGAACACAGGTGATGAGGAGGTGATGGGTAAGTTT
The DNA here is from genome assembly GCA_033459395.1 of Hemibagrus guttatus. NCBI lineage: Eukaryota > Metazoa > Chordata > Actinopteri > Siluriformes > Bagridae > Hemibagrus > Hemibagrus guttatus. The sequence continues at coordinate 4,927,070 of JAUCMX010000004.1, forward strand.
GGAGTTGAAAGGAACCTTGAAGGACAGATGGTAGTGGACTTTGCTAAGAGGATGGACATGGCTGTGGTTAATACTTATTTCCAGAAGAGGGAGGAGCATAGAGTGACTTACAAGAGTGGAGGTAGGAGCACTCAGGTAGACTACATCCTATGTAGAAGAGGCAATCTAAAAGAGATTAGTGACTGTAAAGTGGTAGTGGGAGAGAGTGTAGCCAGACAGCATAGGATGGTGGTGTGTAGGATGACTTTGATGGTCTGTAAGAAGAAGAGGTCAAAGATAGAGATAGAGAAGAAAACCAAGTGGTGAAAGCTGAAAAAGGAGGAATGTTGTGCGGAATTTAGACAGAAGTTGAGGCAGGCTCTGGGTGGTCAGGTAGTGCTGCCAGATGACTGGGAAACTACAGCAGAAGTGATCAGGGAGACAGGGAGAAAGGTGCTGGGTGTGTCATCTGGAAGGAGGAAAGAAGATAAGGAGACTTGGTGGTGGAATGAGGAAGTTCAGGATAGTATCCAGAGGAAGAGGTTAGCCAAGAAGAAGTGGGACATGGACAGGACTGAAGAGAATAGACAGGAATACAAGGAGTCACAGCGCAGAGTGAAGAGGGAGGTGTCTAAGGCCAAGCAGAAGGCATATGACGAGTTGTACACTAGGTTAGACACTAGAGAAGGACAGAAGGACTTGTACAGGTTAGCTAGGCAGAGGGATCGAGATTGGTAGGATGTGCAGCAGGTTAGAGTTATTAAGGATAGAGATGGAAGGGTGCTCACAAGTGAGGAGAGTGTACAGAGGAGATGGAAGGAGTACTTTGAGGAGCTGATGAATGAGGAAAATGAGAGGGAAAAAAGAGTAGAGGGGGTGAACTCTGTGGACAGAAAGTAGATAAGATTAGAAAGGATGAAGTCAGGAAGGCTTTGAAGAGGATGAAAAGTGGAAAGGCAGTTGGTGGAATTTTTAACTAGTTTGTTCAACAGGGTTTTAGAGAGTGAGAAGATGCCTGAGGAATGGAGAAGAAGTGTGTTAGTGCTGATCTTTAAGAATAAGGGTGACGTGAAGAGTTGCAGCAGCTATAGGCGGTATAAAGTTGATGAGCCATACAATGAAGCTATGGGAAAGAGTAGTGGAAGCTAGGTTAAGGAAGGTAGTGGAAATTTGTGAGCAGCAGTATGGCTTCATGCCCAGAAAGAGCGCAACTGATACAATTTTTGCTCTGAGAATTTTGATGGAGAAGTATAGGGATGGTCAGAGAGAGTTGCACTGTGTGTTTGTAGACTTGGAGAAAGCGTATGACAGGGTGCCAAGAGAAGAGCTGTGGTACTGTATGAGGAAGTCAGGAGTAGCAGAGAAGTATGTCAAAGTGGTGCAGGACATGTATGAGAGGAGCAGGACAGTGGTGAGGTGTGCTGTAGGTCAGACAGAGGGGTTCAAAGTGGAGGTGGGACTGCATCAGGGATCGGCTCTGAGCCCCTTCCTGTTTGCTATGGTGATGGACCAGTTGTCAGAGGAGGTCAGACAGGAGTCTCCTTGGACAATGATGTTTGCAGATGACATTGTGATCTGTAGTGAGAGCAGGGAGCAGGTGGAGGAAAACCTGGAGAGGTGGAGGTTTGCGCTGGAGAGAAGAGGAATGAAAGTCAGTTATAGTAAGACTGAGTACATGTGTGTGAATGAAAGGGAGGGAAGTGGAACAGTAAGGTTACAGGGTGAAGAGGTGAAGAAGGTACAGGAGTTTAAGTACTTGGGGTCAACAGTCCAGAGTAATGGAGAGTGTTGGAAAGAGGTAAAGAAGCGAGTGCAGGCAGGTTGGAATGGGTGGAGAAAGGTGTCGGGAGTTCTGTGTGATAGGAAAATTTCAGCGAGAATCAAGGGGAAGGTGTACAGGACAGTGGTGAGACCGGCCATGCTGTATGGTTTAGAGACAGTGTCACTGAGGAAGAGACAGGAGTCAGCGCTAGAGGTAGTAGAGCTGAAGATGTTGAGGTTCTCTTTGGGAGTGACAAGATTGGACAGGATTAGGAACGAGTACATCAGAGGGACAGCTCATGTTGGACGTTTGGTGGACAAAGTTAGGGAGGCCAGATTAAGATGGTTTGGACATGTTCAGAGGAGGGAGAGTGAGTATATTGGTAGGAGAATGTTGGACATGGAGCTGCCAGGCAGGAGGCAGAGAGGAAGGCCAAAGAGGAGGTATATGGATGGAATAAATGAGGATATGAAGCTAGTGGGTGCAAGTGTTGAGGATGCGGAAGATAGGGATAGGTGGAGAGAGATGATTCGCTGTGGCGACCCCTGAAGGGAAAAGCAGAAAGAAGAAGAAGATCATCTAGTGCTTGCTAGTATTATGAACAGCAGCTACGCTAATTCCTTTCCCTTTTTCTACCCATCCCAAGGCATCTAGAGATTGTGTCAGCTACAATAGACCTTCAGTGAAAAGAGGCCAACCCTACAAGGATCCTGAGGCATCCAGAGATGGACCATCTCCAGCTAGTTTCTGCTTCATGAGGATTTGGGTATTCAAAGCAACGATGCCAACCTTATGTGGACTTTGAGGATGACGACAACCTCCTAATTAATACACAATAACATTCTACATATGCTGTATCTGCACATACAACTCCAACTGAACTGTACATGACTGTAGAAAGGACATTATTCATAATCACACTCTCTGGTGTTTATAATAATTTATAATCACACGCTCTGGTGTCACCCAAATGAAGATGAGGTTCCCCTTTGAGCCTGGTTCTTCTCAAGGTTTCTTCCTCATACCATCTAAAGGAGTTTTTCCTTGCCTCAGTCGTCTCAGGATTGCTCACTAGGGATAATTTGAACATTAATCTAGGACTTTTGTATTATGTTTCTTATGTTCTGTAAAGCAGGGAGGCACGGTGGCTTGGTGGTTAGCACGTTTGCCTCACACTTCCAGGGTTGGGGGTTCGATTCCTGCCTCCGCCATGTGTGTGTGGAGTTTGCATGTTCTCCCCGTGCCTTGGGGGTTTCCTCCGGGTACTCCGGTTTCTTTCCCCAGTCCAAAGACATGCATTGTAGGTTGATTGGCATCTCTAAATTGTCCCGAGAGTAGATCGGATAAGCGGTAGGCAAAAAGAATGAATGAATGTTCTGTAACGCTGCTTTGAGACAATGTCCATTGTTAATTGAATTTTATTCCTTATTGAACCAGTTTGAACTGAAATACAGTGTATGGCGTGTGTTATAATGCTGCTTCATGACTGAGTCTCATGTGAAGTGGTTATATTAGTTAGATATCCCATAGAAGTGCTGACAAATTGCTTATGTAGGTGTTATGAAGCCCTATAAACACTGCATAACTAAACAAATGAATGATTTCTGTCACCACATGAATATCTCTTGTCATACCAATGACAAAAAACAGATATCTTTTTTAACTCATAGTAGCTGTGCTCTACGCTCTAAACAGATTTTTTTTCCCAGAAATAACGAACACAATCAACTGTAACTTCCATATTACCTTCAGATGAGATGGAACGAGCTTCACAAGATTTAACCACTGATCCTGTTTAAGCAAAACAGGAAGTTTCAGTAATAAACATTACATCACGCTCCTGATATCTAACATCGCACAGCATCAAAGTGCCTTGGTTATCTTTCCTTTATTCCTACGCCACAGGCAAACTCACGAGGAACAACAATCATATTAGCGAGCTTCATTAGGACAAAGATAATATCGATCAGCTAGGCTTTTGCTCCTAACATCATTTCTGTTCATATCGCAACATGATGATGATGATGATTTTTTAATAGAGGAATTAATAACGTCTGTTCATTCACTGCTTTTATTTTAACATACAGTGTGATCTCATTATCGACCCAGGTGTCACCCAGAGATGTGTTTTTCTTTCTTTTATCCACAAAGTGACCGAGCTTTATCAAGTGAGGTTATTTATAAAGCTGAAGGACGAGGTCAGCTGGAAAAGGAAGTCATGTGTAATGAGGCAGTAATTCAATTGAGTTCATCTCACAGTGTAATGAACTTATTAAGATTACGGATGGCAGATTGGGCATGTTGGTGACTCATCCTGGGCTGGTTTGGAGTATTAGGCTGTATTTCCTGAAATTTTGCAGACGAGAGCAGAAGTTTGACAAAATAGGGTAACTAATTAAAAAAAAAAGCACGAATTTAAAACTGACTTTTCTTGCTGTGAGGTAAATATTGTTGGAAAATGTTTATAACAGTCTTATAACAATTTTTTCACATCTTGTGAACAACTTTTGTTCATTTATTTTTTTTATGGAATTATTATGGAATTGTAAAATTTCCTTTTTTCCATCAAAAAACCATCTAACATTCAACACATAATAAATGATTATTTAAGCAGTAAAAATCCTAAGCCGTGCCACGGAAGCATCTTATTTTAATTGAGCATTAAACCCAGGAGTACAGGGAGCAGCCGAAAGCAAGGAAGGAAGGGAAACCCAGGAGTACTTAAAGAAATAATTGCTATTCTTCTCTAGGTTTATTAACCCTTTTTACCAGTACACTGGTGCTTCTTTCTGCCGATGGAATGGAAATCAATTTATGGGACTTTAACCTGGGGAGGGGAACTGTCCTGTTGTGTTGTGATGAGATTATACCAGCATTTAAATGTAAAATATACTTATAGATAGACTTTATCCACTGAATCTAGTGTCACGCAGATTGCTTATCCTGACATTTTGTCTAATCTTAACCTAACCATGTTTTTCTCTGGTTTCAGAGCATGTAAAAATCTTAACAAATAAAGGAAAGGGATCACTGGATGGAAAAATCTACAACTTCTACATCGAGCAAAACCAGAACCAGAACCCAGACATGCCCCTCTGGATCCCCCGAGTTTCTCAGATCTGCATGGTAATATAATACCACCTTACCAGTTCTGCTTTTCTAGAGCTACAGTAATTTAATTCAAATACACTTTAATTCAAGTAATCAGGAACAATGAATAAAAGAGAAATTTCAGTTCTTGTGACATTGTTTTCATTTTCATGAGGTAGGATTATGATACATTTCCATTAAACATGATGGTTTTACAAGCAGATTGCAAAAGGAGATCCTGAGCCACATAATTAATACAGAAAGAAGAAATAAGCTGCACTACAGTGTCATACACAATTTTAGCAGGAACAGGATTTTCTAAGCAGCTGCTCTGAGAGTATTAAAGCAACCATCATATCTACAGTGACACCGACACCACCATAAAGAGTCGTTTATTTAACATTTAACCCTTTTTATCAGTAAGGAACGGAAAACGCCTTATGAGACATTTTTAATCAGTATAAAGAAATGAAGGATGTTCTGGTTGTGAGTCTGATATAAAATGAGCCAGGACCCAGTTGGCTTTCAGTGTGAGATGTGTGTTTTTCCCTTTGTTGGATAACCTTACACTGAATTTTAGTGGTTGAAGATACAAATTTTAGCTGCTTAGGAACAAGCACTTAGGACACCTCAGAGAGCAGAAATGGGTTTAACATCAGCATTTACTCTAAAGGTTCAAACATTTCTGTGGAAAGAATGAACTGTTTTTGTTTTATGGAACTTTTCGATGAATATATTGCCCCTAGTAGGCTATGAAAAAACAGAAATACTTATAAAACAATTCAAATTCTTAAGGTCCTGAGTGTCTATTTTCATACGAGCTTCATATTAACCTCCACTGTGGACTGAGGCATGGCAAAGTCATTCAATGCTGCACATGAACACAACAAAACAGGAGCCAATTTTTGGCCTCTGGGGATGGAAAAAGTTAATAATCAGGATTTACTCAGGAGATTTTAAATAACAAATAACTTAAAATCAAAACATATTTTTGATTCCTACATTACACTTACATTACACATGAGACGCACTCTTGTGTCTGAATTTGCGTCAGCTGATGTATTGATTCACTGAATGTCCTGCTACATCAATTCAGTGCAGAACTCAGGAACTGTAACTCTCCTTTCAGTAGGTGTGATTTTCGACCTGTAGATAAAAGTGTAGGTCCATCAAACCTTCTAAAAGCAGTGAGTAAGGTCCAGAGGAGAGTAACAGACATCACAGATTCTGAAAATATATGCTGGTATATTCAATATGTGTTTTAAAAATGTATTAATTTCCAGAAGATTCTTTAATAATGAGTAGACCCTGACATCATGAACCTTTGAGCTTGATCTATACAAGCTTTCCCAGTTTCCAATCTCCAGAGTTAATACCTTTGCCTGATGTATGATGAGGGTGTGAACATCTAGCTGGTTATTCTTTCTCTGCAGGGAGTCTAACTCCTGATGACTCACTTTTCCAATCAGCTCAACCTTCAGTGTCTATGATATACTCAACACCCTGACATTTATTCTCTGCCCACTCATTTGCTCCTCTGTCTCTCTCTCTCTCTCTCTCTCTCTCTCTCTCTCTCTCTCTCTCTCTCTCTCTCTCTCTCTCTCTCTCTCTGTGATTCATGCTGTCTTCCCCGACCTCCGCGACGACTCCTCCACAGTCTGCAGGAGACTATAGACATTGATGCGGGTTTCCTTCACTGGGTGCCGAACCCTGTCATTTCTCTTCTCCCTGCCTAAGAAGACTCACAAATAAACATGTCTCGCTTATTTGAATAGCGCTTTTAACAATGGAAGCAGCTTTAAAGAAATCCAGCTTTATATTTAAATCATTAATGAGCAAGCCAGAGGTGACAGTGATGATGATGATGAAGAAAAAACTCCAGGAGAATCAAAATAATGAAGAGAGGAACCCGGATAGGAACCAGACCAAAAAGGAACCAATCAGAATGGAGAATTCAGCAGCACTGTTTAGAGAGAGACGCTGCTAGAAACAGCTCTGGTTGTTTCTGATCATGAAAGCATCTGAAACCCACTGAAGTTCAGAGAGAAACTCATGATATGCAGCTACAGTGTCTGAAATCCACATAATAAAAAATATTTGTACCGAATACAAAACACACGCTTACAATGAGTGTTATTGCTTATGGAGATAAGATCGATTTGTTTAGAACGCCGCTTTAACATGACGAGCATCTACCCTTTAATCTCGACAACTGTACCTCTGATTATCCAGCAAGCTTCCTGCACCACACGTAAATGCCAAAAACGTGCGTCATGGGTGAGAAAGCAGGCCAGACTGTTTGTAATGGCCTGTCTGATACGCTGTAATGGATGGCCATTAGGGCAGAAACGTGCATCAGCTCACTGGTGTATTTGACTCGTGCACACGGAGATGGTTTTCCTGCTGTGATGAAATGATGGAGGCTACGTGACTCACGCATACAGCCAACACGCTGTATATAAAATACATTACACGGCTCCAGTGCATCAAGGTCTCTTAGAAACATTACTACAAAGTGCTCAGTATTCAAAGCAGCTTAAATCAGCCCTATCTTAGTATGAAACAGGAATGTGGTGTGAGCCTCTGGTTTTGCTTTTTAAACAATAAGCAATTTCATTGTGGTAATAATAATAATAATAATAATAAGAAGAAGAAGAAGAAGAAGAAGAAGAAGAAGAAGAAATCACATTCTTTAACACAGTGTATAGCATACAACAGAGCATTCTAGGACACATTTACTAGCTTCATTCCTCCATCTTCAGAATCTGGTCATTAACTCTGGTCTTCTCTAAAGTTTTATTATTATGTCTTTTGCTGTTCTGTTGTCTCTGTACTGTAGGCTTCATAAATCTAATTGTGTGGGTGTGAGCACACTTGGATAAAGTTTCTTCTTCTCCTTTTCCTCCTCCTCCTCCTCCTTCTAGTTCTTCTTCTTCTCTTCTTCTTCCTCCTCCTCCTCCTCCTCCTTCTTCTTCTTCTTCTCTTCTCTTCTTCCTCCTCCTCCTCCTCCTTCTTCTTCTACTTCTTCTTCTTCTATACCTCCTTCTCCTCTTCCTCCTCCTCCTTCTCCTTTTCCTCCCACTCCTTCTTCTCCTCTTCCTCCTCTTTCTTCTTGTTCTTCTTCTATACCCCATTTTCCTCTTCCTCTTCATCCTTCTTCTCCTCTTCCTCCTTCTCCTTCTTCTCTACCTCCATCTCCTCTACCTCCTCTTCCTCCTCCTCCTTCTCCTCGTCCTCCTCCTCCGCCTTCTTCTTCTCCTCTTCCTCCTCCTCCGCCTTCTTCTCCTCCCCCATCCTCTCCTCTTCCTCCTCCTCCTTCTTCTCCTCAGAAAGGAATTGCTGTGCTAGAAGAATAAAAACACAACAGGATCAATAACGATAGCCCTGATTAGAAGAAGAAGAAGAAGAAGAAGAAGAAGAAGAATTGGAATAATAAAAATAGCATTTTAGGATTTGTTTAGTTAGTCCTGCCTTGAATACACTATAAATCACATACCAGATGTTTACACATTGTCCATGAGACACAATAATAAATGAATTTGAGAAATATAGTAAGAATAACTGAATTTGAACAAATACATATGAGTTAGCTCATGTACAGCTAATGTTTTATGTTTTCAAAGTTTCTTAGTGAAAGAAGTGCTAATTTCATTTTTATCCTTCTCTGATATCAATCTTTTTTTCATACTTTATATAATTTACATATTTCTACTTGAACTTTTATTTGTAACAGTACTTTTACCAGACGATTTATTAGCAAAATATTAGCAAAACATGTGGCTGATTTTACCTCAGGAGTAGACCGGATGCTCCGTGATGTAGTGCGCAGTGCCCTCTGGTGGTCAGACGGAGAAACACACCCACATACCTTCTTCCATATTAAATCGGTTCTGTTATTCTCCAGGGGGCCAAAATCACACTTTGTCTGTTAAAACAAACTGTCTGAGACGACAAAATGGCAAAAATAGAAAGTGAGAAGCAGGAAAGGAGAAAATGTAAGACCTGACTGCATCCTCCATCACTCTGAGCACTCTGAGAGATGTCCAGTGACTCTACAGGTAAAGAAATCCGTTTAAAACCAGGTGATATAACAACTAGCCCTTACCAGTTTATTTGCTGATATTCTTATGATAATTGGTGAAAATGATTATGTGCAAATGAGGCTTGATCTGATTAACATGCATACATTTGCATTCTTAATAAAAAGCAAGTATCCAGTGTAGGGGGGCACGGTGGCTTAGTGGTTAGCACGTTTGCCTCACACCTCCAGGGTTGGGGGTTCGATTCCCGCCTCCGCCGTGTGTGTGGAGTTTGCATGTTCTCCCCGTGCCTCGGGGGTTTCCTCCCCAGGTCCAAAGACATGCATGCCATTTGGTTGGCATCTCCAAATTGTCTGTAGTGTGTGAATGAGAGTGTGTGTGCCCTGCGATGGGTTGGTGCTCCGTCCAGGGTGTATCCTGCCTTGATGCCCAATGACGCCTGAGATAGGCACAGGCTCCCCGTGACCTGAGAATAGTTCAGATAAGCGGTAGACAATGAATGAAATATTATTTCAATATTAAAATGTTTATCTCACTAGGAAAACAGTCTTTAGAGAAGGATATAAAATATTTTATTGTTTGTCTTTGTTTGATTAATCGACACAATGGGGTGATTATTATTATTTTCTTTTAATTGTGTGTTATGGAAGTTAATAATTTGGGAAATTCCTCTAGAATGTCTTTCTATTTAGTGATAGGAATGAATGTGTACAATTTCATGAATGCAGGACGTTTACAAACTGAGATTTGTGCTTCTGAATACAGAAAACAAATATTTTGAGGTTTATATTTTGAGGTCACGCGTTTTTTTTTTTTGTGGTTTATAAAAGAAATTGATGTGCATATCATAATTCCCTGGACACTGACATCCATCAGGAAACAACATTTCAGGAATAATTCATGACATGAAGTGATTGATGAAGGCTCGCAAAGTTGCTGAAGTTGCTCCGTTTCAGATAATGTAGTGGTTGTGAGTGGACACGATTCATGTGGTTTTAATTTCAGGTGTGATTTTTATACAAGGGGCAGAACGCCTCGTACCTACAGGATAAAGGGGTTTGACTCCCACTTATTCCCCGTGTGTGTGGAGTTTGCATGTTCTCCTCATGCTTTGGGGTTTCCTTGAGGTTCTCCAGTTTCCTCCACCCCAGTCCAGGATGATTGACATCTCTAAATTGTCTGTATTGTGAATTCTTTAAGAGTTACAATCGAGTACATGTATCGAGTTAAATAAAAATAAAATCTTTGTATTTTTTCTGAATGAAAACATAATGGTGAAAGAGGACAAGTGTTAAATGTAACTCATCAAAAATGATTCTTAAGTATTGTAAATATGCTTAAATGCCTGGTCAGTTACTGTAGCATCATCTAAACGAGGTGATGATAAACAGCTCCTAAGAACCTGAAAAGGCTCCATCAAGCCGGCTCATAGCTAAAGGACAGGAAATTAACGTGTACAGCTCTTTCTTCTCGCTTGACACAAGCCAGGTGTTTTATGAGCATTTATTGAGGTTTGATTGACACCTAGGGTTGTGTTTCATTTCAAACAGTAGCTACGGTTTGCAGGTATTTTTTTTTAATCATGATGAAACCTATTGCTTTTTATTAGGCATCTTTGAGGGAAAAATATCAGACTAATTATTTTTTCCTGGTGTTTTGAACTTACATTTTTTGGAGTTGTCAAATGTTTATTGTTTGTTTGTGTGTGTGTGTGTATGTGTGTGTGTGTATCCTAACATCTGGCTCTAATTAAGAGAGCCCACGTGTCCAACAGTTCTGACCGAGAGCTGATTAAGACGCTGCCTTTTCCTCTTCATGAAAGCCACTGTATAACGATGATAAATGAACACACACTCCCCAGCAGCCTTGTGCTACACGTCCTCCTGCTCCATCTGTGGTTTGTCATGGTTTCAGTCTCCACAGCTCCTGATCAAAGATCTCCGGATGGAACGAGACATGAGCGGGAGTTCAAGATGCCTGTCAGGAAGGAGGATATAGAAAAAAAAAGAGTAAATGTTTCACTGACTTTGTGCTTAGGACAGATTAGTGTCATTAAACTGGGAAAACATGGAAAAGTGTGATTCTGAGTCTACTCAAATGTGCTTTGCTTTCAATTCAGACAGATGTAAAATCTAAAAACGGATGTTCTTGATTGTGTCTTTATGTCCTGTGTTGCTTAATTTCTCAGATAAGTAAGTCGAATATTATCACGTCCAATAATAATGATCAAACATTTTTACCAGTACACTGGTGTTTCACTCTCCCAGAGGACCGTAAATCGTCTTATGGGACATTTACAACCAGTATAAATAAATGAATGATATTCTGGCTGTGAGTCTGATATAAAATGAGTCAGGACTCTGTTAGCTTTCAGTGTGAGACGTGTGTTTTTCCCTCTGTTGGATAATCTTACACTGAATTTTAGTGGGTGAAGATAAACACCTTCAGATTTTAGATGATTATGAACAAGCACTTGGAGCATCTCAGAGAACAGAAATGGGTTTGAGATCAACATTTACTCTGAAGATAGAAACATTTGGAACTTTTCTATGAATATATCACCTCTAGTAGGCTAGATGAAAAGAGAAATATTTATAAGACACTACAAATTCTTAAAGTCCCGAGTGTCTACTTTCATATGAGCTTCATATTACTGTGGAGTGGGACATGACAAAGACATTCAATACTGAACATAAACACAACAAAACAGGAGGAATCTCTTTTTTGGGCCTCTGGGAAAAAGAGTTAATAAGAACCTGTCTGATTAAAAGCTCTCAGGACGGAGAACCAAAACAGGGAGTCTAGTTTAAACTGAACTTTTTACAACTGTCTCAGAAATTGCCTGTGTTATAACTATCAAGGTATCAATGATCAGCTCTAATCTCTGATTCTCATGGATAATTTGATCTCAAAGAATCTCCGCTAGTCATAATTAAGCCATCAGCGCAGGTCATTTCACACCACAGAATTCTAGTTCAACTTCTCTTCATGTGGCTTTCCTTTCTTTCTCTCTTCCTTTCCTTTCCTGGGTTGTGTAATTAGGGCTGCTTCGTCTGTATTTCTACAGAACAGCTCCACATGATTTCACAATGCTTCACATTTCTTTGGTCTGGGGAATAACTTGAAATTCCTTTAGTCTGAATCTTGAAATATTTTGAATACAGTAAAAAAAAAAATGAGATAATATCAGGTTTACCGTAGATCCTAGTCTTGTCTTTGCTCAGTGGGAAGATTAGACAAACAAGAAAAATATTCACCTGCTTTATATTAACTAATGATGCTCAGAGTAAACAGCTGCTACAGCTGAAACGGATTAGTGACAGGCACGACACTGTCATTAGCGTCTGACATTTTCCCTTTTTTTAAATGGTCTGCTACTTCCTCTCTCTCTCTCTCTCTCTCTCTCTCTCTCTCTCTCTCTCTCTCTCTCTCTCTCTCTCTCTCTCTCTCTCTCTCTCTCTCTCTCACACACACACACACACACACACACAGGCACGTACATATTTCACTATATTTCACAAGCAATGCTAAATCCCTCACTGAAATCTCTCTAAACATAGCAAGAGTCAAGCTTTGCGGAAAAATCCAATTACTGGCAACACGCCTGTATTTTCCTTTCTCCATCCAACTGGCTCGCATGCAAACCCACATACATTCGCTCGTTAATTAAGGACAAAAACAGATATCTAGACTAATATTCCCTTAAGATTTGCATGAATTGTTCTGACAGATTTCAATCCAACATTCGCACACTAGTTGAGTTCAGCTCGGGCCGCACAGCTCGTGTTTGATGTTAACACTCCCATCTGTGTTGGGTTTCTGTACAGGATGAGCATGATCTGTCTCATACGATGAAAATAAAGTGGACTGGCAGCAGCTTTACGGCTCAGAGTGAAGACAAACTCCTTGGTGGAGATGTTCACCATGTGCTAGGGGTTGCGTAGAGTCGGTGAAGAATCACCACACTTTCAGGGAGGTGGGAAAAAGGAAAGTGGCTAAATATAGATTGTGGTCTGGAAATACTTCGAACTATGTTTACGGCATGTTGTTGTTCAGAGCGACTTACAGTGTTTTGAAATCTCAATCAATAAATAAAAAGGTCACTATGAGCTACTACACAGGAGCCAGAACAGTGGTGGCCCAAGTGGTTGAAGCTCTGGGTTGTTGATCAGAAGGTCAGCGTTCAAGCTGTCAGGCACCTGAGCAAGGCCCTCAACCCAACTGTATCATGGCTGACCCTGTGCTCTGACCTCACCATCCAAAGATGGGATATGAGTGTGCTTCAGAAGCCTTCTTTTTCTGATGCAGGCCTGAGAGATGGTGGGATTAGTCGAGCAGATGATGCTGGAGAATCTGAGTGAGCGTGGTGAGTGTGGGATGTGATAAGCGCTGCATCATGTGATTAAACAAAGAAAATTATTTGATAAGTTTAGATTTTTACACAGTGACTGAAGAGGAAATTAGGATGTCATCAGTGTCCTCATCCAGAGACCCATCTAGTGTACACTATATACTGATCTATGGCCTAGGGAGCTGGAGAGCTGATTGAGACGCAGTCGAATTAAGAATTTCAGCTATAAGATTAAGATCCAGGCTCAGAAACACAGTGATCTACACAGTGATTGTGAGGCAAAAGGATTTTCAAAGCTGTTCAGTGAGTTTTGCATCATTCCATGCTTTTCCCCAAGTGCTGGATTTTAGATGAGTTTTCTGACTTTTAATAAAACATTTCTAACAACGACAGAACTTGTGTCATTAATTCTATTTGTTTGCAGTAACCAAAGAATTTCTTTACAATGTGTGAATGTTGTCTGTGATCAATATCTGAAAAAGTCATTTAACCCAAGCCTCAGGAAGTCACTAATAAACCCTGACATTTCCACTGCCTGCTTACTGACACGCAGTCCCAGTGGTGCGTCCTGCAATTCCCCTGTTCCCAACTCCTCCTGTTTTATAAGCTGCATTTAGAGAACTTTTAATAAGGAGCTTGTAGAGATCGTAACAGTTGCTTCCCATCCAATGTACCTCATATATCGCTGCCGTTCACTCCCTCGTAAACACCCCGTCGTTAAAACCCGTCGATTGTGGTGCAATTTGTTTGTCTTTTATTATTACTACTGCTGTAGTAACTTCTTAAAATCATCCTAACAATGGGAAGGGACTTTTCAGGTTTTAGTAAATAAAATAGCATATGTGGGTATTGAAATACTCCATGGGTGAGTTGTCGTGGTTATCAGTTTAGACCTAAGCAAAATGCTGGGAAAACTCCACTCTGTGTTGTGAATCTCAGCATGTGCTTGGAAATAAAAACTGGCTGAAGCTGAAAGAAGCAATTTCTCAGTTTATGACATTTAAAACTTGATTTACTCTTCGTTTGATTCCTTCTCAAGTAAAAAGCCTGCTGTTTTATGGCTCATGCCAGTAGTTGAGGTCGGAAAACATCTTTTTCGCTGATATTTTAAGTGTTTTGCCATGTAATGTTTGTGTAATTTTAAATCAATGCATGATTTATAATAACAAAATCTGAATAATGGAGCATGAATGTCATGGAAATGATGTTTGCTGTAGCAACGACAGAATCCAGGGTGAGTTACATTTTATCTCATTTTATACAACTAAGCAATTGGGGGTTAAGGGCCTTGCTCAGGGGCCCAGCAGTGGCAGCTTGGTGGACTTGGGATTCAAACTCACAACCTTCCACAACCACAATCAATAGTCCAACACCTTAACCGCTAAGCTAGCGCCATCAGCTTCTTCTTCTTCTTCTTCTTCTTCTTCTTCTTCTTCTTCTTCTTCTTCATTATCATCATCATTACTATTATTGTCAATTAATTTAATATCTCTATCTGAACTTTGTCGTCTCAGGTCTGCTGCTATACTTAAAGATGTAGCTGATTTATTACTTCCACTGCTATCTGTCTCATCAGGGGGTTTGTGTGGATTTCTTCAGCTGCACTACAGTATGTTAAAGAATTTAGTGAATATTTACAGCTGCACTCGTTCTGCATGACAGCAGCCTGTATGTCTGGACAACGATCCGGGTTGATTGTATTAAACATTTTAAACATTATTTTGTGATGTTATACCGCCGAGTTCGGTGCCAAACTCGCTCCCCGTCTGCAGTTATTCAATATCTTCAAGTCCTTTTTGCATTCCACTGAACAGAACGGATAAGAGCACTGGGGTCATTTATGATAAATTATGTTCTCAAGTGGTTTTCAATGAAACCAGTGTTACTGAATAAAACTTTTGCCACAAGACGTTAAAAACATCCAGGAGATTTTTCCCAGTTCCCGCAATGCACTTTCAGTATAACCTGGACACCCCAAACCAAACAAATACATTTTAATTTCCTTTAAGAATCCTACTCTCATATTAGAAGATACTGATACACTTTTCCATGCACATTCTGTTTGGATTTGAAATGTTTTTGTGTAGTAATACGGCCCAAACTAAATTGGACCCAAGATGGAGCCCTGAGGTATGCCACACATTTAAGAGCTGAGAGCTGTCAAGTTCCTAACAGAAACCAAACAACATTTCATATTTAAATAGAAATGATCAATTATAACATGAGGATTGCTTTCATCAGGGATGTGATTTTTCTGTCTAAATATGGATTTCTTAATTTTCCAACCAAAGAAGCATAACTCAGTATGTGTGAACTGAATAATTCTGATAATTGAAATCTCTAAAAATGTATAGTTTTGTGAACACATCTACATTTAAATTCTACACAATATGTTTTGCATTTAGCGCCAATGTGCGACTGCATCTCTGAGATCAACTCCAGATGTTTCCTGTGCTAAATACAAATGCTAAATACAACCCGATCAACACACACCACACACACACACACCTTTCAGGCTACTGTACAATAAACATACCTTCACTCCCTCAGCACACTGTTAATAATTGTTAGGAAATCGTGCTCCATCGATCATGTGTAAGGCGATACAGTCTCGCTAAAACATGATACGGAGGCTGTTCGTTTATTGTGGCTGCCTGGAGATCTGCAGTGGGTCAAACATCATATTTTATGTACAGTAAAAGATGTGTAACAACTTAAACCCTTGTTAAAGCATGTAATAAAGCGTTTAACTTCAGATATGTGACTTTGGGCTTAAGGTTTCTGCCAGAGTCTACATTACAGGATGAATATAGCTTAATATACAGGATATAACTTAAGGATATTGCTTAAATCTGACAAAAGGGAAATGTAGAACCTTTGGCAGAAATGATAACATAACAAGCATTTTTGGCTGTGTGTCTCTTTCTCTCTGTTACTTTCCCGAAGGCTTTTTCTTGATTTAGTTTATTAATGCAGCATTTGTGTAAAAGATTCAAAATGCAAATTAGTAAAGAATGAGCTAAAAATGCAGTTTCTACAGCTAGAAAAACATTAAAAACTTGAAACCTGTAAAAAAGTTTTTACCTACTATTCCCTGCTTTACTACAAATATGCAACCATTTATTTTAAGCGTCTGATAATCCAACTTGATGTGACGGACAGACTTCTGTCAGAGTAAGTAATTGAACTTCTCTCACTTGTACGAAGTCACTCATCATGACCCAGATCCTTCCTGATTAGCATGTGGTACTAGCTCTTTAACCAGATGCTTTTTATTGATGCTTCTGTCAATAATGGAACGAATTAACTATTAATGTTGAATGAGTGATTAGCATTATGTTCATTTGTGCTCACTCATCATGTTTTGTTTTACTGGGAATTTTTCGTCTCTTCTTTCTGCAACTAATCTTTTTCTGGCCATACAAACGGCTCGGCAGTACTCAGAAACATGATGGAACCGAAAAGCACAGGAAAGAATAAAAGCTTAGCCACACCACAGACACAATGCTGGAGCAAGACTTCAGCCGGTAACACTGAGAGTCCAGGGCTGCGTCTCAATCCACCTCCCTAGTTCAGTAGTCAGGGCACTGGAAGCAGCTTGTTATCGTTGTTGTAGCTCATAAAATGTTACTGAGATTCTATAAGCAGTTTCTTTGAGTCTAATTGCAAGAGTTTAACGATTTTTTAAAAATTCACTAGTTAGCCTACGATCCTGCTTTGAGGTACCATTACAGAAAGTAAGCTAACACAATTATTTGGTATATAAAGCTTTGTTTTTTGAGCGAAAATTGGGAAATGGGTCATTACTGCCCCAGTGTGTAGCAAGCCAGTGTTTTTACCAGAGCCCTAGAGCTCTGGTAAACAGTTTTTTTCTTCCAGTCTGAATACTTTTCCAAACACTGCTTCTTTTTAATGTCGGTGATGTTTTTCCGGTTCTGTCTATCTGTGCACCTGTGTGTAGCACACAGGGTCGGTCATCTGCGTCTGGGAAAACCTGGAGTAAATAAACACTGTAAGAGGAAATATCAGACCGCATGGCAATGTCACGCTGTTTTCCTTCCTTACAGCTCACATGGTTCTGTTTAGATGAAGTGTTTTGCATGGCTTTTGAACGTGGCGTGAATATTACATAAGACTAACGGGAACCTTGTTAGAGGAGAGAGAGAGAGAGAGAGAGAGAGAGAGAGAGAGAGAGAGAGAGAGAGAGACAGAGAGAGAGAGAGACAGAGGGGGGACAGAGAAAGAGAGAGAAATGGAGAGAGAAAGACAAAGAGAGAGAGAGAGAGCGAGAGAGAGAGAGAAATGTAAATGTAAAATGAAAGACAAAGAGAGAAGGACAGACTGAGAGAGAGAGTGAAAGACAGAGAAAGACAGACAGAGAGAGAGAGAGAGAGAGAGAGAGAGAGAGAGAGAGAGAGAGAGAGAGAGAGGAGAGAGAAATGTAAATGTAAAATGAAAGACAGAGAGAAGGACAGACTGAGAGAGAGAGTGAAAGACAGAGAAAGACAGAGAAAGACAGACAGAGAGAGAGAGAGAGAGAGAGAGAGAGAGAGAGAGAGAGAGAAATGTAAATGTAAAATGAAAGACAAAGAGAGAAGGACAGACTGAGAGAGAGAGTGAAAGACAGAGAAAGACAGACAGAGAGAGAGAGAGAGAGAGAGAGAGAGAGAGAGAGAGAGAGAGAGAGAGAGAGAGAAATGTAAATGTAAAATGAAAGACAAAGAGAGAAGGACAGACTGAGAGAGAGAGTGAAAGACAGAGAAAGACAGACAGAGAGAGAGAGAGAGAGAGAGAGAGAGAGAGAGAGAGAGAGAGAGAGAGAGAGAAATGTAAATGTAAAATGAAAGACAAAGAGAGAAGGACAGACTGAGAGAGAGAGTGAAAGACAGAGAAAGACAGAGAGAGAGAGAGAGAGAGAGAGAGAGAGAGAGAGAGAGAGAGAGAAGAATAAGAAAGTTCCCAAACAATAACGCAAGATATACTGAATTATTCTGTTTGATGTTGCGCATATGAATACTCAAGAATAATACACTCCAGACATGCAGATATAAATATATAATAAATATAATTCAGTGAATATAGTTCTTCAAAACATGGCACGGGATAAAGGAATAGCGATCTGATATAAACGATAAATAACGATAACATTTATTACTGGTGAGAAGGTTTCATTTTGTATATGAGATGAATGTTTAATAGTGGAGCATTTCTCAGTACAGTGTCCCAGGGTGAGTTTTCTCTTGGCTCTGTAGTCTCCTCATACCTCCAGATGAACAACTAACCCCATCAGTGTGAATGAGTTTGTGTGTATGTCTCATGCACTGTGGATTTAAAACCCAGTCATCCAGTAGGTTAGATTCACAGCAGCCCTAAACCAGGATGAAGTGCTTACTAAAGATGAATGCATCATTGAGTAGAACTAATAACCTCGCTAATGCAGCTACGTAATAAACGTCATGTATATAGAGATGGATATAGAGAAATACTGTAGGGAAATACTACAGGGACATTTGAGGCTCATCCATAGGGGCAGGTGATGCAGAGCCCCACCATGTATATCATTCTTTCAACAAATTTGAGTCTTCATAAAATCTTTATTCATAACTTAAATGATACATTAAACACGAATACAATTTTGCTATTTGACAGATATATACTGATAATTCTGAACTCAAACACACACTCATACACTCATTCACTATACATACATGTTTACATGCTGTCTTAAACATTCACTCAGTTGCTGTTTTTGCACACCACATTTCAACACTGCTAACAACTGCTGCTATTATATAAGTGTATATATGTTTACATGAAACCTCTTTGTTTACAAATTGTTTAATGTGCTGCACAATATACAGAATGTACACTGGTTGGTGCTATTTTGTGTATTTTGAGTGTTTTGTTTTATATTGTCTGTTTGAACTGTCTTTTGTCTTGCACTGTTTGCACTAGGTTGCACTTTATGTGGCTAGGACAACTTACTTTTAGTCCTTAGCTCTGTGTTGTTTCACACTATATTGCTAAAGGTTTTGGGACACCCCTCCAAATCATTGAATTCAGGTGTTGTTTTTCAGGGGTTGGGCTTGGCCCCTTAGTTCCAGTGAAAGGAACTCTTAATGCTTCAGCATACCAAGGCATTTTGGACAATTTCATGCTCCCAACTTTATGGGAACAGTTTGGGGATGATCCCTTCCTGTTCCAACATGACTGCACACCAGTGCACAAATACTGTCCCAATACTTTTCGCAATGTAGTGTACGCAGCTGTATGTTGTTTTATGTAGCACCAGGGTCCTGGAGAAACATTGTTTTATTTCACTGTGTACTGTGTCAAATATATATGGTTGAAATGACAATAAAAGCTTCTTGGCAAATCAGTGGACTTGATGTTCCATTGATTTGCACCAGAGAATAATTATTACACCTATTGGTCAGAATGGGAACTACAACAAGCACTAAGCGCATTTTGTGTGGTCAGGCACTGATCTCGCAGTCTCTGCTCTAATTCATCCCAAAGGTGTTCTATCGGGTTGAGGTCAGGACTCTTTGCAGGCCAGTCAAGTTCCTCCACACCAGACTCACTCATCCATGTCTTTATGGACCTTGCTTTGTGCACTGGTGTGCAGTCATGTTGGAACAGGAAGGGGACATCCCCAAACTGTTCCCACAAAGTTGGGAGCATGAAATTGTCCAAAATGTCTTGGTATGTTGAAGCATTAAGAGTTCCTTTCACTGGAACTAAGGGGCAGAGCCCAAGCCCTGAAAAAACAACAGCTGAATTCAATGATTTGGACGGGTGTCCCAATACTTTTCGCAATGTAGTGTACGCAGCTGTATGTTGTTTTATGTAGCACCAGGGTCCTGGAGAAACATTGTTTTATTTCACTGTGTACTGTGTCAAATATATATGGTTGAAATGACAATAAAAGCTTCTTGGCAAATCAGTGGACTTGATGTTCCATTGATTTGCACCAGAGAATAATTATTACACCTATTGGTCAGAATGGGAACTACAACAAGCACTAATAGAGGCTCATTGGGGCATGAAACATTCTTCCCCATCTCTTTACATTTACAGCATTTGGCAGACACAGTTATCAGACTGCCATTCATACATCTCATTTTATACAACTGAGCAGTTGAGGGTTAAGGGCCTTGATCAGGGGCCCAGCAGTGGCAGAATGGTGGTCTTGGGATTTAAACTCACAACCTTTCAGTCAGGTCTCAACTGGGCAACCACTTCTACCACTTTAAAGTGGTACTTTTGCATCAAAATTGTAAAGTTAAGGACAGGGTTGCCAGATTGGCTGGATTTAAAAAACTTCTTTTAGAGAAAATCATCACAATGACCTCTGCAAAAATAATAACACATAAGTGCAGACAGTGTGATTATAACATACACAACTACTTTTATTTGTTTGCAAAGATGAGAACGGTTGCCAGATTGGCTTGATTAAAAGAAAAAAAAAAAACAGTTTTAGAGCAAATCATCAGAATGAACTCTGCAAAAATAATATTGTGTAAGTGCAGACAGTGTGTTTATAACATACAGAACTGCAAAGATGAGATTATAGAGTAGAGGTCTGTATATGAGAAATGTCCTCTTTCCAGAGCCCAAATTCTTTGGTCTATTTTCAGTTCTTTTGTGCGGCTTTTGAGGTTTTGTTTGAGGCTGTGTCACTATTGATGTCGCCCTGCTTCACCAAAATCTATGGGCACAAGCTGTTCCTGGTGCAGTAGTCAGAGACAGTTTGGTAAATATTTGATATTAATGCACCTATAAACAGCAATTCCCACGCTGTTTTTTCTAACTTTTGAAGATTTAAGTGCTTTAATATAAAACTGTGCTTTGCATCTGCACTATTTCCAGAGCTGCTGTTATAGTACATTATCGAACACTTCCTGACCAATCAGAATCAAGTTCTGAGGAATAACTTGTATATAGGGATGTTCCAACAGTTTCAGCTGTATTTGATGAAGAAAGTGACTCAAAAGCGAGTTAATGTGGAGCTATGACTGCTTTCTGACGTCCTTTAGTGTGTTTTTATAGATCAAAATGTGTGATAGCCATGATACTGAACAAGTTATTGTGTGTGTGTGTGTGTGTGTGTGTGTGTGTGTGTGTGTGTGTGTGTGAGATAATGACTTAGACATGCAGTTTTCATGATGGTAAACTGTTCCTTTGTTAGCTACAACAGATTGTATTGAAAAAAAACATGTTTCTGAGACTAAGAAATGTCTTGGCTGATGGTTTACAGGGAACATTGTGTTATTTTACTTCTGGCCAACCTTTTAGACATCGCATTCACCACGCCAGGGATTGTCAGAAACATTTAAAAAATCTAGCTCGGTAATCCTTTCTGCTGTTTGCTAATGAATAAAGTGTTGTGTTTCTTTACTCCATGGTTCAGTGATATACCCAGGTGTCTCACCGTTACTGAGCTTCATTTATCAAGATCACGTTTCCGCAGTAAAACTTACACATTTTCAGACAGCTGTAGATGTAGATGATGTAGTGACTCATGTGCTGTGTCCATACTGAGTGATCCTAATCCATCACATTGTGTTTATTGTGTAATATTTAGGACCGCATCCAAAATTCCTAGCAGTAACACCAGCCACAAACGTAGCTACAAACTTTATATCTGTCCCTTTTCTGTCGAATAAATGCATCATAAACGAGCCGTCTTAAAAGAAACACCAAAATATGCAGAGCCTATAAACTGTAAAAGAAAAAAAAAAGGCTGAAAAAGAAATTAACAGCAGGCAGGACTTTGAGATTAGTCTTTAATATCACCACATGTAACAGTTTTTCTGTTGTATAATGTTTCTGGTGGAATGTGTTACTTACATCAATGTTTTCTCACAAATCATCAGTGTTTTCTCAAAATCTCTCAGGAAGCACAGATTCACTGAAATGATGCCTTAAATTGACTTGATTGTGTTTTTCCCATAACTCCATAGGCTTTTTTATCTTGGATAATAATTCTGTTTTCGACTACACTCCTAATTGGGAAGAAGAAGTCTTGGATGTCTCCATGCAAGTATGTGTTTTGTTAGCAACAAACATTAGCTAGTTAGCCAGGTAACTCACTGATTACTGATCATCAGTGTGTATATATGATGTATTTATTTTCTTAGAGTGTCAGTAGATTTAATCAGCTAACATGTCTATGTAGAGAAATTAGTCTGTAGACTCCAGTAGTGATTATTCATTCATTCATTGTCTACCGCTTATCTGAACTATTCTCGGGTCACGGGGAGCCTGTGCCTATCTCAGGCGTCATTGGGCATCAAGGCAGGATACACCCTGGACGGAGTGCCAACCCATCACAGGGCACACACACACTCTCATTCACCCACGCAATCACACACTACGGACAATTTAGAGATGCCAATCAACCTACCATGCATGCCTGTGGATTGGGGGAGGAAACCAGAGTACCCGGAGGAAACCCCCGAGGCACGGGGAGAACATGCAAACCCCACACACACGGCGGAGGCGGAAATTGAACCCCCAACCCTGGAGGTGTGAGGCAAACGTGCTAACCACTAAGCCACCATGCCCCTTGATTATTTATTTATTTATTTATTTATTTAATTTTATTTATTTAATTTTATTTATTTTTATGTCAGAAATTAAAAGTTACAAGCTTTAACTTTGGAATCTTAATTTACTTTCAGACTAGGCTTTTTATTTTTATTTATTTATTTATTTGCTATTTAATTTTATTTTTTTTACAGGAAAATGCCCTGCCCAGAGAGCTTTAATGGTCATGTGACTTTTATTGTCATGTATGATGTCACTCGGGGCTTTGTTGAAAAGTAAAACAGAAAACTGAAAAAAAAAAAAGCTAAATGCAGTAATTCTCTCTTTATTTAAACCCCTTCCTGTGGGATTACATTAAAAACCTGCAGTAACTGTTGAGAAAACAAGGGCAGGTTTGAAAGCAGTGTGAAAGCAGAGAACTGTGATGAAGAAAGAAGAAGTTTGTTGCTCTACAGTATATCCTGTCAGATAATGTTCATGTAAAAGTACAAAACAAAGGAAATTGAAGGTGAAAGATGAAAAAATGACCTCTTGTGGGTTCTCCATAGATTCATTGGTTGTGTGATTATTTTAGCTGGAGCTCTGTTTGTTACAGGAAACACTCAGTTCTTTAAGGGTTCCTCCAGAGTGATACTTGATGGATCCATACGGTTTATAGCTGTGAAGAACTTTCATGTAAAAAACACAATAAAGTTACAAAACCTGTCCCATCAGGTTAAAGGTCCAGTCCATTGCTGTATTGTCCTGAGATCACGGCTTTGAATCCTGACAATGCCATGACCTGTCCTGGTCAAGAGCCAAGTCAGCAAAATGGTCAATGTTCTCTAGATGGGAGGGGTCAATCAGTGACACTAGCCAACTGTGGGCTCATGTGTGTGGAAGTGAACAGATTGCAGTTTCTTCTTGTGGGTGGAAATTAGCAAGTGAGCAAATTTGGGAGAAATTTTAAAAATGAATAACTTTTTTCTGACAGTATAATATTACTGTATCTGTTCAGCAGTTGATGATGATGATGATGATGATGTGTATGAAAGAGAGAGAGAGAGAGAGAGAGAGAGAGAGAGAGAGAGAGAGAGAGAGAGAGAAAGAGAAATCATATCTACTGTAACACATTAAGTCAAATGTATCCAACCACAGAACTGAGCAAGGAAGACAGGAATATCTAATATTTCTGGGAATATTTACCTGGTTCATTCATTCATTCATTTTCTTCCGCTTTATCCGAGGCCGGGTCACGGGGGCAGCATTCAAAGCAGGGGTGCCCAGACTTCCCTTTCCCTAGCCACTTCCTCCAGCTCTTCCGGAGGGACTCCGAGAGGTTCCCAGGTCAGCCGAGAGACATAGTCTCTCCAGCGTGTCCTGGGTCTTCCCCAGGATCTCTTCCCAGTGGGGCATGCCCGGAACACCTCCCCAGGGAGACGTCCAGGAGGAATCCGAGACAGATGCCCGAGCCACCTCAACTGGCCTCTTTCGATGTGGAGGAGCACGGCTCTACTGCGAGCTCCTCCCTGGTGGCAGAGCTCCTTACCCTATCTCTAAGGGAGCACCTCGCCACCCTACGGAGGAAACTCATTTCGGCCGCTTGTATCCGGGATCTTGTTTCCTTTTCCAGATTGACTGGTAAATCGCCTTTCGGCTCAGCTCCTTCACCACAACAGACCGGTACATAGACCGCATTACTGCTACCGCTTCAATCTCACGCTCCATCCTTCCCTCACTCGTAAACAAGACCCCTAGATACTTAAACTCCTTCACTTGAGGAAGGAACTCCCCTCCAACCTGGAGGGTGCAAACCACCTTTTTCCGGTTGAGAGCCTACCTGGTTCTCAGGAGGAAAACTAAAAACTGTAATGATTTTATTAAAGAGAACATAAAAGAGTCAAAATGTTTCCTTTTGGCTATAGAGATTAAGGTTAAGGTTAAGGTTAAGTTTTAAGTGTAGGCACTCTTTAATTAGCTTCATTAAAAATGACATCAATGGAAGTGTGTGTGTGTGTGTGTGTCACAGCCACAAATCTGAAATATTGACATTGACAACAAACCGGAACGAAACCCCAGAAAGCCAAGTGAACAGAGCAGTGTGAAAGTGTGGGAACTGTGAGGAGGTCTGGTTAGTGTGGTGATACTGAAGAAAAACCCTGACATTTCTACATCTGCTTCTGTCTGCGGTTCCTCACAACTGACTCTTTATGTGTTTATTCGAGTGGGCAGGAAACAAAGAGAATTTTAATCCAGTGTGTTTGGTTTAAGGGATTTGATTCAGTGTGGTGGGAATTGTGCGTGTGTGTGTGTGTGTGTGTGTGTGTGTGGTTTTTATTGTTGCTGTTATAGAGATTTAGAGATTTGGTCATTCACAGATTTTAAAGAAACCAACACTAATGGTTTAACATCACAGCAGGGAAAAATGTCATCAAGAAGACAATCACACAGGAAAATTCATATCATTCATATCCACTCTTCTTTAACACGTGAACATACAGCAATTAACTAGAATGCTTTATCAGGCTAAATAAATTTCTAGGAGTGTAGAAGCTTTATTCTTGCATAATAGGTCTTATATTTGTCCTATATTTGTTAATATGTTTAACTTTTAGTTAGCATTTAGAGGATCTACAAAGCATTTCTATTATTTTGGCCATATATATCTTCTGTGTAGACGAATTGTTACCCTTTATGACTGTGCTCTGGGGTCTGTGATGTAAAACCCAGGGCTTTATTTTATTAGGGATTTTTTATTACTATGAGGTTCTTGTAGATAGTTGTGTATTTTATTACCTGGTCACTTAAATTGAATGGGATGGATGTAAATAATATGTGCGTTTCTTTTGGGAAGTTGTTTGTGTCTTAAACTGATGTCAACTTACATCACAATTCATTTTAATAAAAGTGGTTTAAATGCTTATAAGTTGTTTGTGGGTCTCAATGAGTGTGTGAATGTTGTGATGTTAAGAACTGGGTGTATTCTCCTGCTCCAGAGATACACTGTGACCCTGTCCAGGATAAAACACTTACTGAGAGTGAGTGAGTGAGTGAGTGATTGAGTGAGTGAGTGCGCCAGTGGGTGAGTGAGTGAGTGAGTGATTGAGTGAGTGAGTGAGTGCGTCAGTGGGTGAGTGAGTGAGTGAGTGTGCCAGTGGGTGAGTGAGTGAGTGAGTGATTGAGTGAGTGAGTGAGTGTTTCAGTGGGTGAGTGAGTGAGTGAGTGAGTGCGCCAGTGGGTGAGTGAGTGAGTGAGTGCATCAGTGGGTGAGTGAGTGAGTGAGTGAGTGAGTGATTGAGTGAGTGAGTGAGTGCGTCAGTGGGTGAGTGAGTGAGTGAGTGAGTGAGTGACTGCGTCAGTGGGTGAGTGAGTGAGTGAGTGAGTGCGTCAGTGGGTGAGTGAGTGAGTGAGTGAGTGAGTGCGCCAGTGGGTGAGTGAGTGAGTGAGTGCGTCAGTGGGTGAGTGAGTGAGTGAGTGAGTGAGTGAGTGAGTGCGCCAGTGGGTGAGTGAGTGAGTGAGTGCATCAGTGGGTGAGTGAGTGAGTGATTGAGTGAGTGAGTGAGTGCGTCAGTGGGTGAGTGAGTGAGTGAGTGAGTGACTGCGTCAGTGGGTGAGTGAGTGAGTGAGTGAGTGAGTGCGTCAGTGGGTGAGTGAGTGGGTGAGTGAGTGAGTGCGTCAGTGGGTGAGTGAGTGAGTGAGTGAGTGACTGCGTCAGTGGGTGAGTGAGTGAGTGAGTGCGTCAGTGGGTGAGTGAGTGAGTGCGTCAGTGGGTGACTGAGTGAGTGAGTGCGTCAGTGGGTGAGTGAGTGAGTGAGTGATTGAGTGAGTGAGTGCGTCAGTGGGTGAGTGAGTGAGTGCATAAGTGGGTGAGTGAGTGAGTGAGTGACTGCGTCAGTAGGTGAGTGAGTGAGTGAGTGAGTGAGTGAGTGCGTGAGTGAGTGAGTGCGTGAGTGAGTGAGTGCGTCAGTGGGTGAGTGAGTGAGTGAGTGCGTCAGTGGGTGAGTGAGTGAGTGATTGAGTGCGTCAGTGGGTGAGTGAGTGAGTGAGTGAGTGATTGAGTGAGTGAGTGAGTGCGTCAGTGGGTGAGTGAGTGAGTGAGTGAGTGAGTGAGTGCATCTGTGGGTGAGCGAGTGAGTGAGTGTGTCAGTGGGTGAGTGAGTGAGTGCATCAGTGTGTGAGTGAGTGAGTGAGTGAGTGATTGAGTGAGTGAGTGAGTGCATCAGTGGGTGAGTGAGTGAGTGATTGAGTGAGTGAGTGAGTGCGTCAGTGGGTGAGTGAGTGAGTGAGTGATTGAGTGAGTGAGTGAGTGCGTCTGTGGGTGAGCGAAATGAGTGAGTGGGTGAGTGAGTGAGTGAGTGAGTGCATCAGTGTGTGAGTGAGTGAGTGAGTGAGTGAGTGAGTGAGTGAGTGCGTCAGTGGGTGAGTGCGTCAGTGGGTGAGTGAGTGAGTGAGTGAGTGCATCAGTGGGTGAGTGCGTCAGTGAGTGAGTGATTGAGTGAGTGAGTGCATCAGTGAGTGAGTGATTGAGTGAGTGAGTGAGTGAGTGTGTCAGTGGGTGAGTGAGTGATTGAGTGAGTGCATTAGTGAGTGAGTGCATCAGTGAGTGAGTGAGTGAGTGAGTGAGTGAGTGCGTCAGTGGGTGAGTGAGTGAGTGAGTGCATCAGTGAGTGAGTGAGTGAGTGAATGCGTCAGTGGGTGAGTGAGTGAGTGCGTCAGTGAGTGAGTGAGTGAGTGAGTGAGTGCATCAGTGGGTGAGTGAGTGAGGGAGTGAGTGCATCAGTGAGTGAGTGCATTAGTGAGTGAGTGCATCAGTGAGTGAGTGAGTGAGTGAGTGATTGAGTGAGTGAGTGAATCAGTGAGTGAGTGCATTAGTGAGTGAGTGCATCAGTGAGTGAGTGAGTGAGTGATTGAGTGAGTGAGTGAATCAGTGAGTGAGTGCATCAGTGAGTGAGTGAGTGAGTGATTGAGTGAGTGCGTCAGTAGGTGAGTGAAATGAGTGAGTGAGTGCGTCAGTGGGTGAGTGAGTGAGTGCGTCAGTGGGTGAGTGAGTGAGTGAGTGAGTGAGTGAGTGCATCAGTGAGTGAGTGAGTGAGTGAGTGCATCAGTGGGTGAGTGAGTGCGTCAGTGAGTGAGTGCATCAGTGGGTGAGTGAGTGCATCAGTGTGTGAGTGAGTGAGTGAGTGAGTGAGTGCGTCAGTGGGTGAGTGCGTCAGTGGGTGAGTGAGTGAGTGAGTGAGTGCATCAGTGGGTGAGTGCGTCAGTGAGTGAGTGATTGAGTGAGTGAGTGAGTGAGTGTGTCAGTGGGTGAGTGAGTGATTGAGTGAGTGCATTAGTGAGTGAGTGCATCAGTGAGTGAGTGAGTGAGTGAGTGAGTGAGTGCGTCAGTGGGTGAGTGAGTGAGTGAGTGCATCAGTGAGTGAGTGAGTGAGTGAGTGCGTCAGTGGGTGAGTGAGTGAGTGCGTCAGTGGGTGAGTGAGTGAGTGAGTGAGTGAGTGCATCAGTGAGTGAGTGCATTAGTGAGTGAGTGCATCAGTGAGTGAGTGAGTGAGTGAGTGAGTGATTGAGTGAGCGAGTGAATCAGTGAGTGAGTGCATTAGTGAGTGAGTGCATCAGTGAGTGAGTGAGTGAGTGATTGAGTGAGTGAGTGAATCAGTGAGTGAGTGCATGAGTGAGTGAGTGATTGAGTGAGTGCGTCAGTGGGTGAGTGAGTGCATCAGTGAGTGAGTGAGTGAGTGAGTGAGTGCGTCAGTGGGTGAGTGAGTGAGTGCGTCAGTGGGTGAGTGAGTGAGTGAGTGAGTGCATCAGTGGGTGAGTGAGTGAGTGAGTGCATCAGTGGGTGAGTGAGTGCGTCAGTGAGTGAGTGCATCAGTGGGTGAGTGAGTGCATCAGTGTGTGAGTGAGTGAGTGAGTGAGTGAGTGCGTCAGTGGGTGAGTGTGTCAGTGGGTGAGTGAGTGAGTGAGTGAGTGCATCAGTGGGTGAGTGCGTCAGTGAGTGAGTGATTGAGTGAGTGAGTGAGTGAGTGTGTCAGTGGGTGAGTGAGTGATTGAGTGAGTGCATTAGTGAGTGAGTGCATCAGTGAGTGAGTGAGTGAGTGAGGAGTGCGTCAGTGGGTGAGTGAGTGAGTGAGTGCATCAGTGAGTGAGTGAGTGAGTGAGTGCATCAGTGGGTGAGTGAGTGAGTGCGTCAGTGGGTGAGTGAGTGAGTGAGTGAGTGAGTGAGTGCATCAGTGGGTGAGTGAGTGAGTGCATCAGTGAGTGAGTGCATTAGTGAGTGAGTGCATCAGTGAGTGAGTGAGTGAGTGAGTGATTGAGTGAGTGAGTGAATCAGTGAGTGAGTGCATTAGTGAGTGAGTGCATCAGTGAGTGAGTGAGTGAGTGATTGAGTGAGTGAGTGAATCAGTGAGTGAGTGCATCAGTGAGTGAGTGAGTGAGTGATTGAGTGAGTGCGTCAGTGGGTGAGTGAGTGCATCAGTGAGTGAGTGAGTGAGTGAGTGCGTCAGTGGGTGAGTGAGTGAGTGCGTCAGTGGGTGAGTGAGTGAGTGAGTGAGTGCATCAGTGAGTGAGTGAGTGAGTGAGTGCTCAGTGGGTGAGTGAGTGCGTCAGTGAGTGAGTGCATCAGTGGGTGAGTGAGTGCGTCAGTGTGTGAGTGAGTGAGTGATTGCGTGAGTGAGTGAGTGTGTCAGTGGGTGAGTGAGTGAGTGAGTGAGTGAATGAGTGAGTGCGTCAGTGGGTGAGTGAGTGAGTGAGTGAGTGAGTGCGTCAGTGGGTGAGTGAGTGCATCAGTGAGTGAATGAGTGCGTCAGTGGGTGAGTGAGTGCGTGAGTGAGTGAGTGCATCAGTGAGTGAATGCCTCAGTGAGTGAGTGCGTCAGTGGGTGAGTGAGTGAGTGAGTGAGTGTGTCAGTGGGTGAGTGAGTGAGTGCGTCAGTGGGTGGTGAGTGCGTCAGTGAGTGAGTGAGTGAGTGAGTGCGTCAGTGGGTGAGTGAGTGCATCAGTGGGTGAGTGAGTGAGTGAGTGAGTGCGTCAGTGAGTGAGTGA
This sequence comes from Hemibagrus guttatus, assembly GCA_033459395.1. NCBI lineage: Eukaryota > Metazoa > Chordata > Actinopteri > Siluriformes > Bagridae > Hemibagrus > Hemibagrus guttatus. The sequence goes on from JAUCMX010000004.1 coordinate 4,956,860, forward strand.
TTGAGTGAGTGAGTGCATCAGTGAGTGAGTGAGTGAGTGAGTGAGTGAGTGCGTCAGTGGGTGAGTGAGGAGTGAGTGCATTAGTGAGTGAGTGCATCAGTGAGTAAGTGAGTGATGAGTGATTGAGTGAGTGAGTGAGTGAATCAGTGAGTGAGTGCATCAGTGGGTGGGTGAGTGAGTGCATCAGTGAGTGAGTGAGTGAGTGAGTGAGTGAGTGATTGAGTGAGTGCGTCAGTGGGTGAGTGAGTGAGTGAGTGCATCAGTGAGTGAGTGAGTGAGTGAGTGAGTGAGTGCTCCAGTGGGTGAGTGAGTGAGTGCGTCAGTGGGTGAGTGAGTGAGTGAGTGAGTGCATCAGTGAGTGAGTGAGTGAGTGAGTGCGTCAGTGGGTGAGTGAGTGAGTGCGTCAGAGGGTGAGTGAGTGAGTGAGTGCGTCAGTGGGTGAGTGATTGAGTGAGTGAGTGCATCAGTGGGTGAGTGAGTGCGTGAGTGAGTGAGTGCGTCAGTGGGTGAGTGAGTGAGTGAGTGCGTCAGTGGGTGAGTGAGTGAGTGAGTGCATCAGTGGGTGAGTGATTGAGTGAGTGAGTGCATCAGTGGGTGAGTGAGTGCGTGAGTGAGTGAGTGTGTCAGTGGGTGAGTGAGTGAGTGAGTGCGTCAGTGGGTGAGTGAGTGAGTGAGTGCATCAGTGAGTGAGTGAGTGCGTCAGTGGGTGAGTGAGTGCGTGAGTGAGTGAGTGCATCAGTGAGTGAATGCCTCAGTGAGTGAGTGATTGAGTGAGTGAGTGCGTCAGTGGGTGAGTGAGTGAGTGAGTGTGTCAGTGGGTGAGTGAGTGAGTGAGTGTGTGAGTGAGTACTAACCTGAATTTGTACTTGAATTGCTCGATCAGATGAAGATTTGGGGAATCTGGAGACCAAGTCAACATTATATTTATCAAACCATTCCGGTACATTTAAAAAAAAATAAATATGTGAAGTATGTTACCATGAAGGGGTGTATTCGGTCTAGAGCAATGTTTAGACAGAAGTGTGAACTACACGAATGGCAGGATAAAAGGTTTCTCAACAGGACATTGCCCAAAGCATCAACATGTGCTAGTGTAAGTGAGTGAATGATAATCACGTCACCTGGCAGTAGTTTTTATCTTATTTCTGATCGTGTACTCCAGCCTTCACATATTAGAGCAGCCTGCGTAATACCGTCAGATGTCTGCTACCGTCAGAGTTGCTTTGGGACCGAGCTGCTGTCCTGCTAATTAAGGAAGGCGTGTGGGATTTTAGTGAGGAGGAGTGCGGATTCCGCGGGGATTTAAAGGCGCTTTAAGCCCGTCCCAGATCATCATTAAGGGCGGCGCGGACAGTCCAACACTTCAGTGCGTAAAAGTTGCTCCACACGCGAGATGCGCGCACACCAAGCTGAAGCCGTTTTTATCCGATCTCTCTCATCAACATGTAAAAGATGCCTCCATAACACCGCGATTTTTATTCTTCTACAAGAGCTAGCAGCACTGGATTGACTGAAGAGTTTTCTGTCGATTGACAGACTGAAGGGAAACATGATCCGATTTTATTATCGCATGCTTCTTGTACCTTTTACTCTCTTCACTAGTGTTTTACTTCCGACTTCTGGAAAATCACACAATGAAGCTGACAGCAGCGGGTAAGGATTTCTCTTACTCAACATTCCTGTATGATTTCGTTATAAAAGCTAACGCTTGCCTTTATTTTTGCTCCATATCTTGATGTATCGAAACCCGACAGGATGTTTATGCCTTTAAGCGTTTTTAAGCGTGATTAAAATGATATTTAGTCTGCTTGTTGGATCACGGGACGAATCAGAAACTCTAATTCAGGATGATGCACACATGAAATATTTCGGGATGATGAAAAGCCATATGTCATCTAATATCGTGATAAGGACTAGCAAACGATATACTGCGCAAGAATCTAACGCTTCTTTAGAGAGATGATGTATGTATGTGATAGAAGGACCCTAAAGATGCTTTAAGATGCTTTGGTTCATAAATCGTGTTGGTTGTTAATCCAGCTTATCTATAAGATCTGATAGAACTTTATTAATCCCAAAGGAAATTCTTTTGCCAGAGACTGCTGGTATTAATTTGAATGGATAATCACCTTTAATAATAAATTATTTTTAATTGAATCTACAAAAACAGCTCAAATGTTTCTTTATGAAATTAAATAATGGCTCTTCTATGCCATTACTAAATGTTTTCAATATTTACTGTCATTTTATTTGTACTCTGTTCCCCAGAATTATTTCGAATGTTTCCGCAGTCCTCATAGTACAATAGTACACAGCTAAAAGCTTGGTACATCATGAGATATTGGTTGTGGAGAATCCAGAGATGTTGCAGGAACATTTGCTGTCAATTCGTTGTACGCCCGTTCATCTCAGGGCACTATTCTCACACACACACACACACACAAACACACACACCTGTATGTACATTCAAACCTAGGGCCAATTTTTTAGAGCCATTCCACCAATAGCATGGTTTTGGAAGTGGGGTTAAAACAGAGAAGCTGGGGGAAACCCACAGAGACACCTGGAGAACATGCAAAACCCCATACAGACAATAACTTGTACTCAAGATCAACTATTGGGTCCTTGAAATATAAAATCTATCATAAATCTTCGTTGCTGGAACCTCCAAAGGCTCTTTGTACTTTGCCCTCTCTTGAACATCTGCTAAAACCTCTTAATTATCCAATAAACAATAATTTTTCAAGCGTCTCACATAGAAACCTTTTCAGAAGCTAAGAAGTCTTTACTAAGGTTCCTAAATCCTCTCAATAGGATTAAAGTGTGTATAAGATAGTTAAATCAGCTCTAAGCATCTTTCTCTCTGTGTCTTTCCTCTAATCCTCATCGGTGCCTTATCCTGAGCAGTGACCTGAGAAAAGGCTGGAGGTTTTGGGTGACTGAACACTGACATTAAAGAGATTAGTGCTATGAACTGCTTACTATGAACCTTTTAAGGTTATAATGAACCTGAAAGTTTGGTGTGTGTGAGCGTTTTATTTATATATTTATTATTAATCTCTAGTTTATATATTAACATACATATGGAACGTGTGGAATATTACTTATGAACAATTCTACTCATAATCATAGAGGCATAAAATGGTAGCTCAAGTGGTTAAGGCTCTGCATCATTGACCGGAAGATCGGCGTTCGAGCCCCAGCACCGCCAAGCTGCCACTGTTGGGCCCTTGAGCAAGGCCCTGAACCATCCTGCTCCAGGGGCACTGCATCATGGCTGACCCTGCACTCTGACCCCAACCCCCAGGATGGGATATGTGAAGAAATAGAATTTCACTGTGCAGTAATGTATATGCTACAAATAAAGACAACTTACCTTAGATATGGTGAAGTGTTTATTTATCATTCATGAGCGAAGTCTCCGGTGTCAGCTCTTTGTAACTGGAAAAAGATGAAAACTTTAGCATGGTTGTTTTTTACTTAATGAGAAGATTTTTGAGCTTTTTTTTTTGAATTGCTGCAGTTTAAGACAAATAAAACACTTCAGCAGTGCCATTATTGGACAACTAATCCACAGCAGAGTGATGTGATGCAGTTTGACTGCTTCACATTGTTGTGCAATCTGAATGTACAACATACTCCTCATTCATCATCATTACACTATTTGTCTTTGCAATCTTGAAATATCGCAGAGAACTGGAGCACGGACATGACTCCTCTGATTCATCTTTAGATGTTTTCTAGTGGGCTGTGATCATCCTGAATAGTCTCAGATGCTCCAGATGAGACTTTCTGAGAGTTTAGATGAATCACAGCAGTGACACGATCCAGCAAATGAATGCAGTATGAATAAAACGTTTCTTTTTACGGAAAGTGAAACCGAAAACTTTCACAACATACTGTATCAGATGTTTTTGCTGTGCTCTTTAACCTCTCCCCGAATCCTCCCCTGCATCGCTGGTATTAGCTTTGAAGTTTTGCCCTGGCAACTCGAACCATTTCAGTCTCTCAACAGCCTCTAATCTGTGCAGTCCAAAATGCAAAATAGTCCAAGATTAGTGTGTGTGGAACTTATCTGACCTCTCTCTCTCTCTCTCTCTCTCTCTCCCTGTAAATAAAATAGAAAGCTATTTCAGTCCCATTGAAACACCTTTCTCTCTCTCTCTCTCTCTCTCTCTCTCTCTCTCTCTCTCTCTCTCTCTCTTTCTCTCTCTCTCTCTCTCTCTCTCTCTCTCTCTCTCTCACACACACACACACACACACACACACACACTATCTCTCTCCCTCTCTCTCTCTCTCTCTCTCTCTCTCTCTCTCTGTAAATAAAATGGAAAGCTATTTCAGTCCCATTGAAACACCTCTCTCTCTCTCTCTCTCTCTCTCTCTCTCTCTCTCTCTCTCTCTCTCTCTCTCATTTTGATTGGTCAGAAAGTGTTGATTAATTGTCTATAATAGCAGCTCTGTCAGATTTATATTAGTGCCTCTGTTCGGAAACTTTTCTGAAACGTTGTCTCCATGGTAACAACTTACACAGGGACGTTTAGGATGGATGCACCATAGAACGAAAAAAGAACTATAATGTAATTACTGAAATGGTGTTTTCTGTAAGGAGACAGTTATTTACCATATATGGACAGAGCCTTCAGTGCCAGCTTTTTGTCCTATTAACTACAAATGAAAGATAAAGTCTAGAGCTAGTGAGGGAGATACTATTTATAGCTCTCCCAACGTAACAAGAAAAGGATATAACATATAATCGTCTGAATCGAATATAGATTATAACTCTGTGTTCTAATGATGTGTTTATATTACAGAGAAGAGTGTCCTGATAATAAGATCATGACAGTGGAGTACCCGTGTATCAGGGCAGGAGGAGAGAGCGGCACATGCCTCAGGTAAGACCTGATCTTAATGGTTTTACCTCACTGCCAGTTAGTTAAAAGCATTAAAGACTGATCGTGATGGTAAACTGTATAAAGATGTCCTGCATATTACTAAAAATACTGAAATAGTATTGTTAATGTATTAGGAACAGAAACCTGTCATTAGATGATTAACATATGGATCATTTTATAGTTAAATAAAAGAGTGTGAAAGAGTGTTGGAGATTTGGATAAGTCATATTATGTAGTGGGGGGCACGGTGGCATGGTGGGTAGTACGTGTGTCTCACACTTCCAGGGTTGGTGGTTCAATTCCTGCCTCTGCCGTGTGTGTGGAGTTTGCATGTTCTCCCCATTCCTTGGGGGTTTCCTCCCCCGCTCCAAAGACATGCATTGTAGGTTGATTAGCATCTCTAAATTGTCCGTAGTGTGTGTGGTTGTGTGCGCGTGTGCCCTGTGATGGGTTGGTACTCCATCCAGGGTGTATCCTGCCTTGATGCCTGAGATAGGTACAGGCTCCCTGAGAGTAGATCGGATAAGCGGTAGACAATGAATGAATGAATGAATGTTATGTAGTACTATATAAAGAAGATTTTCCTCCCACATACAATATGTCTACAGCCCTTCACCTTCCACCTGATTTTTCAGTATCTACTGTTATACTTAATACAACACCAAAAGTAAAAAATAGAAATCTGGATGCTTATACAAGTCCTGGGAGTTAAAGAGGTTAAAGGCTTTCAAGCTATGGTTAGGTGAAAGATCACTTACTTATTAATGCTGCATCTGACTAAAGGTCGTAACTAGGAAAAACCAAAGAAAACAAAGCCTCATCTCAGTTCCCACTCAGAAACCCCAAAGCGTCCTCAAAGTCTCCTCAACCCAGAGTTCTGCAAATGACATCAAATCAACATGGCTGCTTAGAATATACAACAATTACAGTAACACTTCTTACATTTAAATGTAAAATGTACACCGATCAGGCATAACATTATGAGCAGTGAGAGGTGAAGTGAATAAGACTGATGATCTCCTCATCATGGCACCTGTTAGTGGGTGGGATATATTAGGCAGCAAGTGAACATTTTGTCCTCAAAGTTGATGTGTTAGAAGCAGGAAAAATGGGCAAGTGTAAGGATTTGAGCGAGTTTGACAAGGGCCAAATTGTGTTGGCTAGACCACTGGATCAGAGCATCTCCAAAACTGCAGCTCTTGTGGGGTGTTCCCGGTCTGCAGTGGTCAGAATCTATCAAAAGTGGTCCATGGAAGGAACAGTAGTGAACCGGCGACAGGGTCATGGGCGGCCAAGACTCATTGATGCACGTGGGGAGCGAAGGCTGGCCCGTGTGGTCCGATCCAACAGACGAGCTACTGTTGCTCAAATTGATGAAGAAGTTAATGCTGGTTCTGATAGAAAGGTGTCAGAATACACAGTGCATGACGGGTCAGGGCATATTAGGCAGGTGGTCATAATGTTATGTTTAGTTGGTGTATACTGTATATAGAAATACTCTAAAAACTCTACTGATTTGAGGAAGTTAAAAATTCAGCAGTTAGCTGATTAACTAACAAAATGACAATATTCAGAACTCCAACGTTCGAGTCAGAGGTAAGTCGAAAGCAGCAGTACTGTTGGTCTGGAGCTACGAGGCGTAAATCTGTTCCATTACACATGCCAAACTTTTTATACTATTTTAAATAAGTGTAATATGATAAAATGCTGCTTTTGATTACAACCAGCTGGTTACAAGCAACTTGGGTTAAATTGGAGACACCTTGCTGAGGCATTTTTGGAAACCTGGTGCTTTGGTTAGGATTTTGCTTGTTCTTCTTCTTGTTTTTCACCATCACCTGATGATTGGTTGCATGAAACCTGAATGCCGTTTCAAGAGAAAAAGATTTGTCTATCAAGTAGAAATTTGGAATATTTCTTCTTGGTCAGTAGCCAGGCATGCAGCAAACTAAAAGATTCAGTATTGAGCTACTGTCGTGAAACTTTATATGTCTTTTTAGTGTTGACCAAAAACGGGTCAATGAAACTGAATTGTGCTAATACAAACATATATATAAAAAAACATAAATAGCATACAGTAGAAGTCCATAAGTCTGTCCATAAAATTCTCTAACTACTCGCAAGCTACTTGTGTTACATAAGTGCTACATGGCATAATGCCTATATATGTCATTTATGATAACTTTTACAGTCGAACCTCAGCAATACAAATTTAGTTCTTAAGGCGAAAATTTGTATTGCAATACGGATTTTCCCATAAGAAATCATGTAAATGCAGATAATCCGTTCCAGCCACGCAAAAATATTACCAATATTACCAATTTCCAAGGGTCAAGGGTCCTCACAAGAAGTCGTGCCACCAAGCTTGGGCTAAAAATGGAACAGACTACCCATGCTACCAATCTGTCAACAAAAAAACATGCAAAAAAATCACGCATGCTGTTGGTATCGTGGGTTGACTCTTTCGAAACAGCTTTCGCTGACTGAAAAAAAGATTCGTAAACTCGCTTCATTTGGCTTCGCTTGGCTTTTCAATGACGCAAACAAGTTTTGAACGGCTCCCAGACGTATGTGCAACTTAGCTGCCGTTCGGTTTGGTTCATCCGTATGCTGAAAATGCTTCGTATGCCGATGCAAATTTCTTGCAAAATTTCAATTCTTAAGGCGAAAATTCGTAAGAGAGGACATTCGTATGCTGAGGTTCCACTGTATTTTCAGTGACAGGTTTGTGATGACATAAGGTTGAGTAATTTGCGCCCTTTCTTTCTGGGCTGATTCTTGTTAGCTTTAATAAAAAGGTTATGAAGTATTATGTCACTTGCCATTAAAGGCTTACGTAGCTTATGCTGGTGTCATGTAGCACTATAAATACCAGTCTAGTGTGAAGTTTCGTGTTACTAAAACACTGATTCATGCTGCTGATGATATTATATCCTGCTCTTAAGCATACATGACTGCATTTAGTTGACTTAAACAGACTGTTGATATTTCCAGCACCAGATGCTTATCTGTGAAAAATCCCATTTCAGAGTCAAGAGCAAAAACAGACACCTCCAAGCCACAACCTCATTTACTTCTCTCATGCCATCAAACCTTCATCTCTGCTTTAGTCCAAGTGCTACATTAGTGAGTATTGAGCAGAGATGTAGGAGTCTGGCTGAGAGAAGCATATGTTTACTGTCAGGATAACTCCAACATGGGTTCTGTATCGTTTAATCCAATTGACCTATATGGATTCAGAGGGAATGTGATGGGGAGCGATTTAGGGGTCCAAGCACTGGTGCTTTCTTCCCCTTCTATTCATGACTGGTTGCTTGGTTTCACATGAAATCTAAAAGCCATATTTCAGGTCAGGTATCTGAGAACACGTGCAAAGTCTGAAAATCAGTCATCCATAGTGAGAGCGATTACATTTAAATAATTTTCAGAAGTCAAACTGAGCTGTGATTTGGTGCATTTAATATTTCTCCTATACTATACATAATATCCTAACGCTAAATTTATTACCTCAAAAACCATCAGCTTTCATATTACATGAAATATATATCTGTCGACTCTTTAACCACCGGGTTCACTGCCAGAGAAGGTGCTTGGACCCCGAAGATCATCACTTTTTATTTCTTCTTGTTTCTTTCACTTTTGCTGTCTCAGAAGCAGTAGATTGATACTCTCTGTCCAGAGGCTCTTGAATCTTCTTCAAATTAGAGTTGCATGAAACTCAGCAGTTTGACAGAGTGATGTTTAAACTCCGGCAATGTTTGTACGCAACAATATCTTCCAGAAACCTCACAGAAAGAGCAAATAAAGCAACCAGATCTCTGAATGAAAACGGAGACGACGAGTCTATTTGGGCCATCTGTCTTTCTGTGGTTACATATGTATAGCAGCAGTGGAAGGACTGATGAGATGTTCAATTTACACTCTCATGAAAATGAACACATTCAAGTCCTACACGTTTTTTCACTTGGTCATCCTGCTGGTTTATGAAACGTCTCTGTTGCACCTGAACTGGTCTTCACACATTTACCTGAATATGGAATAGCAGGAGGCATCAATGTAAATGAATGCATTTTCAAATGTACAATAAAAGGGCAGGTATTAAATTTGCAGAAGCTTGGTTCCTCCAGTTAGTTGCAAACTATATCCATAACTAAGTCTTAAAAATGAGAATGTTTACTGAAATCCTATTAATATAATTAGAAAGTTCACTAAAAATGATGATTTATTAGTGCGAGTAATTATTATTTATTATTTTGATTTCACATGGTATTTGAACAGGGGTATTAGTGGTTACAATGCTTGGCTCGCACCTCTGGGGTTGGGGATTGATTCAAGCTCCGCCCTTTGTGTGCGTGTGTGTGTTTGTGTGTTCTCCCATGTGTTGGGGTTTCCTCAGGGTTCTCCAGTTTCCTCCTGCAGTCCAAAGACTCTTATTGTAGGCTGACCGGCATCTCTAAAGTGTATATAGTCTGTGTCTGGGTGAGGTGTGTGTGTGTGTGTGATTGTGCCCTGTGATTGGTTGGCACCTCATCCAAGCTGTCCCCCTTTTTGTGCCTTAAGGCTCGTGGAATAGACTCGAGGTCTAGGATAAGAGGTACAGAAATGGGATGGATGATATAAGATACTTTACTTGAATATTGTGTCTTCTGGCTTGTGCTCTTTGACAATAATCAGGATCTGTGTGAGAGGTGTGTGTGTGTGTGTGTGTGTGTGTGTGTGTGTGTGTGTGTGTGTGTGTGTGTGTGTGTGTGAGAGAGAGAGAGAGAGAGGGAGAGAGAGAGAGAGAGAGAGAGAGAGAGAGAGAGAGAGAGAGCTAAGAGAAAGAAAATTTAAACATAGCAAAAAGGGAGAATTTACCTTTTAGATGCAGTGTATCACCAACACACACCTCCACAGATTAATAATAATCAATATCAATTCCTACTTGGAAGTGATAATATTCATCTAAACACTGCAATCTAATAAAACAACTTTATTTCAGATTTTGGGAGCATTTAAAAATGCTAAAAAGATATGAAAGTGTATGCATTTTACTCGAACTAAGCTCTTCCTGTTCCCCTCACACACAAGCTAACCTTAAACATTAACGTTGTACAGCTGTTGCTATGGCATGTATTGTTTTGTGCTTTAAAAAAAAAAAACATTAAAATGAATGTATAAACCTTGTTTTTTTTCTTTTGTAGCTTAAGTAGTTAGTTATAACACGCTTACGTAACAGTATTTCAGGAATACTGGCTCAGAAATGTGATTAGCATGTGTTTAGCTTCTGCTAGCACAACCTGACAAGCTACTGTATATTAGAGCTAAATATTAAGCTACTCTCCAGCTCAAGCACAATCCTAACAGCATATGCTCTTTAATTTATTATCCTCTTGTACATTACACGTACATCTTTCTCCACTCTGTCTATCGCTGTGTTATCTTTGTACAAGTACTCATCTTATGTCCCGAGTCCTGAGCCAGGTATTTTACTGCATCATTTTTCACAGCATGGCCTCAGATACAGTTTCATCCTCATCCAAGAAGCATTTAGTCCAGCATGAAGGATGTTTAATCAGAGTAGAAATGAGAGAAATTATTAATTCAGCCAGTAATGCAGTTAGTGCTGGGAGAGGGTGAGAGTGAAAAAGGACAGAGGTTTTTAAAGCTAGATTTATTCACAGAAGAAATTTGGTGAGATTAGAGATGATTTATGTGTGAGGGCTAAACTGTAAATTGTGTATCATTAATGAAGTGAGGAGATGAAACGCAGACCTTTCTGTTTGAAAGTGTGTGTGTGTGTGTGTATATGTGTGTGTGCGTGTGTGCGCGTGCGTGCATGTGTGTGTGTGTGTGCATGTGTGGGTGTGTGAGAGAGAGAGGGAGAACGGGGGTTTTGTCGATGCTTTGGGGATTTATAGTTTGTGATCATACTGTTTGGTGACATATGATTATAAATGGGGAAAGAAAGAGGAAGAACACTCTCTCTCTCTCTTTGTCTCTCTCCCTGTCTCTCTCTTTGTCTCTCTCCCTGTCTCTCTCTCTCTCTCTCTCTCTCTCTCTCTCTCTCTCTCTCTCACTGTCTAACTCTCTCACTGTCTGTCTCTCTCTCGCTGTTTCTCTCTCACTTTCTATCTCTCTTACTGTCTCACTCTCTCACTGTCTCTCTCTCTGTCTCACTCTCTTGCTGTCTTTCTCTCTCTCACTGTCTCTCTCTCACTGTCTCTCTCACTGTTTTTCTCTCTCTCTTTCTCTCTCTCTCTCTCGCTGTTTCTTTGTCTGTCTCACTCTCTCACTGTTTCTCTCTCACTTTCTATCTCTCTTACTGTCTCACTCTCTCACTGTCTCTCTCTGTCTCACTCTCTTGCTGTCTTTCTCTCTCTCACTGTCTCTCTCTCTCTCTCGCACTGTTTCTCTGTCTGTTTCACCTTTCCTTTTCGCTGTCTCCCCTCTCACTGTCTCTCTCTCTCTCTCTGTCTCACTCTCTCTCTCTGTCTCACTCTCTTGCTGTCTGTCTGTCTCTCTTTCTGCCTCTCTCTCTCTCTGTCTCACTCTCTCTCTCTGTCTCACTCTCTTGCTGTCTGTCTGTCACTCTTTCTGTCTCTCTCTCTCACTGTCTCACTCTCTCGCTGTCTCTCTCTCTTTATGTCTCTCTCTTTGTCTCTCTCTGTCTCTCTTCTTCTCTCTCTTTCTGTCTCACTCTCTCACTGTCTCTCTCTCTCTCACTGTCTTTCTCTCTCTCTGTCCTCTCTATCTATCACTATCTCACTGTCTCACTCTCTCTGTTTCACTTTCTCTCTCTCTGTCTCACTCTCTTGCTGTCTGTCTCTCTCTCGCTGTCTCACTCTCTCTTTGTCTCTCTCTGGTCTCTCTTCTTCTCTCTCTTTCTGTCTCACTCTCTCACTGTCTTTCTCTCTCTCACTGTCTCTCTCTCTGTCTCTCTATCTATCTCTCTTTCTCTGTCTCTGTCTCTCTCTCTCTCTCTGTCTCTCTCTCTCTCATATACACATACACACTTTGGTCATAATGTGTATATGAGATTTTGTTGAAGTGAAAGTTTTGAAGTAGTTTTTTTTCCCCTGAAAACATTACTTTATATCTCATGAGCCTAACAGCTGGAAAATTGTAATTGTATTATGTGAAAATTTTGGGAACACTTCCAGCTAAAAAAAACAATGAGGACTTTAGGTCAAGAAGGAACAACAGTTCCAGCGTGTAACAAATTCTGACTCACAAACCTTGTGCTAACTTACAAAAACCATGGGCTTTCTGTCTGGATCTAAAGATACAACAAATTGAAGAAATTCTATCTTTAGGAGAACTGTGGTCTCCAGACAACAGTTGAAAGACCAAGAAATGTCTCACATAAAGTGGCTGGTATACGAGGCAAATCCCCCAATCAACAAAACAACACAAAATATCACAAGCATGATCTGCATGGAAGAGTCATCAGAAGGAAACTTTACTTCCTCACAAAAGTGTCAGTGTCTGATGTATTCAAAACAATGTGTATGTAAACTAGGGGCATTATCTTATAAAATAAAAATACAATTTTGTTCCCACAAGATAGATGTAAGAATGGATTCCAGGAAATATGGAAGAAATTTGTGACACAGTCAAGATAAGTGGACAGTTAAGAGGATAAGGATCTAAAGCATCTGAAACTCTAGCACGGACTACCTCAGGAAATGCGAGCTGAAGCTATTGGAATGAGCTTTACAGACTCCTGTCTTGAGCATTGCTAAAAAAATCTGTGTGTAAATCTTCAGCATGTGCGTGCAAGATAGCCCAGGAATATCTCTGAAAGAGATCTACAGAGAAGAGAACAAACATCATTCTGCCAAAGGGGATATTAGTAAATCTCTCTCTCACTCTGTCTGTCTGTCTGTCTGTCTGTCTGTCTCTCTCTCGTCATGCCTGAGACGTCTATGACAGCGTGTTTCCTGTGGAAAACTCCCCCTGAGTAATGTGTGATGTTTGATCCAGATGAAGTGAAGTTGCCCCTGGCAGGGGGAGGTTGTGTAAAACCAGGAGCCGCTGCTGTAAAGGGCTCCATACAGGAAATGGGAAGCAGAGAGAAGCTGCTAGCGGTCGCACCCTCTGACTTTTATGTCGGTTTACGGGGCGTCTCATGTCGCAGGGTGATCAGGGCTCCGTAACTGATATGGAGAGTTGTATGGAGGAGAGAAGAAAAGATGGAGAGTGAAATGGGAGAATTTTCAGCAAAGATGTGTCTCAGTGTATTAACCCTTTTTACCAGTACACTGCTTTTTCTTTCTTCCAGTGGAATGGACTTATAGGACATATTCGATCAGAATAAACAAATGAATGATTTTCTGGTTGTGAGTCTGATATAAAATGAGTCAGGACTCATAAATGTTTCACTGACTTTGTGCTTAGGATAGATTAGGATCATTAAACTGGGAAAACACGGAAAGGTGTGATTCTGAGTCTACTTAAAAGGGATTTCCTTTAAATTCAGACAGGAGAAAAATCTAAAAATGGATGCTCTTGATTATGTCTTTGTTATGTCTTTATGTCCTGTGTTGCTTAATTTATCAGATAAGTAAGTCGAATATTATCACGTCCAATAATAATGATCAAACATTTTTACCAGTACACTGGTGTTTCACTCTCCCAGCAGAATCGCCTTACAGGACATTTTCAACCAGTATAAATAAATAAATGATGTTCTGGCTGTGAGTCTGATATAAAATGAGTCAGGACTCTGTTGGCTTTCAGTGTGAGACGTGTGTTTTTCCCTCTGTTGGATAATCATACACTGAATTTTAGTGGTTAAAGATAAACACCTTCAGATTTTAGATGATTATGAACAAGCACTTGGAGCATCTCAAAAGTTGACATCAACATTTACTCTGAAGATAGAAACATTTGGAACTTTTCTATGAATATATCACCTCTAGTAGGCTAGATGAAAAGAGAAATATTTATAAGACACTACAAATTCTTAAAGTCCCGAGTGTCTACTTTCATATGAGCTTCATATTACTGTGGAGTGGGACATGACAAAGACATTCAATACTGAACATAAACACAACAAAACAGGAGGAAATGTTCAATTAACTAAACTTATCACTAAAAATCCTCTATGTTCTGTGAATAAAATGATTTGCTTAGTGATTTATAATATACATCTAACTCTGAAGTTACTTACTCCCACTACTACCACTCTGTATAGTTCTATGCGTATGTATTGACCCCCATTTAATGAAACTGTCATCATTTCAGCTCAGTGTAATGTAGTGCAAAAGATCTAAACCACTGGAAGAAGAGGAATGATGTTTGCTCTGTTGGTAGGCATTCACAGGCTCTAAGGCAACACATCTGGGGAGAATTATAATGCTAGGAAAAAACACAACAATACACTGAGTCAGTGGAATGTTCAGATACGAATAGCTTCGGCTTTTAACTTGTTGTGGATCTGGACAGCGGGGAAGATTCATTCACACACAAACACACACACACACACACACACACAGTCTTTATTTCAACACCTCACCACATTCAGCTCTAACTATCTCAGTCATCGATCTAGCAGTGACAGTGAGACAGGTTTGGTGGGAAAAAATGAAACAAAGCAAAAATAGCTGAATTATTTACAGTGATTATATATATATATATATATATATATATATATATATATATATATATATATATATATATATATATATATATATATATATATATATATATGTTGTTTTTCTTATATTTGTCTAGTTTTACAGTATAAACAAAATCCATGATTCTAATCCAGTCTCTTTCCTCATGAGGAGATAAATTAAACAGAGGATGTTGAGGCTTTGTTTAAAATATTTCATGCTCGTTTAGTGAGTTTGTACTCATACAACACAAATTAGCAGCCTGTTCGTATAAAATAAAATAAAATAAAATAAAATAAAATAAAATAAAAATAAAATGGAGGCACGGTGGCTTGGTGGTTAGCATGTTTGCCTCACACCTCCAGGGTTGGGGGTTCAATTCCCACCTCCGCCTTGGGGGTTTCCTCCGGGTACTCCGGTTTCCTCCCCCGGTCCAAAGACATGCATTGTAGGTTGATTGACATCTCTAAATTGTCTGTTGTGTGTGTGTGCGCCTGTGATGGGTTGGCACTCCGTCCAGGGTGTATCCTGCCTTGATGCCTGAGATAGGCACAGGCTCCCCGTGACCCGAGAATAGTTCAGATAAGCATTAGACAATGAATGAATGAAAATAAAAAAAGTAGTAACTGTGAAATCTTTAACTCTTTTAATCAGAGGCTAAATAATGTAATTTCCTCCTGTTTTGTCGTGTTCATGTTCAGCATTGAATGTCTTTGTCATGTCTCACTCCACAGTGGAGGTTGTTATGAAGCTCATATGAAAGTAGACACTCAGGACTTTAAGAATTTGTAGTGTTTCATGAGTATTTTTGTTCTTCCCTAGCCTAGTAGGGGTGATATATTCATAGAAAAGTTCCAAAAAAAAAAAAGGTTAATCTTTCCAGACAAATGTTTGTATCTTCTAAGTAAATTTCTGCTCTCTCAGATGCTCCAAGTGCTTGTTCATAATCACCTAAAATTTGAATCTTCAACCACTAAAATTCAGTGTAAGGTTATCCAACAGAGGGAAAAGCGCACGTCTCACACTGAAAGCCGGACTTTCTCTTTCCTTGTCCGTGGGGAAAACTCCCGCTAACTCCACTCAGAGCAAAGTGCACTCTCTCGTCTCTCTTTGGTCTGCTGTTCTTTCTTTGATCCTAATCTCCCGATCCCTTCATCCATCCATCTCTCTCACCGTCCATCCTGTGTGTGTTTTGATGGGGGTCACATTCCAGTGACAGCAGGACGGCAGGGTCGTAGCCTCCGCTTGCAGCCGTCTGTCAGGATCGGCGCTGATTCTGATTTGTTCTCTTTATCTTACACGCAAATACTTTGTGTTATGTTTTTCCTAAATCTTGTTTTTAAATGATTTTTCACAAAAATACGTTCTTACTCCACGACCTAGTGAACTAGTGATGTATTCATTTATCGAGACGTCTCTGGATACGGATGTCTGCTAAATGTAAATATAAATGTTGAGTTTTTCCCACAGTAACTTTTCTCACCTCTGGTTTGTTTATTAAGGATCCAGATTTCTAACCAGCTGCTTTGTTGCAATTGATCAAAGCGCTACATAAATCCGAATAGTAACCCATTAGCAATAGCATCTGAGCCAACAACATCCCGGCACGTATTCTAGAAAATTCCATGTGATAAAACTCGCAGTGACCACGTTCAGCTCTTTCTGTGACTCCTGTCAGCATGCCTGAGTGATCTTAGCTACGATGTATAAAGGCTTACTGATTATTACACAACGCAGCG
>JAUCMX010000004.1:4978092-5028092 GCA_033459395.1 Hemibagrus guttatus
TCACCTCCTAACATTCATTCATTCATTCATTGTCTACCACTTATCCGAACTACACTCGGGTCACGGGGAGCCTGTGCCTATCTCAGGCGTCATTGGGCATCAAGGCAGGATACACCCTGGACGGAGTGCCAACCCATCACAGGGCACACGCACACTCTCATTCACTCACGCAATCACACACTACGGACAATTTAGAGATGCCAATCAAACTACAACACATGTCTTTGGACTGGGGGAGGAAACCGGAGTACCCGGAGGAAACCCCCGAGGCACGGGGAGAACATGCAAACTCCACACACACATGGCGGAGGCGACCTCCTAACATGACACTCACTAATTCAACTGTTGAATACTCTTTTTTTTGTCTTAATTTTTGTATTTGTGTTGGTTTTCTATTTGTCATATTCTTTGATTAATACTATAAACCATCTGGTTTTCACTAAATGTTCTGGACAGTACTCATCATTCCTGACTTTGTGAGTTAGCATGAGATAAAAATAAGTGATATAAACGCTATAGTTTATTCCAGATACTGCTAAAAGTGCAGTACTTGAAACGAATGGTATGATTAAGTCAAAGGTTTCTATTATTTCATCATGTTACAAACAAATGTGTAGTACACACACACACATACACTCAGAGGCACATTTTTTTCTAATTTAAGGGAATACTACATTTCTTGTATAAAAACTCTCTCCCCCACTCTCTCCCCCGCTCACTCACTCTCTCTCTCTCTCTCTCTGTCTCTCTCTCTCTCTCTCTCTTCTTGTCTCTTTCCTCTCTCTCTCTTTCCCTCTCTCTCTCACTCTCTCCCTCTTTCTCTCACTCACTCACTCAATCACTCTCTCTCTCTCTCTCTCTCTCTCTCACTCTTCCTCTCTCTCCTTCTCTCTTTCCTCTCTGTCTGTCTCTCTCTCTCTCTCTCTCTCTCTCTCTCTCACATACACACACACACACACACTCTCCCTCTCTCTCTCTCTCTCTCTCTCTCTCTCTCAGATGTAGATGAGTGTGAGGAGTCTAACGGGACGCTGTGTGAGCATGTGTGTGAAAACACACCCGGCAGTTTCCGGTGTCGTTGTAGTGCTGGATACACGCTGGCTGCAGACCAGAGCTCCTGCATACCTGCACATAAAAGTGTGTGTGTGTGAGTGTGTGTGTGTACAGGTTTTCAGTCTGTTAAAAAGACAATGAAAGGAAAAAATTAAATTTATGTGTGGGTGTGTGTGTGTGTACAGGTTTTCAGTCTTTTAAAAAGACAATGAAAGGAAAGATGAAAATTAAATTTATGTGTGTGTGTGTGTGTGTGTGTGTGCAGTCTCTCTCTCCCACTCTTCAGGGAAGTCTGATACTCAGATGAGCACTGGTTCCTGCTCTCTCACCTGTCAGGACATCATGAACATTAGGAACAGCCTACAGCAGCTCAAACTCCGCCTGGGACACACACACTCCACTGGACAGGTAACACACACACACAGAGAAACACACTGCTAGATACTTAAAACACACACACTCCACTGGACAGGTAACACACACACAGAAACACACTGCTAGATACTTAAAACACACACACTCCACTGGACAGGTAACACACACACACACTGCTAGACACCTAAAACATGCACACCTCACTGGACTGTGGTTTACTGTACTATGATTTATGGTTTGTGTGTGTGTGTGTGTGTGTGTGTTTAGGTGATCACACCTGATTTAGCTAACAGCAGTGAAAAGCCACTTCCTGGTAGAGTCGGGAAAAATCATGATAGCCACACCATGTACGGTCCTCCAGGGGTGCCTGGACCCCCGGGACTGCCAGGTACACACACACACACACACACACACACACACACACACACACACACATACATCAGAAGAAATCTGCTCACATCTACACACAGTGGTATTTAACACTGGTGTTTTTTCTGTTTTTTCTCTGATGTACAATTTTTGATCTCTGAGTATCAGGACCTCCAGGACAGAAAGGAGAACCGGGTTCCATCGGTCCTCCAGGGCCTCAGGGACCCAGGGGTGATATGGGCCCTATGGGTCCGCAGCCAGACCTGGAGCATGTTAAGAGGGGACGCAGAGGACCTGTGGTGAGCAATTACTGCTTCACACACACACACACACCACACACACACACACACACACACACACACACACACACACACACACACACACACATCAGTACGAACTGTTTTGGGATCTCTATAAATCTTATGTGTAACTGTTTCTTCAGGGACCACCAGGAGCACCTGGAAGAGATGGGCTTAAGGGGGGTGTGTGTGTGTGTGTGTGTGTGTGTGTGTGTGTGTGTGAGAGACAGAGAGAGAGAGAGAGACAAAAAGACAGAATAAATTTGTGTATATCTATATATATATATATATATATATATTACCTACTGATTTATTATTATGTTTTTGACTACACAGGGTGAAAATGGTTCTCCTGGACCCAGAGGACCACCGGTGAGAACAGACTGAATGACCTGATCATTATTTGTGGTAACTGATGTAAACATTATGCAATAAATATTATTTCCTGCATAACGTCCTGTCCATTTCCGCTTCAGGGACCTCCCGGATCTTTCGACTTCCTCCTTCTGATGATGGCAGACATCCGTCACGACATCATCGAGCTGCAAGACAAAGTTTTTGGAAAGAGGACAGACTTCTTACTGGACACGCCCCCAGAGTCTGCGGCGGAGACGGAGTTTAAAGACTCGGGTTCAGGACAGGACGCGGCGGAGATGATGCTCGGCACGTGACGGCGTTTGAAAACGTGCGAAGACGTGGCAGAGTGAAAAGGAGTGGAAAGGAGGGACGACACACGACACACTGCTATTGAGGACATCGATCTGAAGGACTGAATCTTTTGGACAAATCAAGCAGCTGTTTCTCCTTCAGTGTACAGAGAGCTGTGAGAACCCGGAACGTCGGCTTTGCTTTGGGGTTCGAGTGACGGAGACAGAAAGCAAATAATAGAGCAGAGAGAAAAAAATTAACCTAATCTCAAACCACTGGCACATGTAAAAATCAGTCAGAGTGATGTGAATGGAGATGATGTGAAGCTTACATCAGCGGTGCGCTTTTACAGGAAAATAATCAATGATGTAGTAGTGTGATGCGGGTGGATATGAAGCGGAGTCTTCTCACCACCGGAAAGATCTTTATGCTGATGTTTTACAGTAATTTGCCCTTTTTATAAATTCATTTAACAAACATTGTACTTTTTATCCATTTAGAATTGTGTTTATTGCTGGAACATCAATGAAACTAATTATTTCAAGCTCTAATAAAAGCCATCACCAGCCTCTCTCTTAACAAGAGATCAGACTAAAGATTTAGAGCTTTACCTTTACAAAGCTCTAACACTGGAGACTCCTTCCAAAAAAAAGTTCAATAAAAATCTTCACTATATCAACAATGATCATAATCTAATTCTACATTAAGTGCATTAACATGAACGCTGTTTGTCTGGCAGCTGGAACAACCATCAGATCAGCTGTTATAGAAAATTAATCACCTTCTTGACCAATCAGAACGGAGAACTCAACATCGCTGCGGTGGAGCAGTTGATCATGTACACACAACCTTACCATGAGAGGTTACTAAACTTCTCCTCCTGACGTTTCTCACAACTCTCGAATAAAAGAAATCTCAGAACTCTGTACAAAATACTGTTGTTCTATTAAAAACAAAAGAATAAATAAATAGATAACTCCAGAAATCTACAGGAAACGAATGTAACCCGTCAAACCTCATCTGTTTTCCTGTGTCTCCTGCATGTCCTTCAAAAACAACTGAACACAGTTTATATGAAATTGTGCCAAGAATATTTTCTTTCAGTTTATATTATATGTGTTTAGGTTTATTCTTGTGTTTGTGACGTTTTCATGTGCTGGAACACATCATCATCATCATCATCATCCAAGCTTTTTATAGCAGCAGATCTCCTGAAGCTGAGCAAAGGGTGAGTTAAATTAAATTGGAAGTAGGAGAAACAGTATAATGTTGTTTTTTTTTTGGTTGAAATAACTGCTGCAGTATGTTTAGTGCTGTTTATTAATCACAGGGCGCAATGTAGCGGGACTAAGACACCAATCGCCTGCATTAGGAGCAATTTAGAGCAAACAATTTACCCTGAAGGTATATTTTGCAAAAAATAACAAAATAGATGCATTTTTTGGGGTTTCCCCAAAATAAAGATTCGGATAGATTTTTTTAGATAAAGGGGTTAGAAAGGATAGAAAAGATAAGGCTTAGCTTAAATTTTGAAATAAAAAAAATAAGATTTGATAAATAATAACAAAATAGATCTGAAAAATAAAAATAGATAGATAGATAGAGAGATAGAGGAGCATGGTGGCTTAGTGGTAGCATGTTTGCTTCACACCTCCAGGGTTGGGGGATTGATTCCTGCCGTGTGTGTGTGTGTGTGTGTGTGTGGTTTGCATGTTCTCCCTGTGACCCGAGAATAGTTCGGATAAGCGGTAGACAATGAATAAATAAATAAAACACTAATCTGTAAATTCATGGAGGAACTGTTAAGTAATCATTTGGAAAAAAAAAAAAATCTTATGATATTATTGATATTAATGTGAATTATGTGGCTGAGTTGATTAGAGAGGGGTCACGGTGGCTTGGTGGCTTGGTGGTTAGCGCGTCACACCTCCAGGGTTGGGGGTTCGATTCCCACCTCTGCCATGTGTGTGTGTGGGGTTTGCATGTTCTCCCCGTGCCTCGGGGGTTTCCTCCGGGTACTCCGGTTTCCTCCCCCGGTCCAAAGACATGCATTGTAGGTTGATTGGCATCTCTAAATTGTCCGTAGTGTGTGATTACGTGAGTGAATGAGAGTGTGTGTGTGCTCTGCGATGGGTTGGCACTCCGTCCAGGGTGTATCCTGCCTTGATGCCCAATGACGTCTGAGATAGGCACAGGCTCCCCGTGACCCGAAAGTAGATCGGATAAGCGGTAGACAATGAATGAATGAGTTGATTAGAGAGTGATTAAGAAGACGTTGATCATATCAAATTCCGCCAGCAGAGGGAGACAAAATACAGAGAGCAAATAGCTTTCACCAAAGACACTCAACATTATTTTATGTCAAGATTCATACTGAAATAAGATACAGGTTTCTTTTTAAGCTAAATACCCTCTCTATATCCAAGAATTTATTCATTTTTTTTTTAATTTAGATCCAGTAATGTGGTCAGTCATTTACACTCTTCTTCATTCTGTAGTAATAGAAAAACATAAAGAAGCATTTAGACTTTGTCTATTCCCAAAATAATTCCACATCCATGTAGGCTTTTCACATTTTACTTCATTCAAACCAAGAAAAAAATGTTTTGCAAAAAAAATAAAAAATGTGTGCATCTTATAATGAAGTGAGATTCCTGTGTGGCTCACAATATAAAATAAAGACAATGTTATTCACTCGTATTTAATCTTTTGTCTGTGAAGCAACCTGGATCATTTCAAGCCATTGTGTTGAATCTTTGTGCTGGAACAGAAAGCAGGCCTCCAGCTGGGAAATAAAATAGCAATTTGTTTATAGGCTTCTGTAGATTCACCGCATTCATCCTTCACATGTGCAGCGCTGTGTTCTGAATATAAACAACTCCTTCAGCCAAGTCACACACGCAGCTAATTTTCAGAAGTATGTGGCCTACTATTGCAGTGTACACACACACACACACACAGAAATATGCACCCTCAACATGCATATCTTTGGAAAGTCCATGTCCTGTCATACACACCCTTCTCTGTACAGCTCCAACAGTGTTGTCATGTTGCCATGGGAACAAAGTATGAGAACACATGCGTGCATCAGTCCTGAAACTAAACTGTGTCAATTCTCTGAACAGGCATTTGACCATATCATTGTTTTACACATCCTTTACCATATCCTGACCTGCCTGCTGGAACGACGCCCACTTCTTCTGCCCACCGAAATACGGTGTGATGTCATGTTTGCAAAACAAACTAATTATGAGTCTCAAGCATGTGCAACAATAAAAGATTCTGCAAGCTACAGATAATATTACGTTATTTCATCACCATGCTAGCTCGTCAGCTAGCTAGATAGATAGATACTTTATAGATTCGAAAGGAAATTCCAGATATCCAGCAGCAATAGAGACAGTAACACAAAGACAGGTTGTAAAATGCACACTGTATATCCTACATATAGTCAGTATACACAGGGTAATGTGATAAGATAGTAATTGTAGCTAGTTAGTAATTAGCAAGCTAGCTAGTTTGAGGGCTTGTCAATATAATACATATCTTTGAGGTCTCATTATAATATGAAAGATATGTTGTGTGTTGATTGAGAGATGATTAATCTTTCGTGTGTATTCACCTAGGATTTGTACAACTACATGGTAGTAAGTTACAGAAAATCTGCCTAAACCCTCAAAGTCGTGAGAGGAAGTCGCTGTCTATCATCTCACGTGTCGGATGGCTGCTTTATTGTCTGAGAGCTGACGTGTCAGTGTCGCGTCTTATAACTTTAGTTCGACTTGGTTTTATTTGTACAGGACCAGCTTTGAACAATAGACACTGTCACAAAGCAGCTTTGCAGAAATCCGGATGTCTTAATGAGTGAGGCAGTGGTGAAAAAAACTCTGAGACGTCAAGAAGATGATGGGGAAAAAGAAGAAGAAAAAATTTTGTGACTGGAAAGGGAACATTTCCTGTTGCTTTGCATAAATCCAGATGCCTTAATGAGAGAGGCAAAGGTGAAAAAACTCTATGAGACGACAAGAAGACAAAGACTAAAAAAAAAGAAGAAGAAGAAATCTTGAGGCTGAAAAGGGAACACTTCCTGTTACTTTACAGAAATCTGGATGTCTCAATGAGCGAGGCAGAGATGAAAAAAACTCTATGAGACGACAAGAAGACAAAGAAGAAGACGAAGAAGAAGAAGAAGAAGAAGAAGAAGAAGAAATGTTGAGACTTTCTGTTGTTAGAAATATTGGGAATAAGACATTCCTCTTCCACATGTTATCAATCCAGATGCCTTAATGAGAGAGGCAGAGGTAAAAAAAAAACTCTATGAGACAACTAGAAGAAGAAGACGAAGAAGAAGAAGAAGAAGAAGAAGAACTTTTGGGACTGAAAAGGGAACACTTCCTGTTGCTTTGCAGAAATCCCGATGTCTTAATGAGTGAGGCGGTGGTAAAAAGAATTCTATGAGATGACAAGACGAAGAAGATGAAGAAATAGAAGAAGAAGAAGAAGAAGAAGAAGAAGAAATATTGAGACTGGAAAGGGAACACTTCCTGTTGCTTTGCAGGAATCCAGATGCCTTACTGAGTGAGGCAGAGGTGAAAAAAATTCTATGAGATGACAAGAAGACAAAGAAGAAGAAGAAGAAGAAGAAGAAGAAGAAGAAGAAGAAGAAAAAGAAGAGAACACTTCCTGTTGTCAGAAAGACTGGGAATACGATGTTTCTCATCCAGATGTCTATAAAGTCCGACATCGCTGATGAAGTTCAACAGGAGCAGATTGTAAATCAGAGCTCTTTAACATTTTACACATGAGCTAGGATGTGGGTCTGCCTTCCTCTCTTCAGGGGGCAGCAAACAGGTGTGAAACAAGTTTATGCAACACTCCTGAGGGTCAGATGAGTTTACAAATCACTCACGATCCACATTATGACTCCATCTTCCAGTAAGATGTGTTAGTGCTAAACAAGTTTCAGTGTTCCTCAGAGAGTCCTCTAGCTCCTGTGACTATTGTGTATAAGTCACAATCACACACAATAAAGGTG
This sequence comes from Hemibagrus guttatus, assembly GCA_033459395.1. NCBI lineage: Eukaryota > Metazoa > Chordata > Actinopteri > Siluriformes > Bagridae > Hemibagrus > Hemibagrus guttatus. The sequence goes on from JAUCMX010000004.1 coordinate 4,985,872, forward strand.
TAATTATCTCCTGCGGTGTCGCGGCTAGTCTGCAGTCTGCCGTCTCGTGTGTCGGATGTGGAAAAAACGCCGCGTCGATTCAAATGCTCTATTGTTGTCTCACTTTCAGATGTGTCTCTGCTGTCTACTCATCACTGTCGTTCTGCTTGCAAACAGCGTAACGCAGCAGCTAATAAACTTTGATTATGCAACAAAAAAAAAAACTACACGTTACTACACATTAAACAAATACAGTGTATTATAGCATCCTGTTTATTTAATCTCAGAGACCTACTGTTGAATTCTTGATTCTGATTGGTCAGAAGTTCCTATGAGGTAAAAGTTTATGCTAATGCGCTCATATCGATATGCTATCTCAATCCCAGGGACTTTTGTGGCTGATAATACACATTTAATCTACATTTATTTGTAATAAGCAACGATTTAACGAAGAAAAATTAAATGTTAAATATAACAGTATTTTAGTAAATGTCTAAAAAACTGTAAACGTCGGTAAATTCCTAGAATGTTAGGAATAAAACACATCACATCGACCTGTAGGTGATTAGTTTTCTATAACAGCACACCAGGAAGTGATTGATCTCTCAGGATTCCACTGATTCCAGCTTCAGTTGCTGTTTTACTTCACAGCAGATCGGAAGACGGCTTTTCGGTAACATCCCGTGACCATTCAGGCTGTTGCTTTTCTTGCTAGCTGCTAGTTTCTTGCTAAATGATTAGCTAGCATGTTATTGCTAGCTGCAGATTTATCATGAGGTGGTATCATCATTTTTTTTCGAATGCTGTTTTTTTCCGTGTGATGTAGTAACTGTACACAATGTTTTCGTGAAAACATTCTCATTCTTTCAGAATATGTCCTTGTTTTTGCGAGCAGGAATGCAGCTAATTAAGTTCTCCCTTCACTTCACTTCCTTTACTTGGAAATCAGGCCTAAAATTGTAAATGGAATCTGAGGACAGAATCATGCAGCGCTGGTGTTTTCCCTACAGCCTGGTGTTGATTTCATGCTTGTTATTTGTGTGTGTGTGTGTGTGTGTGTGTGTTGTTTACATGTACTGAATATGAGCTCCTGTTGGCACTGGATGCCTTGTGCAGCAGGAGATGGCTGTGTTTCCTGAGGGGCGATAAAGCTGAAGTAGAGATGGACGGAAGCCAGGAAAGAGCTTCCTCAATGACTGAACACATTCCATCACTGATGATATGAAAGATCGGGAAGGGTAACGATTGCATATCCACACACACGCACACACACACACACACACACACACACATACACACACACCTCTTATTATGCTTTCTCCTTTCTACTGACATAAAGCCAAAAATTATTGGTGCTATGATACACCTAAATCTAATGCTAATCTTTACCTCAGAAATTTTTGACTTGTAGTTTTTTTAACTAAAGGCTAAAAATAAAAAATGTATTTTTTCCTCCCGTGAAGATATAAAAACACCTCCCACACTTACACACACACACATTCTCTCTCTCTCTCTCTCTCTCTCTCTCTCTCTCTGTCTCTCTCTCTCTGTCTGTCTCTCTCTTTCTCTCTTCTGCAGAGGAACAGGCGGTAATTAGAAACCGTGAGCCGTGTGATTACGGTTACAGGAAATCTGGGAGAGTCTCTTGAGGTTATGTTAGTATGTCAGTCATTTTTTTTTTCTTTCTTTGTGCATACTTGTGTTCACTAATCAAAACATGGCATCACTCACACACAATTAGACATGATAGGAAGGTCAAATCAGGACAGCTCACTACTATACGTCATATATATTCAAATATACATATTTATACTCAGATAGGGATTAAATCAAGAGCAAAAAATAGTCTGGAAATATGCAGGAAGTCTTTAGTGTTTAGAATGAAACAGAGACGAAGGCAGACTATAGAGATCTAACGATTGGTTCCTTCTCATGTTTAGGATTCCCTTCGTGGTAAAATCAGATGTTACATCAGTGCAGGCACTCGGGGTCAGCGTGCGTCTTACATGCTGTTTGACATGAAGCAGAGCGGAGAGCTGAGATAACTCGCCAGACAACAGAAACGGGGAAATAGCATCGAAATGGCCTCCATCCAGATGGAACATGATTTTGCTTTTGACTACAGAGATAAATATCACTCACTCCGTTCAATACGCTCGGTTTATTGTTTGATTTTTTGTGTGTAGTTTATACCAGAGTGGCTAGAGACAGAAGCTCTCACTCAAAGCCCAAATCACTGAACACTTACTTAGTAAAATATCCAGGAGGTTTTATCCATACATTTGTATCCCACTGATAGAGCTGCACCGAGTGGAAACCCGTTTAGAGACGTAAACAGAAAACACAGGGTTATTCCTGCTGGGCTTCAAAACATGAGACCTAACTCTCTTCATTCTAACACGCAGTAGAACACATTTCCAGAATAGAAATAGCTTAGTACCTGAAGGATATGATGCTGCACTAAAGCACCAAATTAGTTCTGGTGCGTCCAGTTACCATGAAAAGTCACGTAATTATTAGCTGAATAGAGTCTAAAAACAAACAAACAAACAAACAAACAAACAAACAAACAAACAAATAAACAAACACAGTGGTGTGAAAAAGTGTTGGTCCCCTTCCTGATTTCTTATTTTTTTTGCATGTTTGTCAAACTTTAATGTTTCAGATAATCAAACACATTTAAATATTAGTCAAAGATAACACAAGTAAACACATCATGCAGTTTTTAAATGAAGGTTTTTATTATTAAGGGAAAACAAAATCCAAAACTACATGGCCCTGTGTGAAAAAGTGTTTGCTCCCTAAGCCTAATAACTGGTTGGTCCACCCTTAGCAGCAACAACTGCAATCAAGCGTTTTCCATAACTTGCAATGAGTCTGTTACAGCGCTGTGGAGGAATTTTGGCCCACTCATCTTTGCAGAATTGTTGTAATTCAGCCACATTGGAGGGTTTTCAAGCATGAACCACCTTTTTAAGGTCATGCCACAGCATCTCAATTCGATTGAGGTCAGGACTTTGACTAGGCCACTCCAAAGTCTTCATTTTGTTTTCCTTCAGCCATTCAGAGGTGGACTTGCTGGTGTGTTTTGGATCATTGTCCTGCTGCAGAACCCAAGTTCGCTTCAGCTTGAGGTCACAAACAGATGGCCGGACATTCTCCTTCAGGATTTTTTGGTAGACAGCAGAATTCATGGTTCCATTTATCACAGCAAGTCTTCCAGGTCCTGAAGCAGCAAAACAGCCCCAGCCATCACACTACCACCCCCATATTTTACTGTTGGTATGATGTTCTTTTTCTGAAATGCGGTGTTACTTTTACGCCAGACGTAATGGGACACAGACCTTCCAAAAAGTTCAATTTTTGTCTCGTCAGTCCACAGAGTATTTTCCCAAAAGTCTTGGGGATCATCAAGATGTTTTCTGGCAAAACTGAGACGAGCCTTTATGTTCTTTTTGCTCAGCAGCGGTTTTCGTCTTGGAACTCTGCCATGCAAACCATTTTTGCCCAGTCTCTTTCTTATGGAGGAGTCATGAACACTCACCTTAACTGAGGCAAGTGAGGCCTTTTGTGACCTCCTGGATGAGTTGTCGCTGCGCTCTTGGGGTAATTTTGGTCGACCGCCCACTCCTGGGAAGGTTCTCCACTGTTCCATGTTTTCGCCATTTGTAGATAATGGCTCTCACTGTGGTTCGCGGCAGTCCCAAAGCTTTAGAAATGGCTTTTTAACCTTTTCCAGACTGATAGATCTCAATTACTTTCTCTCTCATTTCTTTTTGAATTTCTCTGGATCTCGGCATGATGTCTAGCTTTTGAGGCTCTTTTGGTCTACTTCACTTTGTCAGGCAGGTCCTATTTAAGTGAGTTCTTGATTGCGAACAGGTGTGGCAGTAATCAGGCCTGGGTGTGGCTAGAGAAATTGAACTCAGGTGTGATAAACCACAGTTAAGTTATGTTTTAACAGGGGGGGCAAACACTTTTTCACACAGGGCCATGTAGTTTTGGATTTTGTTTCCCCTTAATAATAAAAATCTTCATTTAAAAACTGCATGATGTGTTTACTTGTGTTATATTTGACTAATATTTAAATGTGTTTGATTATCTGAAACATTAAAGTGTGACAAACATGCAAAAAAATAAGAAATCAGGAAGGGGGCCAACACTTTTTCACACCACTGTAAATAAATAAAACATTGTCCCGTATCAATCTACCTGTTTCTGGAAAGATCTGACTATACTTCGCCCCCTAGTGGAATAACAAGGAATAACTGCTTTCTGTTCTGAAAATGAAAAGAAATCTGGTTATAGAGTCTGCTCGTTAACTGTTCAATGCATGGATGCTTCACAATAATTAAACAATATCCAAATAATAAGAATGGAAGAACAGAGACAAGATTATGAAGCTACACGTTTTACAGAATATAATTCACAACCTGATCAATTGCACTTATACACTACTTGACTGTTTACACATGTAATATATATGTATATGTATATATATTTAGAGACTCTAATCAGCCTAGAAGCATGTCTTTGGACTGTGGGAGGAAACTGGAGCACCCGAAGGAAACCCACCAAGCATGGGGAGAACATGCAAACTCCCCCCACACACACACACACACACACACACACACACACACACACACACACAGAGTGAGCGGGACTCGAACTCAGGTGTGAGGTGAACGTTCTAACCCCTAAGACACCATGCAGCCTAGTGTATTATACCATCCTGTTTATTTACATCCTGACACTCAACATACAGTCCACACACACTCCACACACACTCCCACACACTCCACAACACTCCACACACACTCCACATACACTCCACACACACTCCACACACACTCCACAACACTCCACATACACTCCACACACACTCCACACACACTCCACAACACTCCCACACACACTCCACACACACTCCACACACACTCCACATACACTCCACACACACTCCACACACACTCCACATACACTCCACACACACTGCACACACACTCCACATACACTCCACACACACTCCACACACACTCCACACACACTGCACACACACTCCACATACACTCCACACACACTGCACACACACTCCACATGCACTCCACACACACTCCACATACACTCCACAAACATTCCACACACACTCCACACACACTCCACACACTCCACACACACTCCACACACACTCCACATACATCCACAACACTCCACACACACTCCACACACACTCCACATACACTCCACATACACTCCACACACACTCCACACACACTCCACATACACTCCACACACACTCACACACACTCCACAACACTCCACACACACTCCACATACACTCCACACACACTCCACACACACTCCACATACACTCCACAACACTCACACACACTCCACATACACTCCACACACACTCCACACACACTACCACACACACACTCCACATACACTCCACACACACTCCACATACCACTCCACACACACTCCACACACACTCCACATACACTCCACAAACACTCCACACACACACTCCACACACACTCCACACACACTCCACACACACTCCACATACACTCCACATACACTCCACACACACTCCACATACACTCCACATACAGTCCACACACACTCCACACACACTCCACACACACTCCACACACACTCCACAACACTCCACACACACTCCACAACACTCCACATACACTCCACACTACACTCCACACACACTCCACATACACTCCACACACACTCCATACACACTCCACACACACCTCCACATACACTCCACACACACTCCACAACACTCCACATACACTCCACACACACTCCAACACACACTCCACATACATCCAACATCCACACACACTCCACACACACTACCACATACACTCCACATACACTCCACACACACTCCACACACACTCCACATACACTCCACACACACTCCACACACACTCCACAACACTCCACAACACTCCACACACACTCCACACACACTCCACACACACTCCACATACAGTCCACACACACTCCACACACACTCCACATACACTCCACACACACTCCACACACACTCCACACACACTCCACAACACTCCACATACACTCCACACACACTCCACACTACACTCCACACACACTCCACATACAGTCCACACACATTCCACACACACTCCACATACACTCCACACACACTCCACACACACTCCACATACACTCCACATACACTCCACATACACTCCACACACACTCCACACACACTCCACACACACTCCACATACACTCCACACACACTCCACATACACTCCACATACACTCCACACACACTCCACACACACTCCACACACACTCCACACACACTCCACATACACTCCACATACACTCCACACACACTCCACACACTCCACATACACTCCACACACACTCCACATACAGTCCACACACACTCCACACACACTCCACACACACTCACACACACTCCACATACACTCCACACACACTCCACACACTCCACACACTCCACACACACTCCACATACACTCCACATAACATTCCACATACACTCCACACACACTCCACACACACTCCACACACACTCCACATACACTCCACATACACTCCACACACACTCCACATACACTCCACATACACCCAAACATCCACACACACTCCACATACACTCCACAACACTCCACAACACTCCACATACACTCCACACACACTCCACACACACTCCACACACACTCCACACACACTCACACACACTCCACATACACTCCACACACACTCCACATACACTCCACACACACACATCCACATACACTCCACACACACTCCACACACACTCCACACACTCCACATACACTCCACACACACTCCACATACACTCCACACACTCCACACACACTCCACACACACACTCCACATACACTCCACACACACTCCACATACACTCCACACACACTCCACACACACTCCACAACACTCCACATACACTCCACACACTCCACATACAGTCCACACACACTCCACACACACTCCACATACACTCCACAACACTCCACACACACCACATCCACACACACTCCACACACTCCACAACACTCCACATACAGTCCACACACACTCCACACACACTCCACATCACACTCCACATACAGTCCACACACACTCCACACACACTCCACACACCACACACCACATACACTCCACACACACTCCACATACAGTCCACACACACTCCACATACACTCCACATACACTCCACACACACTCCACACACTCCACATACAGTCCACACACACTCCAACACACTCCAATACACTCCACATACACTCCACACACGCTCCACACACACTCCACATACACTCCACACACACTCCACACACACTCCACATACAGTCCACACACTCCACATACAGTCCACACACACTCCACATACACTCCACAACACTCCACATACACTCCACACACACTCCACACACACTCCACATACAGTCCACACACACTCCACATACACTCCACATACACTCCACATACAGTCCACACACACTCCACACACACTCCACATACAGTCCACACACACTCCACACACACTCCAATACACTCCACATACACTCCACACACCTCCACATACACTCCACATACACTCCACATACACTCCACACACACTCCACACACACTCCACATACACTCCACATACACTCCACACACTCCACATACACTCCACACACACTACACACACACTCCACATACACTCCACAACACTCCACACACACTCCACATACAGTCCACATACACTCCAAAGCACTCCACACACTCCACATACACTCCACACACACACCATATACAGTCCACACACACTCCACACACACTCCACACACACACCACACACAATCCACACACTCCACATACACTCCTCATACAGTCTACACACACTCCACACACATTCCACATACACTCCACATACACTCCTCATACAGTCTACACACACTCCACACACACTCCACACACACTCCACATACACTCCACATACACTCCACACACACTCCACACACTCTGCATACACTCCACACACACTCCACACACACTCCACATACACTCCAAAGTCACTCCACACACTCCACATACACTCCACACACACACCATATACAGTCCACACACACTCCACACACACTCCACACACTCCACATACACTCCACACACACTCCACATACACTCCACACACACACCATATACAGTCCACACACACTCCACACACACTCCACACACTCCACATACACTCCACATACAGTCCACATACACTCCACACATTCCACACACATTCCACACACACTCCACACACACTCCACACACACTCCACACACTCCACATACACTCCACACACACTCCACATACAGTCCACACACTCCACATACACTCCACACACACTCCACACACACTCCACACACACTCCACAACACTCCACATACACTCCACACACACTCCACATACACTCCACACACTCCACATACACTCCACATACAGTCCAAACACACTCCACATACACTCCACACACACTCCACATACACTCCACATACACTCCACACACACTCCACACACACTCCACACACACTCCACATACACTCCACATACAGTCCACACACACTCCCCACACTCCACACACTCCACACACACTCCACACACTCCACATACACTCCACACACACTCCACACACACTCCACATACACTCCACATACACTCCAACACACTCCACATACAGTCCACACACACTCCACACACTCCACATCACTCCACACACTCCACATACACTCCACACACACTCCACATACAGTCCACATACACTCCCACACACTCCACATACACTCCACACACACCAATACAGTCCACACACACTCCACATACACTCCACACACTCCACACACTCCACATACAGTCCACACACACTCCACATACACTCCACATACACTCCACATACACTCCACACACACTCCACATACACTCCACACACACTCCACACACACTCCACACAGTCCACACACACTCCACACACTCCACATACACTCCACACACTCCACATACACTCCACACACACTCCATACACTCCACACACACTCCACACACTCCACATACACTCCACACCACTCCACACATCCACACACTCCACACACTCCACATACACTCCACAACACTCCACACACTCCACATACAGTCCACACACACTCCACACACACTCCACATACACTCCACACACTCCACATACACTCCACACACACCCACAACACTCCACATACAGTCCACACACACTCCACACACACTCCACACACTCCACATACACTCCACATACAGTCCACATACACTCCACACACTCCACACACACTCCACACACACCCACACACTCCACACACACTCCACACACACTCCATACACTCCACATACACTCCACATACAGTCCACACACACTCCACATACACTCCACATCCACACACTCCACATACACTCCACACACACCCATACAGTCCACACACACTCCACACACACTCCACACACTCCACATACACTCCACATACAGTCCACACACACTCCACACACTCCACATACAGTCCACACACACTCCACACACTCCACATACACTCCACACACTCCACATACACTCCACACACACCCACATACAGTCCACACATCCACATACATCCACAACACTCCACACACCCCACACACTCCACATACAGTCCACACACACTCCACACACACTCCACATACACTCCACACACTCCACATACAGTCCACACACACTCCACATACACTCCACATACAGTCCACATACAGTCCACACACACTCCACACACTCCACATACACCCACACACTCCACATACAGTCCACACACACTCCACACACTCCACATACAGTCCACACACTCCACACAGTCCACATACACTCCACATACACTCCACACACACTCCACACACACTCCACAACACTCCACACACACTCCACAACACTCCACAACACTCCACACACACTCCACATACAGTCCACAACACTCCAACACTCCACAACACTCCACACACACTCCACACACCCCCAAATCCACATACACTCCACACACACTCCACATACACTCCACACACACTCCACATACACTCCACATACACTCCACACACACTCCACATACAGTCCACACACACTCCACACACACTCCACATACAGTCCACACACACTCCACATACAGTCCACACACAACTCCACACACACTCCACATACAGTCCACACCTCCACATACAGTCCACACACACGCCACATACACTTCACACACTCCACATACAGTCCACAACACTCCACACACACTCCACATACAGTCCACACACACTCCACATACACTCCACACACACTCCACAACACTCCACATACACTCCACACACACCAATACAGTCCACACACACTCCACAACACTCCACATACACTCCACATACACTCCACATACACTCCACATACACTCCACACACACTCCACATACAGTCCACACACACTCCACACACACTCCACATACATCCACACACACTCCACATACAGTCCACAACACTCCACATACACTCCACACACACTCACACACAAACTCCACACACACTCCACACACACTCCACATACAGTCCACACACACCCATACACTCCACACACTCCACATACAGTCCACACACACTCCACACACACTCCACATACAGTCCACACACACTCCACATACACTCCACATACACTCCACACACACTCCACATACAGTCCACACACACTCCACACACACTCCACATACACTCCACACACACTCCACATACACTCCACATACACTCCACATACACTCCACACACACTCCACATACACTCCAACACTCCACACACTCCACATACACTCCACACACTCCACATACACTCCACACACATCCACATACACTCCACACACACTCCACATACACTCCACATACAGTCCACATACACTCCACACACACTCCACACACACTCCACATACACTCCACAACACTCCACACACACTCCACACACTCCAAACACTCCACACCACTCCACATACAGTCCACACACACTCCACATACACTCACACACACTCCACACACACTCCACATACACTCCACAACACTCACACACACCCACATACAGTCCACACACACTCCACACACTCCACATACACTCCACACACTCCACATACAGTCCACACACACCCACATACACTCCACATCATCCACACACTCCACATACACTCCACACACACCCAATACAGTCACACACACTCCATACACACTCCACATACAGTCCACATACGCTCCACATCATCCACATACACTCCACACACACTCCACATCACTCCACACACACTCCACTACAGTCTACATACACTCCATACACACTCCACATACAGTCCACTACACTCCACTACAGCTCTACATACAGTCCGATACACTCCACATACACTCCACACACACTCCACACACACTCCACATACAGTCCACACACTCCACATACACTTCACATACAGTACACACACTACACTCCACACACACTCCACATACACTCCACACACACTCCACATACACTCCACATACACTCCACAACACTCCACACACTCCACATACAGTCCACACACACTCCACCACTCCACAACATCCACACACACTCCACACACACTCCACATACAGTCCACACACATCCACAACACTCCACATACACTCCACATACAGTCCACACACACTCCACATACACTCCACACACACTCCACACACACTCCACATACAGTCCACACACACTCCACACACACTCCACATACACTCCACATACACTCCACATACACTCCACACACACTCCACATACACTCCACATACACTCCACACACACTCCACATACAGTCCACAACACTCCACATACACTCCACATACACTCCACACACACTCCACATACAGTCCACACACACTCCACACACACTCCACACACTCCACATACACTCCACACACACTCCACATACACTCCACACACACTCCACACACACTCCACATACACTCCACACACACTCCACACACACTCCACATACACTCCACATACACTCCACATACACTCCACATACATCCACACACATCCACACACACTCCACATACACTCCACACACACTCCACACACACTCCACATACACTCCACACACACTCCACATACAGTCCACACACTCCACATACACTCCACACACACTCCACACACACTCCACATACATCCACACACTCCACACACTCCACATACACTCCACACACACTCCACATACACTCCACAACACTCCACATACACTCCACACACACTCCAAACACACTCCACATACACTCCACACACACTCCACAACACTCCACATACACTCCACACACACTCCACACACACTCCACATACACTCCACATACACTCCACATACAGTCCACACACACTCCACATACACTCCACACACACTCCACATACAGTCCACACACACTCCACATACACGCCACACACACTCCACATACAGTCCACACACACTCCACACGCACTCCACATACAGTCCACACACACTCCACATACAGTCCACATACACTCCACATACACTCCACACACACTCCACATACACTCCACATACAGTCCACACACACTCCACACACTCCACATACACTCCACACACTCCACATACACTCCACACACACTCCACACACTCCACATACAGTCCACACACACTCCACACACTCCACATACACTCCACATACACTCCACACACACTCCACATACACTCCACACACACTCCACATACAGTCCACACACACTCCACACACACTCAACACACACTCCACATACACTCCACATACACTCCAACACTCAACACACACTCCGACACTCAACACACACTCCACATACACTCCACACACACTTAACACACACTCACCACACACTCTGACACTCACCACACACTCCACATACACTCCGACACTCAGCACACACTCCGTGTGTGTGAAGTGTGTGTTGAGTGTGTGTGGTGTGTCGGAGTGTATGTGGAGTGTGTGTGGAGTGTGTGTGGACTGTGTGTGGAGTGTCGGAGTTTATGTGGAGTGTGTGTGGAGTGTATGTGGAGTGTGTGTGGAGTGTATGTGGAGTGTGTGTGGAGTGTTGGAGTGTGTGGAGTGTGTGTTGAGTGTGTGTGGAGTGTCGGAGTGTGTGTGGAGTGTGTGTGGAGTGTTGGAGTGTACAGCACGCATGTCTGTAGGCCTGTTGAGGTTGAGTGTGTCATGGTGCATGTGAAGTCAGTAATGAAGTGAACAGATGAATTATTTGCGTGAGATCTTATAAAAACACTAAAGTGCTGTAGAGGATCTCAGGCTTTAGAGCTTTAGGGGTGTGGCCTAATCTGAACTACAATATATAGCTTAAACCCAGTTTTCCTTTACGAGCAGCTTGATTTCACTGCTTGTGAATATGTCAGAATTTTCTCAGGGGTTTGAAAGCGTACTTATATTGTTGTTGTTGTTGTTGTTGTTGTTGTTGTTGTTGCTTGTTTTGTTTAAAACCTGGTGCAAAGCATGACTTTCCTCATGACCTGGCATCAGACGACTTGCCGAGAGAAACTTGTGTTCATAAATTAATATCATGAAATAATAAAAATATTGCAGGCATGAAGCTTCGCAATGGTGCTATAGTTTTAAATACTTTTACTGATATATTGCTAGATCTAAAAATGTAATCTAATAATAATAATAATAATAATAATAATAATAATAATAATAATAATTACCCGGCCCGACCCGACCCGGCTCCGGATAAGCGGAAGACAATGAATGAATGAATGAATGAATTATTATTATTATTATTATTATTATTATTATTATTATTATTATTATTATTATTATAAATAAATAAATAAATAAATACAATTTATAAATAAAGTAAAGGGGATATTATATTGTATAATTGTTTATGGAAATAAATATGAATGAATAAATTAATAAATATGAATATGTTTCATTTATTATTTGCAAAACAACATTTTAAGGTATTAAATTTATTTATTTATTTATTTATTTTACAATGCAGTGAAAAATTGGAATTTTCTTTTTAATGTCAGCATTTCAAACCGCGATGATTCTGAAAAGCGACAAAAACAAAGCAAGAATTCACATTAAACAGGAATTCATGTCTTCAGCTTCCTGTCAGCGTGCGAGCGAGCGAGGCTGTGTCTGAAACAGAAACAGTGTTATACATCTGAAACTATAAGACTGCATTGTACAGTAATTACAGCGAAACTCTGGCAGTCTTCATTCACCCTGCCTCGCTCTGAGATGCCTCGCACTCTTTGTTTTTAGAATAACTAACATGAAACCGAGAACGAGTGTCCATGTAAATATTTCGCCCTGTCTCCAGGGCCACTGAAGGCATTAGTTAAGTCCCAGGTGTGTGTCACACTCAGGTATGCAGCTGTGTGTGTGTGTGTGTGTGTGTGTGTGTGTGTGTGAGGAACATACACATGCAACTCAGCTATGTTCTCTCATTCTCTTTCTCTCTCATTCACTCTCTCTCTCTCTCTCTCTCTCATTCTCTCTCTCATTCACTCTCTCTCTCTCTCACATTCTCTCTCTCTGTCTCTCTCTCTCTGTCTCTCTCTCTCTCAGCCCATCTCTGGTCCGCACGAAATGTAGGCATGCTGCACAAAACCTGACAGGTGCAGGCGTGGTGTGCAGAGACACGATGTCTTCACACGCCAACTCATTCTCAAATCTGGAGCACAATGCCTCAGGCAGGAAAACATACACACACACACACACACACACACACACACACACACTAGTTTCTCTTTCCACCTCTCTCTATTGTACACCGAGTACTATTCCATCTCCTCTCATCCCCCAGTGCTGAGTTTAATATTAGAGTGAAAATGTTCATTCCTTGATCCTTGATTGCGTTTCCTGTGTCCTGCACACACTTCCTCACACACTGCTACCTTACAGTATTTTGTACAAACGCCTGTCACTAAGGTCGTTGCCTTAAGGGCAGGTATTTTGCAGGACTCGAGGACATTTCAGACTCATTTAAGGAACATAAAGTTAAGTAGCGACTTTCATGGAGCTGAAACGTGCTTGAAAATATCTGGAGTTTGTCATTTGTATTTGTGCAAATGTTGTGTGTTTGGAGTCTGGGGTTAGGTTTTACGTGTAGGATGTAAATTGAAGCGTATATAAGTGCTGATGTGGGATTGAGACATGATCCTGTGAAAATAGTCATTATAAATAGAGCCGGATTCGAATCAGCGAAGGATCAAATATCAGAGAGAGAGAAAAAAGAATGATTCAATCCTGCAACAAATGGGAAAGATTGGAATTTTTTAACATCCTAAAGAGACTTGATTTTATTTTTTGCTAGAGTTCATTTTAATATAAATATACTTTCTATTTTATTACACAGTGAGTGATTTTTTCTTTAAATGCTTCATTAAATAAATAATGCTTGTCACTATTTGGCCCCTGAGCAAGGCCCTTAACCCTCTCTGCTCCAGGGGCCACATATCTCAGCTGACCCTGTGCTCTGACCCCAACTTCTTAACAAGTTGGGATATGTGAAGATAAGAATTTCACTGTGCTGTAATATAAATGTGACAAAGCAATGATGCAACTTTAATTTATCAAGTTTTAATTTATTATTTAATTTAATAAGTTATCTATTGAAATGTAAATAAAATACTGAAAATTGTCTACGATTCTTTACTCCTTAGGGTAAGAAGTTGTGTTATTTATTACAAGCATCTGACTTGATGTTTTTCTCAGCAGGCTAGCTTTTGTCCCTGTAGATAAAGCCTACAAAAATATTATTTTGAAAGGTTCAATATTCAACAAAATTGATCAGTTAAGTTCATTTTTTTCAGAAACTGCTGTTTTTATTAACCTCAGACTATTCTGCTGCTTCTTGCTCTGCAAAAAGGTGCAGTGGAAAATTCCAGAAAATGAATCTTGATGTATTTTCCCTTTCTCTTTACTGTGACCTAACCTCATTATCAACCCCATTTGTGTCAGACTGACTGTACTATCTGACCTAACACACCTAATCCAGCGCCTGAGCTGTAAAAGTAACCGAAAATAAATATTTATATCATAACTTGGGGTTAGTTTCATGTAAAAAAAAAATGCCATGATTAAATCTGTTAGACTGTTAAATGAATAGTATCTTATTTCTCTTCAGGTGGGCTGTGATTGAACCTTATCATTATATATATATTTAAGGACATCTTGATTAATGATCAAATGCAACAATAATCAATTAGCATCTGATAGAATGCTCTCGCCTGGTGTGAAAGCAGGCGAGAGCGTGAGAGCCTCTGTGACGCACAGCTGCGGGTTGTGACTGCGCCGCTGGGCCTGAATGATGAAGACTTATAGTCAGGGCTCATTTAGAGGCCCTGAAATACAGCAGCGTCCTCACGCAACAGAGGCAAAGTCACACCTGCAGGCGTGACCTTTAACCCTTTATCTCACCACTCCTATTTTTAAAAAAAACAAAAACAAAAAACAATGAGGACACCAGTTAGGCCTGTCCGGTGCCGTCTTGCCTCATCAGTGGATGCGCGTGCGAAGGGCCTATAAACCTAAAGAGAGTAGGGAAGAGGGGTGTGTGTGTGTGAGTGAGAGAGAGAGCGAGAGAGCGAGAGAGAGAGAGAGAGAGAGAGAGAGAAGGTGTGGTTGAGGGTGTGTGTGTATGTATGAGAGAGAGAATTTGTGATAGATAGATAGATAGATAGATAGATAGATAGATAGATAGATAGATAGATAGATAGATAGATAGATAGATAGATAGATAGATAGATAGATAGATAAAGAAAATGTGTACAAGTGTGTGTGTGTGAGAGAGAGAGAGAGAGAGAGAGTGAAGGTGTGGTTGAGGGTGTGTGTGTGTGTGAGAGAGAGAGAGAGAGAGAGAGAGAGAGAGAGAGAGAAGGTGTGATTGAGGGTGTGTGTGTTGTGAGAGAGAGAGAGAGAGAGAGAGAGAGAGAGAGAGAGAGAGGATGTTTATGTTTGTGTAGGAGAGAGAGAGAGAGAGAGAGAGAGAAGGTGTGATTGAGGGGTGTGTGTGTATGTATGTGTATATATGGGAGAGATAGATAGAGAGAGAGAGAGAGAGAGAGAGAGAGAGAGAGAGAGAGAGAGAGAGAGAGAGGAGGTGTGTGTATGGGAGAGATAGATAGAAAGAGAGAGAGAGAGAGAGAGAGAGAGAGAGTGGAGGTGTGTGTATGAGAGAGATAGAGAGAGAGAGTGAGGAGGTGTGTGTATGAGAGAGAGAGAGATGTTTGTGTAGTAGAGAGAGAGAGAGGAGAGAGAGAGAGAGAGAGAGAGAGAGAGAGGAAGAGAGAGGGAGGAGGTGTGTGTATGAGAGAGAGAGTGGATAATTTGTGTAGGAGAGAGAGAGAGAGAAGAGAGAGAGAGAGAGAGAGAGAGCGAGAGTGAGGAGGTGTGGTAGAGAGAGAGAAGAGAGAGAGGAGAGAGAGAGAGAGAGAGAGAGAGAGTGAGAGGTGTGGTATGAGAGAGAGAGAGAGGGAGAGCATATGAAGAGAGAGAGAGAGAGAGAGAGAGAGAGAGAGAGAGAGAGAGAGGAGGTGTGTGTATGAGGAGAGAGAGTGGATATTGTGTAGAGAGGAGAGAGAGAGAGAGAGAGCGAGTGAGGAGTGTGTAGAGAGAGATAGAGAGAGGGAGGAGGTGTGCATATGAGAGAGAGAGAGAAGAGAGAGAGAGGTGAGAGAGAGAGAGAGAGAGAGAGAGAGAGGTGTGTGTATGAGAGAGAGCGTGGATATTGTGTAGGAGAGAGAGAGAGAGAGAGTGAGTGAGAAGAGAGAGGAGAGAGAGAGAGCGAGAGTGAGGAGGTGTGTGTATGAGAGAGAGAGAGAGAGAGAGAGAGAGAGAGAGAGAGAGAGAGAGAGAGTGAGGAGGTGTGTGTATGAGAGAGAGAGAGAGAGAGAGAGAGAGCGAGAGTGAGGAGGTGTGTGTATGAGAGAGAGAGAGAGAGAGAGAGAGAGAGAGAGAGAGAGAGAGAGAAGAG
This sequence comes from Hemibagrus guttatus, assembly GCA_033459395.1. NCBI lineage: Eukaryota > Metazoa > Chordata > Actinopteri > Siluriformes > Bagridae > Hemibagrus > Hemibagrus guttatus. Next base: position 5,003,929 of record JAUCMX010000004.1, read on the forward strand.
AGAGAGAGAGTGAGGGAGGTGTGTGTATGAGAGAGATAGAGAGTGAGGTGTGTGTATGAGAGAGAGAGAGAGAGAGAGAGAGAGAGAGGAGGTGTGTGTATGAGAGAGATAGAGAGAGTGAGGAGGTGTGTGTATGAGAGAGAGAGAGAGAGAGAGAGAGAGAGAGAGGAAGTGTGTGTATGAGAGAGAGATAGAGAGAGTGAGGAGGTGTGTGTATGAGAGAGAGAGAGATAGAGGAGTGAGGAGGTGTGTGTATGAGAGAGAGAGAGAGAGAGAGAGTAGAGAGAGGAGGCTGTGTGTATGAGAGATGATAGCGTTGAGGAGGTGTGTGTATGAGAGAGAGAGAGAGAGAGAGGAGAGGAGTCTGTGTGTATGAGAGAGAGAGAGAGAGAGAGAGAGAGAGAGAGAGAGAGATCTCGCTGCGCGCTTCTCTCTCTCGTGCTTCTGAGAGAGAGTGAGGAGGTGTGTGTATGAGAGAGAGAGAGGAGGTGTGTGTATGAGAGAGAGAGAGATAGAGAGTAGTGAGGAGGTGTGTGTATGGAGGAGAGAGAGAGAGAGAGTGCGAGAGAGGTGTGTGCTCAGGCGCTCCAGGCTACGTTAGTTTACACAGAGCTCTCAGCTTCATTCTTAGAAACGACACACAAGCCGAACTCCTGGAAGTGTTGTAGGACACGGCGGCTCAGACTCCGTCACTTTGTGGACCTTTTCTGTCCTGACTTGTTTACGGGTGGGATTGGAGTCTTTAGTGCTTTCCATCACCTTTAGTGTTGAATGATCGTTAAATGGTTAAATGAACACCTTCAGCGTTTACAGTTTGTGATTACTGTGTTTTTCAGGAGCGTGTAAGGCGACTTATTTCCAGAAAGCCCAAAACACAGAGATCAAAACTCACACATTTTCAAAATAAACCCATTTCACCAGAACCCTTAACCCTTAACGAAATCTTAATCATTTATAGAGTTACATTAATTACAGTAAAAGTGCTTAAAAGAAAAACAAAAAAACCAAAAAAAAAAAAGGTACAGGTTTTACTGCAACATTAAAGACCGGCATGTTGACGTGGTTGCCAAGTTCCAGAAAAAATCCCTTAAAAGTTAAAACTGCTCTTTAAAAATACCCAAAAGTCTTGGGACTAGGAATTTGGACGAGGCAAATATGTTTAAAAGGAAACATGTTAACATGGTTCGTGCATTTCTGATTTGCAGTATCGATCTGAAATACGCTGATTTTATACATGAAACCTGGGAACCCTGCTTGAAGAGCTGTGTATCTGTGCAGCACTCTCCACCGTTTCCATTCAAAACAATTACCATTTAAAATATTGTAACATTTTATTGCACGTGTTTTGTATTTGTTCTAAAACAAATAAAATGTTAAAAAATGATAAACAAACAGACAAATAAATAAATGGTCTCAGAAAATCATACAGGGAGGATTATCAAGTGTGGCGGCTTAGTGGTTAGCACGTTTGCCTCACACCTCCAGGGTTGGGGGTTCGATTCCCGCCTCCGCCGTGTGTGTGTGGAGTTTGCATGTTCTCCCCGTGCCTCGGGGGTTTCCTCCGGGTGCTCCGGTTTCCTCCCCCAGTCCAAAGACATGCATGGTAGGTTGATTGGCATCTCTAAATTGTCCGTAGTGTATGAGAGTGTGTGTGTGTGCCCTGCGATGGGTTGGCACTCCGTCCAGGGTGTATCCTGCCTTGATGCCCTATGACGCCTGAGATAGGCACAGGCTCCCCGTGACCCGAGTGTAGTTCGGATAAGCGGCAGACAATGAATGAGTGTTAATGCTGAATTATTCATTCATTGTCTACCGCATTCTCGGGCCCACAGGGCCTGTCTCAGGCGCCATTGGGCATCAAGGCAGGATACACCCTGGACGGAGTGCCAACCCATCACAGGGCACACACACACTCAACAGACAATTTAGAGACACCAATTAACCTACAACACATGTCTTTGGACTGGGGGAGGAAACCGGAGTACCCGGAGGAAACCCCCGAGGCACTGGGAGAACATGCAAACCATACACACACATACACACAGGAGGCGGGAATCGAACCCCCAACCCTGGAGGTGTGAGGTTAAAATGTATTTAACGCTGTTACTTTTAACATAATAACCGATTTTCATCCAGCATATCAAAAATGAACGAGTTAAATTTTCTTCGTTCACATTTGAATATTTGGCCCTGTAAAAAAATGTTTTATCTTTTTTTAATTTCTTGATTTAATATGCCTTTAAAACTTGTTTATGTGAGGTGAACGGTGCTATATAAATAAGGCAATTAACCACTTTATTGGGTAAATTAAAAAAGGAAGCGATCATGTCTGGCTCTCTCTTTTTTGTGTGTGTGTGTGTGTGTGTGTGTGTGTGTGTGCTTGTAGAAACACGCAGGTCTATGCCGCAAGTCTCACGAGGGGACTGCCAGTCTTAAACCAGCAGCTTTTGTGCTTCCTTTGAAATGATAGTTCAACAATGTTTACATTTAAAGGGAAAAGGGAAACATCTTAATGACGTATCTTTACATGCCTTGGAAGGAGCTCACTGAACACACAAGTGCGGACAAGCAGCACGGTTTGCGCTCACATCAGTTCATTTCGGATGGTGCTGCGCTCCAAGAAACTGTCACAAAGTGGCAATGCCTTTGATTAATTTGGGCCAGCTGCTGTGGGCTGACAGGAATGACATGAGAATCAACACACAACATGATCAAACCGGTAACTCTTATCACTGCATAATGGGGGCACTTAAGGTTAGATTTATAGAGAGCTCATTAAGTTTTAGCCCAGCTTCATTTTGCTGTGGGCTTAAATTTTTCAATGACTTGCTCTTTTCATTCCCAAGGTCTTGTCAGTGAGTCTCTGACATCTTACATGGCCAATAGAACCAGTCTGATGGCAAAGGTTCACAGAAATTCGGTCTCATTCACAGAAAGCATGGAGACAGCTAAGGTCTTCACGTTAGTGGAAACATTTGTGTCTTTCTTGTTGACGGTACTCACATAACCCTTCACCACATGAGAGTCCTGTTAAACCTTGAACAACAGACTTGAATATGTTTACAAACTTTCTGTATTCTATTTGTTGCTCAAATGTAAGAATTCCTTTAAGCCTTTTACCAGTGTGTCAGTGGTTCTGTTGCACCAGTTTGGATCATAATCCAAAATTTAAAAAAAATGGTTTCATCATAATACGTACTCTGCAGTGTGCTGTTATAGGAAAATAATCAACAACTAACTGCAGTTACACTTTCCAATAACAGCACAGCAAGTTTTTATTCCTCTTATGCCATAGAGATCCTCTGATCTCTTCACACACAGTAACCCAACCTCAGGATTAGCTCCTGGACCCTGGAAATGCTTCCTGACGGAAATGCTGGAGCCTCAACACTAGAAATGCTGTCTGATGGCAAATGCTGGACCCTGGATGCTAGAAATGCCTCCTGATGGAAAATGCTGGACCCTGGACCCTAGAAATGCCTCCTGAAGGAAATGCTGGACCCTGGGCCCTAGATATGCTGCCTGATGGCAAATGCTGGACTCTGGACCCTAGAAATGCCTCCTGATGGCAAATGCTGGACCATGGACTCTAGAAATGCCTCTTTTCAGAGGAACAAACCAAAGACACTTTTTAAAGTGCTTGATTTAACCTTATTTATAAGATGCTACCATGGCCCCATCACAATAAAATATGTATTAAGAGAGAGAGAGAGAGAGAGAGAGAGAGAGAGAGAGAGAGAGAGAGAGAGAGAGAGAGAAAGAACTGTCTCTATTAGTCTGTCTCTCCAGTATGATTACTCAGTAAGCATCTTGGCAGATCAGGAGCCCAGTGGTGTTTGGGTTGGCTAGGTCCCTCTCTCCCTCTCTCTCTCTCTCTCTCTCTCTCTCTCTCTTTTGTAACAGATGGTATAAGCATCAAGTTTTGTCATAGCAGTTGAGTGGGCAGGTGATTAGTAAGCCTTCAAGGCAAAAAACTGATCCAGGAAATCTGTGCTAGGTGTAGGAGTGGAATGATATATGTAAAAACTCCAAGATACACACGGGTAAATTCCCTGAAATGCCATCATTGTACCAGATTTTGCACACAATATATGACTCAGACATAATGACACCTGCTTTCTCAGGAAAGCAAATTGCATCATTAATACTGGATACTGCATCTGCCTTGATGCTCTTGTAACCATGATGGCTAGAAATGAAGAAAAGTCCAGGAAGTCCAGTCCTAAATGGCCAATTTACCTACAAACATCTTACAGTTTCCGGCATCACAGTGCAGTAGTGCTGGAGACAAGGATCTAATCTCAACCTCAATGTCTACACTGAGTTTGAATTTGAGGTGCTGAAACTAAGACGCAGAGGTGAAACGTTCCTGTAAAGATTTAAATATTTGCACCGTGCACAAATTCAGGCGAGATTACCAGACCAGTCCCTTTGAAGAGAGTCAAGACGAGAGAGAGGCAGTTAAACCAACATGAGGAACGAATCTATAAAATCAGTGTGCAAAGCCTAATAAAATGAACTCTTTAAACTTTTAGCACCAGGCCAGTCCGTACATGCTGATAACTTCCATCATCTTCCACCTGCTAGCCCTTTGAACTTGTCATATATTCAAGGAACAAAGTTTTGAAGGAATTTACACTTTTAATTTGCATAAAAACAATTGTTCAGGAGGTATTTGAGAACTTGATGAACATGTTTGACGTGTAAATGCTGTGCTAGTGGCACAACAGATGAGAATATCATCTATAAAAACTAGTTCCTGTCACAACATTGGCGGCACATGCCTTCAAGACCAATGGGGCATTCACAAACCCATATGGCATCACTATTTATTCAGAATTTCATTCATAATTAATTGATAAATTAACTATTCAGCTTTTTTTATGGATGTAGAAACTAAAGAGAGAGAGGTAGCAGTAACATGAGACAATTTAAAGTGCAAAGAAACATCGAAGCACTGCTGAGAAGCCTCCTGATATCATCCACAGCTTTGTTCCTAGCAGGAGAATGTAGGTACATAGTATGTCTTTGAGGAATTATGAGGAAGTTTAATACCGTGAGTGGTTCTTCCTGAACCTCCTTGGCCTCTTTGGGGTCATCATAAAAGAAATTTCGATCCCAGCAAACCAACAGCCATCCATGACTAGGAGTCAAGAGAAAGGAATTGGTTCTGGACTATGGATGGGATGAATGGCGTACTATCTCTAACCCATCAATCACAGCAGCTCTAGGCAATCATGGCTCATGTGTACAAAGACAAAGCCAGATAGTTTGCTCCGTTTGAGTGTGTTATGTCGATGTGGCACGATATGAGCCGTACGTTGAAAAGATTCACTTGGTTACCTTCAACGTGTCTCAAAGGAAGCATGTTAGCTTTCACTTCACCTTTTCTGGTTGATGTTGTGAAAAACGGGAGAACTGGGTGGGAATAGGGAATTCATCAAATTGGCATGAAAAATGGAAGGAAATGAAAAATAAATAAATAAACTGGTCACTTTGTGACGGCCCATGCCAAGTAACAAGGTGTTGACTGATTCATTTTCTACCAGCAGTGCTGACAGTAATGTTGATATGGTGAAATTTTCTGCAAGGATATGTTTATTTAACATCAAAGCTGTATATTTATGGCTTCAGGACAGACCTGTCTTGACAGATTTTGCACTTTTGGTAACATTAAAATGTATCATTGACTTCAAATAAAAAGAGAAAGGCTGGTGAACAGGAGCTTATTTCAGGGAAGTCCCACAACGTAACTATAAATGCCTAAAATGTTTTAATTCGTAAAAACAGTTGTTGGTAAATCGCTGAAGAATTCCCAGTTGACTGGCAAGTATTCAACTTTCAGGTGATAACAGTGATTCTGCTTCTCACTGGCCCACATGACGCCACTCGGTCACTGATTATTTTCCTATAACAGCATTTTCCTATTACATAAACAAAACTGTTTTGTTATAAAGAATTGTGTACACTGTTAGTCATTGATGCTTCCTGTGACACCCGGTGATGTGGCATGCCAGGCAACTTTGCTTGTGAGCCAACATGTGTGCCAGATTCTCAGAAGTTCAGATTAATAAAAACATGAGACATGCCATGTAATGACATCATCCATCAGCACAACTTCTCCAGCCAAGCACGGACATCTGTATAAATATTCGTTGGGAAGTTAAATATGCAAATGAGTTTAAAAGCTGAAACTGAAACTCTATCTACTTGACCCACTTTATAGCGCTTTACTTACTTTGTGGAGTGTTAAGTAAAGCCTCGGTGTAGGCTGTGTGGTCATTATGTTGTTGATTGAGTAGGCGAGTTCTCTCAGGTTCAGCACGCACAGGGTGGTGGCAGCTATTACTCACAGCATATCATAAAACTTCTGTTTGAAATCATGTTATTTGTGACGTATGATTGTGTACATACACGAGCGTGTCTGTAGCCTGTACTCAGGGTCAGGGCAGTGCAAATACAACAGGAGAGAACTGATTTGCTTAATCTGCACGGGTGTGGAGGATGAATTCAAGTTAAACAACTGTGAAGGTGCATGAGCCTTCAGCACGCTACAAGCTGGTGGGGTGTGTGTGTGTGTGAGAGAGAGAGAGTGAAAGAGAGAGAATGCACGACAGCATACAAGTGCATGTGTCCTCATGCAGGACAAAGTGATAAAATATTGTTGAGATAAAGTGTTGAAATTGCATGACTGCCTCAGCGTATGGGAACGAACGAATGAATGCATGAGATGTGTAATGGTGGATCCTTTGTACGCAGGGCGCTTTCTGGGTTTCTCAGCGTATACAGAGGTCCCGTCAGTCTGTTTGTGTGTTGTGGCGTGGCACCGCCCTGAACACAGAGCGAGAAAGAGGGATTGAAGGTTGGTGTTTGAAGTGCGGCATGAGAAAACGAGCTACCTGCACGCCATCTGCGGCAGGAAGTCCCTGATGTGGGCAGCAGCTGTGAAGCGCACTAGGCCACAAACTCCTGTTGCTCACCTGTAATTACTCAGGTGTGTACAGATGTGGGATTTTTCTTTTTCTTTTTAAAATTAAACTGTCATGCAAAGTGGCTGAGATTTTGCTGGGCCGTAGACAGTCAGTGTAACTGCATTTAAGTCGTTGTGTAATTATATGTTTTACTGTAATTACTGGGGATTTCATTATTAAATTAATAGGTGGGCATGCAAATATATGCTCACTGTCCACTTTATTAGGAACATCTACACACATGGCTATTTGTGTAATTATTTAATCAGTGTAGCAGTGCTTAAAATCATGCAGATAGAGGACATGGGCTTCACTTAATAATCACTTCGTAAAGGATAATGGGAGGGAAATGTGATCTCACATTTAGATTATGTACAAATGGCGTATTTCAGAAACTTCTGGGATGTTCACTCAAAGCAGAATGGTGCACAAAACAAAAAACAGCCTGGTTTGAGTTGAAAGAAAAACTACAGTAACTGAAACAAAGTGAACAGAATAGCATCTCATTATGCAAACACCAAGAAGGGAGGAGGGCTACAGGAGCAGAAGACCACATCACATTCCAGTCTTCTCAGATAAGAACAATAATCTAGAAGTACACTGGGCACAGGCTGATTATTTATAGATTATATGACAAAACACATTAATCTAGCCATGGGGGTCACAGTCCAGTGACTTCTGTGCCGGTCCCAAGCCCGGATAAATAGAGAGGGTTGCGTCAGGAAGGGCATCCGGCGTAAAACATTGCCAAATTTAACCATGCGAATCGTCAGTACGAATTTCATACTGGATCGGTCGAGGCCCAGGTTAACAACGACCGCCATCGGCGCTGTTGACCTACAGGGCGCCGGTGGAAATTGGGCTACTGTTGGTCGAAGAAGTAGAGGAGGGAGGAGAGTGCACAGACAGAGAGAGAAGAGGAAAGGTAAGAGTGTAGGACTGAGAATAGGAACTGGCTGATATGATGGAGAGAAGGAAGGTGGATATACTGTGTGTACAGGAGACCAGGTGGAAGGGTAGCAAGGCTCGTAGTATAGGAGCAGGATTCAAGCTGTTTTATTTTGGTGTGGATAGTAAGAGAAATGGGGTAGGTGTGGTCCTGAAGGAGGAGTTTGTGAGGAATGTTCTGGAGGTGAAGAGAGTGTCAGACAGGGTGATGAGTCTGAAGTTAGAGATTGAAGGGGTGATGTTGAATGTTGCTAGTGGTTATGCCCCACAGGTAGGTTGTGAGTTGGAGGAGAAAGAGAGATTCTGGAGTGAATTAGATGAGGTGATGGAGAGTATTCCCACAGGTGAGAGAGTGGTGATAGGCGCGGATTTTAATGGACATGTTGGTGAGGGGAACACAGGTGATGAGGAGGTGATGGGCAAGTTTGGAGTTAAGGAAAGGAACCTTGAAGGACAGATGGTAGTGGACTTTGCTAAGAGGATGGACATGGGTGTGGTTAACACTTATTTTCAGAAGAGGGAGGAGCATAGAGTGACTTACAAGAGTGGAGGTAGGAGAACACAGGTAGACTACATGCTATGTAGAAGAGGCAATCTGAAAGAGATTAGTGACTGTAAAGTGGTAGTGGGAGAGAGTGTAGCCAGACAGCATAGGATGGTGGTGTGTAGGATGACTTTGATGGTCTGTAAGACGAAGAGGTCAAAGATAGAGATAGAGAAGAAAACCAAGTGGTGGAAGCTGAAAAAGGAGGAATGTTGTGAGGAATTTAGACAGAAGTTGAGGCAGGCTCTGGGTGGTCAGGTAGTGCTGCCAGATGACTGGGAAACTACAGCAGAAGTAATCAGGGAGACAGGGAGAAAGGTGCTGGGTGTGTCATCTGGAAGGAGGAAAGAAGATAAGGAGACTTGGTGGTGGAAGTATAGGGATGGTCAGAGGGAGTTGCACTGTGTGTTTGTAGACTTGGAGAAAGCGTATGACAGGGTGCCAAGAGAAGAGCTGTGGTACTGTATGAGGAAGTCAGGAGTAGCAGAGAAGTATGTCAGAGTGGTGCAGGACATTTATGAGAGGAGCAGGACAGTGGTGAGGTGTGCTGTAGGTCAGACAGAGGAGTTCAATGTGGAGGTGGGACTGCATCAGGGATCGGCTCTGAGCCCCTTCCTGTTTGCTATGGTGAAGGACCAGTTGTCAGAGGAGGTCAGACAGGAGTCTCCTTGGACAATGATGTTTGCAGATGACATTGTGATCTGTAGTGAGAGCAGGGAGCAGGTGGAGGAAAACCTGGAGAGGTGGAGGTTTGTGCTGGAGAGAAGAGGAATGAAAGTCAGTCGTAGTAAGACTGAGTACATGTGTGTGAATGAAAGGGAGGGAAGTGGAACAGTAAGGTTACAGGGTGAAGAGGTGAAGAAGGTACAGGAGTTTAAGTACTTGGGGTCAACAGTCCAGAGTAATGGAGAGTGTGGGAAAGAGGTAAAGAAGCGAGTGCAGGCAGGTTGGAATGGGTGGAGAAAGGTGTCGGGAGTTCTGTGTGATAGGAAAATATCAGCTAGAATCAAGGGGAAGGTGTACAGGACAGTGGTGAGACCGGCCATGCTGTATGGTTTAGAGACAGTGTCACTGAGGAAGAGACAGGAGTCAGAGCTAGAGGTAGCAGAGCTGAAGATGTTGAGGTTCTCTTTGGGAGTGACAAGATTGGACAGGATTAGGAACGAGTACATCAGAGGGACAGCCCATGTTGGACGTTTGGGGGACAAAGTTAGGGAGGACAGATTAAGATGGTTTGGACATGTTCAGAGGAGGGAGAGTGAGTATATTGGTAGGAGAATGTTGGACATGGGGCTGCCAGGCAGGAGGCAAAGAGGAAGGCCAAAGAGGAGGTATATGGATGGAATTAATGAGGATATGAAGCTAGTGGGTGCAAGTGTTGAGGATGCAGAAGATAGGGATAGGTGGAGAGAGATGATTCGCTGTGGTGACCCCTGAAGGGAAAAGCCAAAAGAAGAAGAAGAAGAAGATAAAACACATTAATCAGGACCAGAAATTATGGGGACATGGGGAAAAGAAAATGCTCCCTCCTTCAGTTCTATGTTTTAATTCTTCTTCTTCTTCTTCTTCTTCTTCTTCTTATTATTATTATTATTATTTATCAGAGCCTAAAAAACAATAAACAGATTTTAATATGTAGTCATTTTTGTCCGAAACTTAAACCAATATTCCACGAGTCCTCCTGAGAAAAAATAAATACTCCCTTCCTACTTCCTCAGTCATTAAGAGAATAATTAGCTGCTTTAATTATAGTTTTATCTTCACCCGTTTTACTCTCCCAAGCTGATTCACTTTAACAGGTAATGATTGTCTGTTGGTTTGTTTTTATTTTACAGCCAATGCTTCTTATCCATAACTGATCTTCACCTGAGCTTCACTAATAGCTTACACTTGCTGTATTTCCTGCTAAAATGTATTCTCAAAGACCTCCTGTGGCCTTTGGGTTTTTAATCCAGAAGCAAAACACACTGATTAATCACCTGGAGAGAGACGGAGTACTTTGAAATATGGCACGGCACTCGTGATAAGAGACGACAGGTTTAATGGAGACAGAGTGCATGTGAGCTCATTTGACAGCACGTGCGACTGCTAAGCACGCAAACATTCACACGAGAGAGACAATAACCAAAATCTCATGTCATTCACAAATAATTCATGGATTATGAAATCTTTTTTACTAATTTAAAATAAGTAATACTACTCTGGACTTCTTCTCGGGACATGAGGCTAGATGACACCTCATATATTAAAGTCTTAACACCTTCTCATTGACATTATTTTGAAAAATCAATATGCATAACTGTGAGTTTTTTATTTATTTTATTTGTATGTGTAACCTATACTGCATGAGTTGACATTACACATGCACTGTAGATTATTATTTTTAATCATTAATAATAATAAGGTGGGGGCACGGTGGCTTAGTGGTTAGCACGTTTGCCTCACACCTCCAGGGTTGGGGGTTCGATTCCCGCCTCCGCCGTGTGTGTGTGGAGTTTGTATGTTCTCCCCGTGCCTTGGGGGTTTCCTCCGGGTACTCTGGTTTCCTCCCCCAGTCCAAAGACATGTGTGGTAGGTTGATTGGCATCTCTAAATTGTCCATAGTGTGTGTGAATGAGAGTGTGTGTGTGCCCTGCGATGGGTTGGCACTCCGTCCAGGGTGTATCCTGCCTTGATGCCCAATGATGCCCAATAGGCACAGGCTCCCCGTGACCTGAGAGTAGTTCGGATAAGCGGTAGACAATGAATGAATGAATGAATAATAATAAGTCATGTTATATTTTAAAGTGAAACATCCTCTTCAGATGGCTCTGAAAAATTAAAAGGTACAAAAAACTTACAATAACAATTAACAAATTAAGTTTATTAATTGTTAGGTGCAAAATCTTTGTATAAAGAGGCTGGGAATTTCAAGCTGGGGAAATATTTTGGTATGTACTTCCTCACAGCTCTAGGTTCTAGCTCTAGCCAGTGTGTGAATGAGGTCCTGTGAAGGCCTGGTGTCACATCCCACTAAAGCGTTCCCTCCCGGGGAAAAACTCTGACTAAATCTGACTAAGATGAAGATGAAGAAATGAATTTCACATTTATAATTCAGCTGCAAGTTCTTATAAAGGGTTTAATCTCACTGGAGGCATTAAAGTCTTGTGTTTTTCTTAATGTTTAAAGTTTTAGCTTTTCACAACTTGACTGTGTTTGATCATATTTCTCAGTGTATACAGACACAATTAGGAAAAGCTAATTCTGTGACTTGAGACGCACTTCGTCTTCGTCTTTACTTCATTTTATTTCGTCAAAATAGCTCGTAAGTTTTTGTATCGAGGGTCATCAAAAGTGATTCAAAGAGTCGACACTTGTGAACGATTCATAAGAATCCAGAAAGACTATTACATAATAAGCAATATTGTTGGAAAGTGGCTTTATGTAAGCAAAAATGTTAAGTATGTGTATTTTTAAACTTTTATAAATATTAAAGTCGTCATATTTTGCACTCTGACTACATTAGATTTCATTTCTCATTGCTGAACACACACACACACACACACACACACACACACACACACACTTTTGAATGTATCTTTTTTTTATCACGCACACCTTTGTTGTGCAAATCTGATTTTCACACACGAATCATTCTTCCTCACATGTGATCACATTCCTATCAGGTGATGTTTACCTGTGGTCTCACGGCACTGGGAGTGAAATCTATGTGCTTTTTTTTTTATTCCTTGAGGGGTTTATGCGCCGAAAAAGAGCAACACCTTTTTAGGTTTTTGTGGCTGTGGGTGTATGAATAAACAAATTTGAGTCGTCTCCCATCGTTAGAAAAATAAATAAATAACAAAAAGGATGGACTCTTGGGAACGATTCACCGCTGTGCTCATTAGAATTGCGCGTTTTGCGTGAGAGCGCCTGGTTCTCCCACTGCGTAACAATGGTTGCGTGCGTGCGGACGCGTCTATCTGTGCCATCCATCTCCCTGTCAGACAGGCAGACACGGAGGTGTCGTGAACGCTGCTTTTCGCTGACTTGTGCACAGAGAGAGAGAGAGAGAGAGAGAGAGAGAGGCGCGGAGGGGGGCTGCGCAGAAAAACACAAAAGAAGAGAAAAAAAAAAGCCCAGGGGAGGTGTTTCAGAAAGAGGATACGTATGCTTGACATGGGAGCAAGCTGTGCGTTGAATACAATACCCTCCTGGTTCTGCGTGTGTGCACCCTCTCCACCTTTCCCCCAGTGCCCGAGTCGCACCCCGCCTCGCTTAGCGGACTTCCAGCCGCTCTCCTGCCCGGAATGAGTGCGCGCTTACTGCGTTAATCATTCATTGGTAGCCCGGCGTTGCGTGCAGACTGTGTTTGCTCGGTCAGTGCCAAAGGGTCAAAGGGGCTGTGGAGGGGGGAGAGGAGGACACACACTCACTAACGGACTGCTCTTTTTTTTTTTTTTTTATCCAAACAATCTCTGGCGCCTTCTCTTTTTTTGGTGCATGCACGCTACTGGCGTGTAAAGCTGAGCAGTGATTAAGCATTTACTTTACCCCCCCCCCCCCCAACCCCCAACCCCCCTTTAGACTCGGGACTGTCCACAAGAGCACTTGACCTCAAACTTTCTGAGTTAAAATAAATCCACAGACCGCCTGAGATTCATTTCAGATTAAGTTCACCAAACATTTATTTAAATATGAAGCACACATTAAAAAAAAAAAAACGCTTCAGTCCGCATTTTCTATGCCTGATTTTTTTTTCAGGCTTCAAAGCAAGTGATTTGGTATAAAGATGGTAGTCAAGACCATTGTTTTTCAACCTTTTATGACTTATGGCACCAACCAAGAATTTTACTAAATGACACACTGTAGCCTAGCACTGTATATATAATGAAAAATGTAATCTCTCAATTTGTTTACACTCTCTCAGCGTGAAACCTGGGCTCTCTCATTCACCATTGTGGTTTTTTATTAAAGTTGTGTGTGTTCACGCAGGTGTACAATATAGTCTGCATTCTTGTTTCTGTTATCATGAATTAACAAGGTCATTCGTGTGCTACCTACTGAAGTGGAGGAGTATTTCCATTACTCGGCCAGTCACTGTATCGCATGCACAGGCGATCAACAATGGCAAATTTTTTGTAGTAACTAAATAATAATTTTTTGGACCAACTAAGTGCAACTGGATAATTTCCCATGGCACACCGAACGATCTCTCACGGCACACTGGTGTGCCTCGGCACAGTGGTGGAAAATCACTGGCCTAGACGCTATTCTAAACACAATCTCAGATGAAGATCTGGCAACCGTGGAGGTGTGTAGCAGGTAATTTGAACATCACAGCCTGAAAATGGATTCAATCAGTGATTAGTTCATCTTTTTTAGCTCTCTAAATATGAATATTTTTTCCAGTATAAGTAGTGACATATTTTTTGAATTTAATTAAGCCCATAGGTTGTTGTAAAGGACATGCACATGTTTATAAATGTAATATCATTGGGACAAAAATGGGACTCCATTTGTTGTTACAAGTGATGTATATTTTGTACTTTTATCCACATTTGGACCTAAATGGCCATTGTATTTTTTTTTTTAGTTACATTTCCATTCACACTTTTGTGGAACAGTGGATCGTTTATCCTAGTATGCTGTCCTCTTGACTAGCGAGTGAAACAGAAATGTGTAAAAACAGAGTATTTTTTAAATTGTAGAATTGTTTCTCAGATTTTGGACGATAATATGAGGAAGAGGAGGAGGAGGAGATGTAGTACGAGGGTGAGTTTTGTCGGACAGCTTAGAGGCTTGTTAAACTGGGGGGTTTTTCAGTAACCTGCTAACCTTGATTCAAACATAACAAGACCCCTCATCCGTTCCAGGATGTCCAGAACAGCTATTCAGTGGTTAGGTGTGTGAGAGGAGATACATCATCCATCTATTTTAAAACAACTTAGGGGAAAACCGTTTAAACACTAAGTATGGATTGAAATGCTGTTATGTGCGAGAAGTTCACAGAAAGGAATGCATAGGTGTCACAGGAAAAGGTGAAGTGCTGGAGTGTGTTTCCTCTCTTCACTCCGATGTGTGCTTTATAGCTCCCTTGTCTGCATTGCTTTGGAAATTTGATTTCCTTTTAGGTGAGAGGCTGGGCGATGAACGGCTCCAGTCAGGAAACGTCCGGGATACGTTCTCGTTTACAGAACCGTTACGGCTTATTGTGAACGTGTTAACTGTCCTAACTTGTGAAAACGATTTGTGCGATTGCATTTTATAGCTTTCCCATCTCCTTGGTAATTGTCTTCAGAAGACAAGAGAGTTTTCCCAGGCATGGGACAGCGGATGACTCACAACAAGTACAAAAAAAAAAAAACTACACTCAGCATCCACTTTAATAGGAGCACCTCCTCCTGTACACCCACTCATTTATGTATTTATCTAATCAGCCAATCAGGTGGCACAGCACGATGCATACAATCATGCAGATACAGATCAAGAGCTTTAGTTAATGTTCACATCAAACATGGTGGTAGGATCCAGATGGGCTGGTTTGAGTATTTCAGAAACTCTAACACTTCTCCATCAGTTTCCAGCAGTCTCTAGACACAGAGTGGTGCAAAAAAAAGAAAAACATCCTGTGTTTGGAGGTCTACAGGCTGCAACATCTTGTTGATCAGAGGAAAATGGCAAGGCTCACGAGGAAGTCTATAGCAACTCAAGTAAACACTCTTTACAACCATGGTGAGCAGAAAAGCATCTAAAAACGCACAAAAACACTGAGCAACAATAGAAGACCACAATCATGGAGAAAAAGATCATTCTCTAACATTCATCTGTCCAGTTTGTGAGTTTGTGACCCTGACCGTCTTAGATTCCTGTTCTGTTTTGCTGACTGGAGTAGATCCTGATACAGTCTTCTGCTTTTGTAGCTGCTCCACGTCCAGGGTTGGTGTTATGTGCATGCTGAGATGCTTTTCTTCTCAGTGATTATTTGAGTTTCTGTATCCTTCCTGGCAGCTTGAATCAATCCGGCCATTCTTGCTTATCAACAAAGTGTTTCTCCACACAGAACAGGACTGTTCCTCACTCAGTGTTTATTGTGTTTTGCACCATTCTGTGTCAACTCTAGAGACTGTTGTGTGTGTGTGTGAAAATCCCAGGAGATATGTGGTTATTGAAACACTCAAACCAGCTCACCTGACCCCAATAACCACATCATCATGTGGTTACAGTCACAGAGATCAGAGTTTTTCTTCATTCTGACGTTTGATGTGAACATTAGCTGAAGATTTTGATCTGTATCTGCATGATTTAATGCATTGTGCTGCTGCCACCTGATTGGCTGATTAGATAACGGCATAAGGGGGATTTTCAGACCCCTTATAATTGTCCTTAAGAAAGAAATAACAGAATGATGGGCTGTACTGTTATGAGAAAATGATTGATGTCCTAAAACAGTGTGACTTGAAGTGTATTATTTCTCTTGACAACAATTACAATTCCTAACTTATTACTGAATGTCATGTGACCTTGCTGTTTTTTTATCCCTTATCATCACCATCCCCTTGTTTTTTTCCTCTCTATCGAAGTTTAAAAAAAAATAAATCCACTGCAGCTTGACATTACTGAGAGATTGGATAAGGGTCAGGGCCATAGCTTGCAATTACATTTGTTAGAAAATACTGCATTACAAAAAAAACTACACAGGTGGAATTAAAATGCAGACACACATCAGTAATTGACACCAAATCTGAACTCGAGTGATGTAGCTGAGGTTGCGGAGCAGTCAGAGAACAAATTCACATATCATGATGAAAATGCTTCATGGCATGGCAATTTCTGGCATTGTTTTTGATCGTTCTTGTTGCTTTCGGTGCTTTCTAGCATCTCCAGAGGGGACAGTGTTCACTTTGGATCTAAAATGAAAACCAATCACAGATACCGAGACAGATCAATGGAGTCATCTCTAAACTGCAAATCTAGATGGAAAGGATTGTAAAACATCAGGAGAATCCAGTGGTGTCCTGCAGGAAGCTCTTCTCCCAGTCAGAGATGTTTGTATCTCATGCAGCTTGAAGCAGACCTTCTCATGCTGTATAGAGCATGTCGAGGCTCCTCATGAACTTGTGCAGCTTCGAGAGGTTATAAGAGGCGATAATTCCAACTATTTATCATGTACTGTCCTGCTTCGTAGGGTGTCTCACACACACACACACACACACACACACACACACACACACACACACACACACATTTGTCTTACTGGTCTCTCTGGAGACTCCCCAAAAATAGTAGCTTACTCAGGTAGATGGATGGATGGATAGATAGATAGATAGATAGATAGATAGATAGATAGATAGATAGATAGATAGATGAGGAGGAGGAGGAGAGGAGGAGGAGGAGGAGGAGGAGGTGGGAGGGAATTGAACAGGGAGTAGAACAAAAGTCACTTTGTTTAGAAGAGTGGCACATCCTAAATAAACTGCTGTCACTGCAAGACTAGGATGTATGTTTTCCTCTCTCCTCCTCTCTCTCTCTCTCTCTCTCTCTCTCTCTCTCTCTCTCTCTCTCTCTCCTCTCTCACACACACACACACACACACACACTTGCTCTCTGTCATGTTGGTGGCATGAAGCCACAAGAAACAGCAAAGTTGGATTCTCACACTGCCTGCTTCTCCTCCTACTTTGGCATTCCTCTCAATCTCACTCTCTCTCTCTCTCTCTCTCTCTCTCTCTCTCTCTCTCTCTCTTTTTTTGCACTGAATCACTATGAGCCCAAACCTGTCATTTAAAACAACACCTAATGTATCCACCTGAGGAAATGTGCAGACAAAAAGCTTCCTAAACTGCTGCGTTAAGCACACCGAGGCGTCTGTAGTGCAGCAGCTCCGTAGCAGGCTCTTACAGAAGCGTGCATGTGTTTTAGATGTTTTAGTGTTTTCTGTATATTTTAGGTCATGTCTCTCAGCATCGTGTGGGCAATTAATCTGCCACCAACTCCATTATCTTGTCTTTCAGGTGTTAACTGCCAATTCCGATTTGACTCCAATCCAGTGAGAGACTGAACAACTGGCAGCTGCTAATAAAGAGCCACAGTAATTATGACGCACATGAAAGTCCTGAGCTTGTGAGCCTTGGGCTGTTGTGCTCCATCTTTAGAGGCCTGGATCTTGGGAAAAGTGGCTTTAGTGGCTTTAAAGCACTTAGTTCAGTCATGGAAGTCATGTAAAACTGTGCAAGAAGTCAAGGGGCAATAATTCAACTGCAATTTGGTTGGTTATTTATTCTGGGCTTTTGTTTTTGTTTTTTTCCCTGACAAGAATCACTCCAGAAAAAAGAAGAGAAACTGCTTGAAATCCGTCTTGAGCATCAGCTTAACACACTCTCATGTATATATCAGACATACTATTTTTATTAGAAATAAATAAGAGAATACATAAGGAATAAAAAAAACATACAGATTTTTCTATAACATGTCTAAAAGTGTTTTCTTCTCTAATCTTACACCGCAAGTAATCTGCCAACATGAACACGTTATTTCTTAAAAAATGCCGAAAGAGTGAAATTGAACACACTGAGGAGGAGAACACACAGAGGAGGAGAACACACAGAGGAGGAGAACACACAGAGGAGGAGAACACAGAGAGGAGGAGAACACACAGAGGAGGAGAACACACAGAGGAGGAGAACACACAGAGGAGGAGAACACACAGAGGAGGAGAACACACAGAGGAGGAGAACACAGAGAGGAGGAGAACACACAGAGGAGGAGAACACAGAGAGGAGGAGAACACACAGAGGAGGAGAACACACAGAGGAGGAGAACACAGAGAGGAGGAGAACACACAGAGGAGGAGAACACACAGAGGAGGAGAACACAGAGAGGAGGAGAACACACAGAGGAGGAGAACACAGAGAGGAGGAGAACACACAGAGGAGGAGAACACACAGAGGAGGAGAACACAGAGAGGAGGAGAACACACAGAGGAGGAGAACACACAGAGGAGGAGAACACAGAGAGGAGGAGAACACAAGAGGAGGAGAACACACAGAGGAGGAGAACACAAGAGGAGGAGAACACACCGAGGAGGAGAACACACAGAGGAGGAGAACACACAGAGGAGGAGAACACAGAGAGGAGGAGAACACACAGAGGAGGAGAACACAGAGAGGAGGAGAACACACCAAGGAGGAGAACACACAGAGGAGGAGAACACACAGAGGAAGGAGAACACACCGAGGAGGAGAACACACAGAGGAGGAGAACACAGAGAGGAGGAGAACACACAGAGGAGGAGAACACACCGAGGAGGAGAACACACAGAGGAGAACACACTGAGGAGGAGAACACACAGAGGAGGAGAACACACAGAGGAGGAGAACACAGAGAGGAGGAGAACACACAGAGGAGGAGAACACAGAGAGGAGGAGAACACACCGAGGAGGAGAACACAACGAGGAGGAGAACATAACGAGGAGGAGAACACACAGAGGAGGAGAACACACAGAGGAGGAGAACACACAGAGGAGGAGAACACAGAGAGGAGGAGAACACACAGAGGAGGAGAACACAGAGAGGAGGAGAACACACCAAGGAGGAGAACACACAGAGGAGGAGAACACAAGAGGAGGAGAACACACCGAGGAGGAGAACACACAGAGGAGGAGAACACAGAGAGGAGGAGAACACACAGAGGAGGAGAACACACAGAGGAGGAGAACACACTGAGGAGGAGAACACAGAGAGGAGGAGAACACACAGAGGAGGAGAACACACCGAGGAGGAGAACACACGAGGAGGAGAACACACTGAGGAGGAGAACACACAGAGGAGGAGAACACACAGAGGAGGAGAACACAGAGAGGAGGAGAACACACAGAGGAGGAGAACACAGAGAGGAGGAGAACACACCGAGGAGGAGAACACAACGAGGAGGAGAACATAACGAGGAGGAGAACACACCGAGGAGGAGAACACACAGAGGAGGAGAACACACAGAGGAGGAGAACACACCGAGGAGGAGAACACACAGAGGAGGAGAACACACCGAGGAGGAGAACACACAGAGGAGGAGAACACACCGAGGAGGAGAACACACAGAGGAGGAGAACACACCGAGGAGGAGAACACACAGAGGAGGAGAACACAGAGAGGAGGAGAACACAACGAGGAGGAGAACACACAGAGGAGGAGAACACAACGAGGAGGAGAACACACCGAGGAGGAGAACACACAGAGGAGGAGAACACACCGAGGAGGAGAACACACCGAGGAGGAGAACACACAGAGGAGGAAAACACACAGAGGAGGAGAACACAGAGAGGAGGAGAACACAGAGAGGAGGAGAACACAACGAGGAGGAGAACACACCGAGGAGGAGAACACACCGAGGCAAGTTCGACTCAAACAGACTCCCCATTTTCAGTGTCTCCTCTAAAGCTCTGACACTGGAGACTCCTTTTACGATTCATTCATCATACTGTACAAGCGGTTACTATGGTAACACATCAAAAGAAGAGTGTTAATATGAGAGTGATAAAGTTTGAGCTGACCGACTCAGTAGGTTTAAAGAGAACCAGCCTCCAGTCAGAGAACGGGAGATTGTTCATGAGTTTGGTATTTGCAGTAAAACAATTAGTGGAACCTGCTGAATGCTGGAGGAATTCAGCACACACACACACACACACACACACACACACACACACACACACAAAATAAAGGCTCGCACGCAGAGTTTGCAGTATATACACATACACACACAATGCGCGCTTGCACGCAGAGTTTCAAGTACGCCCACACACACACACACACACACACACACACACACACACACACACACACACACAGTTAATTGTATTTTATAATAATAATTCATGCTCTAATGCCAATTGTATTTTAAAGGCTAAAATTAATGCATAATTCAACACACACACTCAAGATACAGGCTCTCACGCAGAGCTTGCAGTCCACACACACACACACACACACACACACACACACAATTGTATTTGATAATAATAATGATGATAATAATCCATGCTGTAATGCCAACTGTATTTTAAAATTAGTGCATAATGCACTACACACACACACACACACACACACACGCACACACACACACAATGCAGGCTCTCACGCAGAGTATGGAGTCCACAAACACATACACACACACACACACACACACACACACACACACACACTGACACGCTCAATGCAGGCTCTCACGCAGAGTATGGAGTCCACAAACACATACACACACACACACACACACACACACACACTGACACGCTCAATGCAGGCTCTCACGCAGAGTATGGAGTCCACAAACACATACATACACACACACACACACACACACACACACACACACACACACACACACACACACACACTGACACGCTCAATGCAGGCTCTCACGCAGAGTATGAAGTCCACACACACACACACACACACACACACACAGACACGCAGAATGCAGGCTATCACGCAGAGTTTGGAGTCCACAAACACATGCACACACACACATACACACACACACACACACACACACACAATGCAGGTTCTCACGCAGAATATGGAGTCCACAAACACATACACACACACACACACACACACGCACACACACACACACACACACACAGACTGCAGGCTCTCACATAGAGTATGGAGTCCACACACACACACGCACACACACACACATACACACATGCACACACCCACACACACACACCCACACACAGAACACACTGAGGTGGAGAACACACTGAGGCAGCTTCGAATCAAACACACACACACACACACAATGCAGGCTCTCACGCAGAGTATGGAGTCCACACATGCACACACACACACACACACACACACACAATGCAGGCTTTCACACAGAGTATGGAGTCCAAACACACACATACACACACACACAGGCACACAAAATGCAGGCTTTCTCATAGAGCTTGGAGTCCACACACACAAACACACACACACACACACACACACATACACGCACAATGCACGCTCGCACACAGAGTATGGAGTCCACACACACACACACACTCACTCACACAATTGTATTTGATAATAATAATAATGATAATAATCCCAGCTTTAATGGCTTTAATTATTTTAAAGACGAAGTTTAGTGCGTAATGCAATTCACACACACACGCACACGCGCACACACACACACACACACACAATGCAGGCTATCATGCAGAGTTTTGAGTCCACACACACATGCACAATGCACGCTCGAGTAAAGAGTATGGAGTCCATGCACACACACACACACACACACACACACACACACACACACACACACACACACACACACACACACACACACACACACACACACACACACACACACACACACACACACACACACACACACACACACACAGAGACACAGACAGAGTGTGCGAGAGTGTTGCTGATTTCTGGGTCTCAGTGAAGTCTTTGAATCTTTGAGAGACTGGAACAGGTCTTGATGTTGTAATTAGAGGATTAAACCTGAGTCACAGCTAAACTATTAGCTTAAAGCTCTGGGTAAAAAGCACTGAAGCAGATCTCTGAGAACACACCGGACTAGCTCATGAACTTAATTATTACAGTGTACCTTTATAATGACTGAAGCAGTGATGGACAGCGAGGAGTGTGTATAAAAACTCGTCCTTCTCCATCGGCGTCCATTAATATCCGGCTAGGGAGGCACGGTGGCTTAGTGGTTAGCACGTTTGCCTCACACCTCCAGGGTTGGGGGTTCGATTCCCGCCTCTGCTGTGTGTGTGGAGTTTGCATGTTCTCCCCGTGCCTCGGGGGTTTCCTCCGGGTACTCCGGTTTCCTCCCCCGGTCCAAAGACGGTAGGTTGATTGGCATCTCTAAATTGTCCGTAGTGTGTGATTGCGTGAGTGAATGAGAGTGTGTGTGTGCCCTGCGATGGGTTGGCACTCCGTCCAGGGTGTATCCTGCCTTGATGCCCAATGACGCCTGAGATAGGCACAGGCTCCCCGTGACCCGAGAATGGATCGGATAAGCGGCAGACAATGAATGAAAGAATAATATCCGGCTAGTGAGAAACCTTCCAGAGCTTCGAGGCGACGCTGCTAGCATTCGCTTTGTCCTCTTTGCTCAAAATGAGAGAGATTTGGTGTTCTGAAGCTACAAAGATAAATGAAGAATCCTTGCAGTTTTTATTAAGTTTAATGTAAATATTCTCTAGAGAAAAGTGCATTATTTACTTCGCAGTTAAGAGCGCTAACACAACGTTACATAAGTGCAACAGGATTAAACAGCACACACATTTAGTGAGGTTGTTGTGAAGCATTGACAGATAATTAGGTTAACGACAACAAAACACAAAGTAAATAAAAGAGTGTGTGTTGATAATTGATATGTAGAGAAAGCCTTTGAATAAGAAACGAATCTCAAATGTGAGACCAATTCTACTGCTTCAGAAGGCATCAGAAGTCATAAACTGAGAAGAAGATGCTAAAAAAATCACAAAGACGTGAAGAAACTCAGTGCAGCAATAAGTTTAGTATACTTTCTCTCGATCTAGGTCTAAATAAAGTCATTGGCGTGAGTGTGTGATCATTTACATTTAGATTCTCTTTGCATTATGCTAAGCTGTAGGCTAGCTAGCATCCATGTCAGCTAGGGCATTAGCGCTATAACTCTTTCACGCTTTTCATGCACTGTTATTTATTCAATGATATATT
The DNA here is from genome assembly GCA_033459395.1 of Hemibagrus guttatus. NCBI lineage: Eukaryota > Metazoa > Chordata > Actinopteri > Siluriformes > Bagridae > Hemibagrus > Hemibagrus guttatus. Next base: position 5,027,086 of record JAUCMX010000004.1, read on the forward strand.
TCTATAATTTTTTTTTTTGCAGTTCTATATTTCCCTGCAGAGCTTTGCAGCGTATCCGCGGCCTGATTGTCAGTTATCGACCTGGATCAGGTGTGCTGGGGCAAAGAAAACACCAGTGAGCCTGTCAATCACGGTAATACCGGCAAGTGAGGAAAGGTATGATGAAGACGTTAAGACAGGCTGTTCTGATTGGCCGGTTTTGGTACAGTGTGTGTGTGTGTGTGTGTGTACTTTGCTCTGCCGTATCAGGTGTGTGAGAAATGAGAGTGGTGACATTTACACGCACATCAAAGGCAGCAGTGAGTGAAGAACACGCCACTCCTACAGCAACAACCGGGAGATGTGGCTCTTAACTATGAATGACAAAAGTAGTGATAGTCATCTCTCTCTCACACACACACACACACACACTCTCTCTCTCTCACACACACACACACACACACACTTGCTTGCTCTAATTCAGCCTCTCCCACATTCCTCTGCACCCTCTGTGTGACTCTCTGTTATAATACAGAGCACTTGGACCATAACAAAGCTCATGTAACAATATATTTAAGGATATGCTTGACATTTAAAAAATAAATGCAGAGCTATCTTCTATTTTCAGCCTCCTACGTTATAATGCATTAATGCAAACTACCATCTTTTCCCGAATCCTTGTGTTTCTTATTTGCAAAATCTCAGTCAGACAAGTTTTTCCAGCAGCTCCCTCAAAAGTGAAAAGGGAAAAAAATTAATGATTTTATTTCAATTCCACTGAAATGTGTTGCTCTTACTTTCTACATTTATTATAATTTAATCTATTCATAGAAAAGCAATGTTATGTGAGGAGTTTCTTACTTTGAGTCTGTGTCTCAGCGTCTGAGGGAAAAGTCACTCGTGGAGTTTAAATACCTCTCTGGGTAAATAATCTCAGATTCCTTCGGTTTTAATCAATGAATGAAAATGTGCAACCGTATGTCAGTTACTTCAGAATCAAGACAACCGTCTTCACAGATGTCCCCGGT
>JAUCMX010000004.1:5033092-5088092 GCA_033459395.1 Hemibagrus guttatus
CAGGACCTTGAAATGCTTCTTATGAAGCCACTCCTTCGTTGCCCGGGCGGTGTGTTTGGGATCATTGTCATGCTGAAAGACCCAGCCACGTTTCATCTTCAATGCCCTTGCTGATGGAAGGAGGTTTTTACTCAAAATCACACGATACATGGCCCCATTCATTCTTTCCTTTACACGGATCAGTCGTCCTGGTCCCTTTGTAGAAAAACAGCCCCAAAGCATGATGTTTCCACCCCCATGCTTCACAGTAGGTATGGTGTTCTTTGGATGCAACTCAGCATTCTTTCTCCTCCAAACACGACAAGTTGAGTTTTTATCAAAAAGTTCTATTTTGGTTTCATCTGACCATATGACATTCTCCCAATCCTCTTCTGGATCATCCAGATGCTCTCTAGCAAACTTCAGACGGGCCCGGACATGTACTGGCTTAAGCAGGGGGACACGTCTGGCACTGCAGGATTTCAGTCCCTGGCGGCGTAGTGTGTTACTGATGGTAGCCTTTGTTACTTTGGTCCCAGCTCTCTGCAGGTAATTCACTAGGTCCCCCGTGTGATTCTGGGATTTTTGCTCACCGTTCTTGTGATCATTTTGACCCCACGGGGTGAGATCTTGCGTGGAGCCCCAGATCGAGGGAGATTATCAGTGGTCTTGTATGTCTTCCATCTTCTAATAATTGCTCCCACAGTTGATTTCTTCACACCAAGCTGCTTACCTATTGCAGATTCAGTCTTCCCAGCCTGGTGCAGGTCTACAATTTTGTTTCTGGTGTCCTTTGACAGCTCTTTGGTCTTGGCCATAGTGGAGTTTGGAGTCTGACTGTTTGAGGTTGTGGACAGGTGTCTTTTATACTGATAACGAGTTCAAACAGGTGCCATTAATACAGGTAACAAGTGGAGGACAGAGGAGCCTCTTAAAGAAGAAGTTACAGGTCTGTGAGAGCCAGAAATCTTGCTTTTTTGTAGGTGACCAAATACTTATTTTCCACCATAATTTGCAAATAAATTCTTTAAAAATCAGACAATGTGATTTTCTGGATTTTTTTGTCTCATTCTGTCTCTCATAGTTGAAGTGTACCTATGATGAAAATTACAGGCCTCTCTCATCTTTTTAAATGGGAGAACTTGCACAATTGGTGGCTGACTAAATACTTTTTTGCCCCACTGTATATTTCTAATATACAGTGCTGCTTGAAAGTTTGTGAAGCCGTTGAGCTGTTTAGTCTTTTCTGTTGTTTTACCTTGATTTTCTCATTTTATCATCACCTGCTTTTTATAAATTAAATGTGAGATGTATGTTGATCAATTGCATATGTTTGTTTAGAGGGAATTTTGCGAGTAGCCAAAAAACTAGATGAAAGATTAAATTATTCTATGTGCAAAAGTAAGTGAAGCCTTTTATTTAGTAGCTTGTGGCACCTCCTTTTGCAGCCATTACTTCAACCAAACGTCTTCTGTAACCACTGACCAGTCTCTCACATCTGTCTTTGGGGATTTTTGCCCACTCCTCCTTGCAGAACTCAGCCAGTTGAGAGAGGTTGGAAGGACATCTGGCATGTACCGCCCGCTTCAGGTCTAGCCAAAACATTTCCATTGGATTGAGATCTGGACTCTGACAAGGCCAATCAAGAGTGTGAAACTTCTTTCTTTTAAGCCATTCCTTGATGGATTTGCTTAAATGCTTAGGGTGGTTGTTTTGTTGCATCAGCCATTTTTGGCCCAGCTTCAGCTCTCTGACTGATGGCAGGAGATTCTCTTCAAGAATTTGTTGATAGGTCTGAGAATTCAAGTTTCCCTGGATAATATGGAGTCGCCCTGGCCTGGAGGCAGAAAAGCAGCCTCAGACCTTCACATTTCCACCACCATGCTTCACTGTTGGAAGGAGCTTCTTTTCCTGGAATTCAGTGTTGGCTTTTTCCAAACATGGCGGCTTTGAAATAAATCTATTTTGGACTCATCTGTCCAAAGAATGGACTTCCAAAAGGCTTCTGGTTTGTCCAAATGCTTTCTGGCAAAGTAGAAACGAGCAGCTTTGTTCTTTTTTGAGAGCAGAGGCTTCTTGTACATTTGTACATTTACCCCAGATGCTGCCAGAGAGGTCTGCAACTCTCCAGAGGTGGTGTGTGGGTTGGCCTTTACCTCATTCATTATTTTTCTGGTGCTTCTTGATGATAGTTTTGATGGGCGTCCACTTCTAGGCAGAGTTGTGGTCATGTTGAATGCCCTCCATTTGTAGATGATTTGTCTTACAGTGGATGGATGGAATTGGAATCTCTTGGAGATGGTCTTATAGCCTTCCCCAGACTGATGCGCTGCCACCACCTTCTTCCTGATGTCCTCGGATATCTCCTTTCCTCTTGGCATCGTTTGACTACTTGGCACTGCAGTGGTTTGGCTTTTTTCCTCTCTCTTTTAATCAGTGTTGCCCAACCACTTTCCTAAGGATGTCTAATTTGATTGGTCTGCTTAACTGATTAATTAAGCACCCAAATGTGTTTCACCTGAATCTGCTACCCACTTGACTTTACCAATGCAGCTCAGGCTTCACTTACTTTTGCACATACAATAATTCAATCTTTCATGTAGTCTTTTAGCTACTCGCAAAATTCCCTCTAAACAAACATATGCAATTGTTCAACATACATCTGACATTTAAGATGGGGTCAAGGAGGTTCACAAATTTCAAGCAGCACTGTATATATTCCTATACTGTATTTCGACATAGAAGCCGAAAACTCAGTGTTTTCCAGGCTGAACAGGTTCCAAGTCAAACTGTTTGAGGAACCGTTGAATGATTTGGAAGGAAAAAAAGTTTCTTAGATGTTATGAATTACTCTGATATTTTCAGATGATACATCTCCTGATTTTCAGTCTTTTGGGTCATGTCCAACGTGTTGTAGCAGTAAATCCTGGTGATTGACATCTTCCTGATTGAACACAAGTCTGTCAGTGAGATAAATTTGGAGGTGTTATTTGGACCAAGCTCGAGTTACTGTCTGTGTGGAGTTTCACATGTTCTACCGGGTTCGCCGGTTTCCTTCCATCTCCCGAAAACATGACAGGTGGATTGGCTGGATGCTAAACTGCCCCTAGATGTGAGTGTGTGTGTGTGTACATCCAAGGCGTATTCCCACCTCAGGGGTCATCCGGCTCCTCTGTGACCCATTGGTGTTCTCTAACTACTGCACACTGTGTTATTTAGACAGGATGTAAACACGACACTTTGAGGAAACGAATCCCTTCACTGATAATCATTAAACAAGATCAGAATCTCGGTCAATGTGCAGCGTTTAGGTTTCCTCATTAATAACCTGTATCGCTGATGGCCTGTCAGTTTATGAGTGTGTACCTGGATGCCATTAGCTGCTTGTGAAATCCTTTGTTTGCACGACAGAAGTGAGTCTGTGTGTGTGTGTGTGTGTGTGTGTGTGTGTGCAGTTCAAGAAAGATTATCTAACCCTGCAATGTACACATGCAAGAATGTAAACTTAGTGTATGTTAGCAGTTTGAGAGGAAGTCATGGATTCAGGGTTTTTTTTTTTGAGGCGTTGCTCAATATGTTCATGGGAATTTTTTTCCGTGCCTATCTATCTATCTGTCTGTCTGTCTGTCCGTCCGTCCGTCCGTCCGTCCGTCCGTCCGTCCGTCCGTCCGTCTATCTATCTATCTATCTATCTATCTATCTATCTATCTATCTATCTATCTATCTACCTATCCATCTATCTATCTATCTATCTATCTATCTATCTATCTATCTATCTATCTATCTATCTATCTATCTATCCACCTATCCATCTATCTATCTATCTATCTATCTATCTATCTATCTATCTATCTATCTATCTATCTATCTATCTATCTATCTATCTATCTACCTATCATCTATCTATCTATCTATCTATCTATCTATCTATCTATCTATCTATCTATCTATCTATCTATCTATCTATCAACATGATCTATCTACAGTCAACTCAAGAGTTACTAAAATCTAATAAATTAATTTTTCAGTTCAAAAGTATTGGAACCCCATTTTAAGAGACACATTAATGGACAAATTAGTCCATCTCTTCAATTCAGAACATTTGATATAGTTCATATACTGAAACTAATATATCTGTTGCAAGGCATTTATAATGTCCTTTAGGTTATTTGGGGATTTTTTAAATTTGGACGCTTGTCTTGTTGGTGAAACAAGGTAGCATCTGGGCAGTGCTTTAACTTCCTGGTAAAGGCAAACATATTTGGAGGAAAAAAAATTCCTGGTACATATCAGTGACACACAGTGACAAGTAAAAAAGGTGTTTTTGGGGGGGATTATAAGGCAGTGTATCAGTTAACGTAAGTGTAACAGATTTATTCTGTTGTTCAGTGTATAGTTTGCAGCCACTTTGCTATCATTCGCTGCTGTGGTTCATTTCTGTGGTGAAATGATGTTGCATGCTGCATGAGAAGGTGGGTTAGTGGTTAGAGTGTCACACCTCTGGTGTTGGGGGTTTGATTCCTGCCTCCGTCCTCTGTGTGTGTGTATGTGAGTTTGTCTGGTCTCCCCATGCTTCAAGGGTTTCCTCCAGGTTCCCTGGTTTCCTCTTCCAGTCCAAACACATGCATTCTTGGCTGATTGGCATCTCTAAATTATCTGTAATGTGTGAGTGTGTGTGTGTGTGTTACAGACACGCCAGGCTCGCCACACACACACCCACAGCGCACGCCCTCTCCAAAGTTCTAATCAACCGCACCTGAGCACAATTACACCCCACATGCATAGCACTATATATACTACCACCACCAGAGCACTTCACGCCCGTCCGATCTCGTTAACACCACATTACGTGTATGTTTAACTCTTGGACTCTTTCACAATTTCTAGAAGCTTCCTGCAACGCCACGCCACGCCGCGCCTCCAGCTCATACCCCGGGGTTTCTCTCACGCTCTGCAGCCTCGCCCCTGGTTGTATCAATAAAGTTCCATTCAAAGCGCATCTGTGCCTCCGTCCGTCTCTGTGTGTAACAGTGTGTGTGTGTGTGTGTGTGTGATTGTGCCCTGAGATCCAGCATGTCCCCAGCTTTGTGCTCTGAGTTTCCTGGAATAGACTCCAAGTCCCTGAGACCCTGTGTAGGATAAGCGCTACAGAAAATGGATGGATGTTGCATAAGAGCCCAGACAGAGCAAACGCCTGAAGTGCAAATACAAGAGATAGATCGATGAATGAAATGAATAACAGAAGAAGACAGATCTCACTTTAGGTAAATGTAGGTTAGGTTTAGGTAAATGTAAATATCTGAGAAAGTCAGAAGCTCACCACTGAGTCCTGAGCACAGACATATGAACTTAGAACCTACTCAAAAGGCTCACTTTAAAGTTTGTTTATTTCTTTATTTGGTTTTAATCTTATTCTTATTGTTATTATTATTATTATTGTTGTTGTTGTTGTTATTGTTATTGTTGTTGTTGTTGTTGTTGTTGTTATTACCACTTCCCAGTTTTCACGGCTCTCTTTTAAATGAAAGTCTATCCCAGTCTAACAAACAATAGGCAATATATGAACAATATACACAAACAATATATTCCTCAATTGCTGTAACTCGTGTAAACGCCGCCATGTTTGACACTCTGGTAATCACTCAGCACAGACAGACATGAAGGAAACCAAACATCAGATAGGAGACAGTTTGATCCTGTACATGAAATGCTGTGTTTGATCCTTGTTAAAAGTAGAACTACGTTTTCATCTTTCCCAGGCAGCAGGTGTTTGGACCGACTCTTCATCAACCCTCCCATTTATCCCAGCAGGGGTAGTTTCTGTTTTTAGTTCCTTTTTTTGTTACACATGTCCTGGATTTATGATGGAATTTCATGGCTGTTTTCACACCTGATCAAATAGTGAAGTCATGAAAAATGCATTGTAGTTAGTTTAGTAGAATGCAGGAATCAAGTTCATTTGTGGAGGTTTGCTGTGACGATACTGAATATCTCCATTTTTCCATTGTCTACCGCTTATTCGATCTATCATCAGGTCACGGGGAGCCTGTGCCTATTTCAGGCATCATCGGGCATCAAGGCAGGATACACCCTGGACAGAGTGCCAGCCCATTGCAGGGCACACACACACACTCATTGACTCACGCACTGAATATGTCATTACAATGAATTTCGATGTGTTATTAACATTCCATTTAAATGTGTGTGTGTGTGTGTGTGTGTGTGTGTGTGTGTGTGTGTGTGTGTGTTTCCTATACTGTATATACAATACAATACAAAGATCAGCTAATACTCCATCTAAGCTGTTAATAAGATTATAATATATTGTAGACTGTACATTTGATTCAGTTGAATCGATTCAAATGAATCGATTCACTTCAGTGAGTCATAATATTCATAGCAACCATAAAATTGTCTCCAAACAGGCAACTTTCTGGGGATCAACAGTGTAATCGGTGTAATAATGACGCTGGATGTTTGTCCTCCTCACCAGCAGATGTCACACTCTCTAGCACTGTAGAGCAACTGCTGAGACTTCTAGGACATGCTGAATCATGATTCATGATCCGTATTACTTGCTGTTGTCTGTGTGGTGTTTGACCCTCGTTCTGCTTTTGTGACGTTTATTATTCGATTGGCTTTAGCCCATTGTCTTCTGTGATTGTTGGTATTTTGATCATAGCCTTTTTAACGACTCTGATATTTGGATCTTGTTAAACAGATTCTTGTTCACTCTTTGTCCCCAGAGGCCAAATAAAAGAATTTGGTCCTGTTTTGTTGTGTTCATGTTCAGCATTGAATGTCTTTGTCATGTCTCACTCCACACTGATGCTTAATATGAAGCTCATATGAAAGTAGACACTCAGGACTTTAAGAATTTGTAGTGTTTCATAAGTATTTCTGTTTTTTCCTAAACGACTAGGAGTGATATATTCATAGAAAAGCTCCAAAGCAAACCCAAAAAAGGAGATGCCCCAAGTGCAAGCATCTAAAATCTGAAGGTGTTTATCTTCAACCACTGAAATTCTGTGCAAGGTTATCCATTTATACTGACTGAAAATGTCTGAAAAGTTTCAGTGTGCTGAATATGGACGCAAACTTCAGAAAAAGGAGGCAGAAGTCAGCAGGAAACTTGGGCTGTTTCAGACTGGTGGAAAGTCGACATGGTAGATGATATTGCGGATTGCGATATACTTTCTATGGCACTTTTCGGTCATGTAGATCCTGGTTACGGCCCTCTGCGTGTGAGGAACAGTCTGTAATTAGCCACAGACATTTCAGTAGGAGTGGAAACTTTTACCACAAACATGCAACAGCCACAACCATCTTGCACAATACAGGAATTATATCTAGTGAGTTCTATGAGTTTCGAGCGAGGTATAGAACTACATCTGACTGTCGACAGGTTTGTTGTGCGCTAACATGTTTGTTTTTGTGAACCGATTCACTTCCACGAGTCGGCCAGTGAGTCGACTCACTCTTGAATCGTCCATGGGACAGGACAGGGGCGGACAGCTCTGCGCTCGTGTTATTTACAGAGAGTTAAAAGGCTGCTGTGATTTACGCTCTGTTAAACCCAGGAGGAATTTTCGTGCCACCTTTGGCATGATAGCACCTTCACTCAGCTCCTGCTGGTGTTGCATGTGAGCACTTTTAAAAACACAAGCCTTCAGGCTCTCACGTTATGATGTGCAAATTTCCCCTGGTGTCAATAAAAAACAAAGCAGGTACAAATAAGTAAAGGCTAGAATGACAAACACGGAACAAGACGGGCCATGCAGGACATAAAGCAAGCCGAGTCCTGAAAGACGAGCGGATTTGTTCTCCCTGTTAACTGGCAAAATCATAAATTATAACTAAAGTGGCCTAACATGACCTTAAGATCTTTCCGAAAAGCATAAATCATATGGAGTTTATTAGAAAAGGGGTTTTATCCCACATAACCGGCTGTCCGACTTTTTTTAACCTATGAATGCTGTTCATACACTCTCACAAACAAATAAAGCTACTTTTCCTTGTTGCTGAGGAGGTAAAAGATCTTTACAGGTTTACATGGACAGATGAATACAGTAAACCTTCCAGAATTACTCAAGGTACAGAGAGAGAGAGAGAGAGAGAGAGAGAGAGAGAGACAGACAGACAGACAGAGAAAGAGAGAGAGAGAGACAGAGAGAGACAGACAGAGAGAGACGGGGGGTAGGGAGAGAGAGAGAGACAGAGAGAGACAGACAGAGAGAGACGGGGGGTAGGGAGAGAGAGAGAGACAGAGAGAGACAGACAGAGAGAGAGAGAGACAGAGAGAGAGGCAGAGAGAGGGGGGAGAGAGAGGGAGAGAGAGAGAGAGAAACAGAGAGAGAGAGGGAAAGGGAGAGAGAGAGAGAGAGAGAGAGAGAGAGAGAGAGAGAGAGAGAGAGAGACAGACAGACAGACAGAGAAAGAGAGAGAGAGAGAGACAGAGAGAGACAGACAGAGAGAGACGGGGGGGGGAGGGAGAGAGAGAGAGACAGAGAGAGAGAGACAGAGAGAGGCAGAGAGAGGGGGGAGAGAGAGGGAGAGAGAGAGAGAAACAGAGAGAGAGAGGGAAAGGGAGAGAGAGAGAGAGAGAGAGAGAGAGAGAGAGAGAGAGAGAGAGAGAGAGGAGGAGAGATGTTATGAGGGTCTCATAAGCATTTTCTCCACTGTAGTGTCCTCAAATGTGCATCCAGTAGGACAAAATGTCCTCACATATCTCATGGTCCATTAGGAATTTTTGTCTGTCTGTTTGTCTATGTGTTTGTTAGTTTGTTTTTACAAATAAAAAAAATCATCTTTCATTTTCCAAAACTAAAAGAGGCCAAATGTTTCCTTCTGGTTCTTCATGCTAAGGTTTAGATTTTAAGTGTCACAGCATTAATTAGCCCACATTAGTATTTATATTAATGAAAGGTTCTCACAAGTATAGAATGACAAATGTGTGTGAGTGTGCATGTGTGTGTGTGTGTGTGTGTGTGTGCGTGTGTGTGCGCTTGTGTGTGTGTGTGTGCTGTAAAGTCAAAACCAAATTCACTGAAACAGAAACAGAGGCAGTGTGATAAATGTTGAGGTAACATTGTTGTTGTTGTTGTTATATGTTATGTTTGATTTTTCATCTTTCTGTGTGAACAAGCTCTCTCCTTTTCTCGTAACTACTCTGCAAGTGTGTCCCTTGCTCTGAGCACTTACATAACTCTCAGTGGGCTTCTTGAGTAAACTGGCGTGTGAGTTTGGGTTATCTGACCGAGCGCACCATAGCAGCCTTATCAAAACAGAGAGAGAGAGAGAGAGAGAGAAAGAGAGAGAACACGAGTAACTGAAAGACTTGTACAGGTCTGCAGGACAGCGCTGAGGTCTCTGATTGGAGGAGAGAGAAGCATTTTGGCTGAGTGATAATCTGAGCAGTGGGTCAGTCGAGGGAAGCGACAAGAACATGAGGGTGGAATTTGTACATGATAGTGTCAACTGTCTGCCACTGGCACACTGAGATACGGCACATATTTACTGGATGGAAACAAAATCTCTCGCTGCTGATAGCTCAGTGTGCTTATATTGGGACATGCTCGATAATAATGAAGAATTCTATATTTGTGATATAAAAAATATATATACAATGTAGAAACTTATATATATATAAGTTACAGATATACATATATATACACAGATATACATATATATATATATATATATATATATATATATAGACAGACATTTTTTTACTATTGTTTTTTTACTCTATTGTTTTTATAGTTATTATTGTCATTATTATTGCTAATAATATTTGTTGTCTCCAATGTTCTCCCCACCTTTTTTTTAAGTTATACTAATTATATCTGTAATTAATCTATTAGATACTATTTGAATTATGTTTCCTCCCTCACCCCTAGATACAATGATACACACACACAAACACACATGCGCATACACATACATGTTCACAGACACATGGACACATATACAGTGTTTGCTGTGATTTTTTATTTTTGGCACATTGCGCAGGACAAAAGCTAATATAAAAAATAAATACATATATATATATATATATATATAATATATATATATATATATATATATATATATATATATATATATATATTTATTTATTTATTTATATTATTTTTTTATTTTATCATAGGTGTTATTTCTTTATTCATTAACAATCTAGTCTAAATAGCCCAATCATTTTTTTTTTATTCTATTGTTGGTATTATTTATTTATTTATTTATTTATTTATTTATTTATTTAATCTAGCCATGGGGGTCACAGTCCAGTGCCGGTCCCAAGCCCGGATAAATAGAGAGGGTTGCGTCAGGAAGGGCATCCGGCGTAAAACATTGCCAAATTTAACCATGCAAATCGTCTTTAACACTTATTTTCAGAAGAGGGAGGAGCATAGAGTGACTTACAAGAGTGGAGGTAGGAGAACACAGGTAGACTACATCCTATGTAGAAGAGGCAATCTGAAAGAGATTAGTGACTGTAAAGTGGTAGTGGGAGAGAGTGTAGCCAGACAGCATAGGATGGTGGTGTGTAGGATGACTTTGATGGTCTGTAAGACGAAGAGGTCAAAGATAGAGATAGAGAAGAAAACCAAGTGGTGGAAGCTGAAAAAGGAGGAATGTTGTGAGGAATTTAGACAGAAGTTGAGGCAGGCTCTGGGTGGTCAGGTAGTGCTGCCAGATGACTGGGAAACTACAGCAGAAGTGATCAGGGAGACAGGGAGAAAGGTGCTGGGTGTGTCATCTGGAAGGAGGAAAGAAGATAAGGAGACTTGGTGGTGGAATGAGGAAGTTCAGGATAGTGTCCAGGGGAAGAGGTTAGCCAAGAAGAAGTGGGACATGGACAGGACTGAAGAGAATAGACAGGAATACAAGGAGTTACAGCGCAGAGTGAAGAGGGAGGTGTCTAAGGCCAAGCAGATGGCATATGACGAGTTGTACACTAGGTTAGACACTAGAGAAGGAGAGAAGGACTTGTACAGGTTAGCTAGGCAGAGAGATCGAGATGGGAAGGATGTGCAGCAAGTTAGAGTTATTAAGGATAGAGATGGAAGTGTGCTCACAAGTGAGGAGAGTGTACAGAGGAGATGGAAGGAATACTTTGAGGAGCTGATGAATGAGGAAAATGAGAGGGAAAAAAGAGTAGAAGGGGTGAACTCTGTGGAACAGAAAGTAGATAAGATTAGAAAGGATGAAGTCAGGAAAGCTTTGAAGAGGATGAAAAGTGGAAAGGAAGTTGGTCCTGACGACATCCCGGTGGAGGTCTGGAAGTGTCTGGGAGAGGCAGCAGTGGAATTTTTAGCTAGCTTGTTCAACAGGGTTTTAGAGAGTGAGAGGATGCCTGAGGAATGGAGAAGAAGTGTGTTAGTGCCGATCTTTAAGAATAAGGGTGACGTGCAGAGTTGCAGCAACTATAGGGGGATAAAGTTGATGAGCCAAACAATGAAGGTATGGGAAAGAGTAGTGGAAGCTAGGTTAAGGAAGGTAGTGGAAATTTGTGAGCAGCAGTATGGCTTCATGCCCAGAAAGAGCACAACAGATGCAATTTTTGCTCTGAGAATTTTGATGGAGAAGTATAGGGATGGTCAGAGGGAGTGGCACTGTGTGTTTGTAGACTTGGAGGAAGCGTATGACAGGGTGCCAAGAGAAGAGCTGTGGTACTGTATGAGGAAGTCAGGAGTAGCAGAGAAGTATGTCAGAGTGGTGCAGGACATTTATGAGAGGAGCAGGACAGTGGTGAGGTGTGCTGTAGGTCAGACAGAGGAGTTCAATGTGGAGGTGGGACTGCATCAGGGATCAGCTCTGAGCCCCTTCCTGTTTGCTATGGTGATGGACCAGTTGTCAGAGGAGGTCAGACAGGAGTCTCCTTGGACAATGATGTTTGCAGATGACATTGTGATCTGTAGTGAGAGCAGGGAGCAGGTGGAGGAAAACCTGGAGAGGTGGAGGTGTGCGCTGGAGAGAAGAGGAATGAAGGTCAGTCGTAGTAAGACTGAGTACATGTGTGTGAATGAAAGGGAGGGAAGTGGAACAGTAAGGTTACAGGGTGAAGAGGTGAAGAAGGTACAGGAGTTTAAGTACTTGGGGTCAACAGTCCAGAGTAATGGAGAGTGTGGGAAAGAGGTAAAGAAGCGACTGCAGGCAGGTTGGAATGTATGGAGAAAGGTGTTGGGAGTTCTGTGTGATAGGAAAATATCAGCGAGAATCAAGGGGAAGGTGTACAGGACAGTGGTGAGACCGGCCATGCTGTATGGTTTAGAGACAGTGTCACTGAGGAAGAGACAGGAGTCAGAGCTAGAGGTAGCAGAGCTGAAGATGTTGAGGTTCTCTTTGGGAGTGACAAGATTGGACAGGATTAGGAACGAGTACATCAGAGGGACAGCTCATGTTGGACGTTTGGGGGACAAAGTTAGGGAGGCCAGATTAAGATGGTTTGGACATGTTCAGAGGAGGGAGAGTGAGTATATTGGTAGGAGAATGTTGGACATGGAGCTGCCAGGCAGGAGGCAAAGAGGAAGGCCAAAGAGGAGGTATATGGATGGAATTAATGAGGATATGAAGCTAGTGGGTGCAAGTGTTGAGGATGCAGAAGATAGGGATAGGTGGAGAGAGATGATTCGCTGTGGTGACCCCTGAAGGGAAAAGCCGAAAGAAGAAGAAGAAGATTTATTTATTTATTTATTTATTTATTTATTTATTTATTTATTTATTTATTTATCAACAATATAGTTGTCCATTCATTTTGTATATTTTATACTGTGAAGGTTTTGTGCATATGTTACATAATAATTCAATAATTTAATCGCACCATTTTTTCCTTTCTTAATTATTAAAACAAAGAAACAATAATTCACAATTTTTTTTATTGGCAAGGCTTTGCGGAAAATAAAATCCTATGATTTAAAAGAGAAAATCGCCCATCCTATTACAAAACTTTATTTATTTGTTTGTTAGTTTGATTGATTTATTGATTGTTTGTTTGTTTTTAAACCTGATTTAAATCTGCAAATAGTAGCCCAACGTCCAGTGACTCTAGATGTATGAAACATTACACATTAGTGTTATTTTATAAATATGAATGTTCTTTATGGGTTCTTTCAATAGTGAAATCATCCCAAAATGCTATAAAACCAGTCCAGAGAAATAAACATGTGATTATAGGGCTCTACACAGAACCTCGAAGTGAACACCACTTGAAATGTTAAGGGTTTGAGATTTAGGCTTGTATTTAACGTGCAACACTCCGACACTTTAAATGTCAATTTCAAAACTTTATAATCGTCTACATTTTGAGATTCCAAAAAAAAAAAAAAAAAAAAAAAAAAAAAAACCTGGCAAAACATTTGCTTGACATAAAAATGCTGTTTTTATTTTTATTTTTTTTAAATAATCCTCCAAATATTTACTCAGTCGTAGATCTGCATGTCAAATAAACTTCAATAAAAACTAAATAATGTTTAAGTCTCTCCGTAAACTATCTGCTTGTCTACATTTGATGAATGATAACAGAGAATAAATCCGAGGTTGTAAAAATGATTTGCATTGATTTGTAAAGTCATGTCTTCTCCTGGCAAGAGCTGTGTTTATGAAGCAACGTGCTTTGATTGCGTGCAAAGCCTCTGGAGAGCGTTCAGCTCCTCTCACAGCCTGATAACACACTCATCCACCAGTCGAATGGAAAAACCCAGCCAGATTTTACACCAGAAACCACAAACCTTCTCTCCCTCTCCTCCACCCACCTCAGTTTGATGCCCTTAAATGACTTAGCATTAATAATTTTATGTCAGCGCTGTAACATGATTTGCTTTGACTTAAATAAACAGTTAACCCGATTGCCTTCAGATATGGACTTGTCTGAGGAGGTTTGGGGATTGTTATGCGTGTTTAAGTCGTTCCAGTGATGTCGTGAGTTTTTCAGGGTGATTTCCTTTACGCATTCAGAAACAGGAACTGTTTTATTTTTATTTTCCTGCGTGTCATTGTTTCAGCACGCAAACCACATGTCATCAGTGATGAGGTCATTTTTACTTTCAGTCTTGCACAAATGTCCTTAATCCCATCAGGTGTTTCTTACACAACAGCACTTCAGAAGGTTGACTTTCTACAACCTATTGAACGTTACAAAGCGCTAACACCGGAGACCATTCATTTTTCAATAAACGTCTCCTCTATGCCTGTATCGTATGATGGATTTGCACGTAAACATGTGGACTTATTCATGCTGTGAATTCGTCTGTAAGGAGATTTGTGGGAGGAGTTTGTAGCTGTTAGAACGTACAGGATATCAGGAACATTAGTATTCTGAATGCATTAAAAGTAACCGTAAATGGATAAAAAAAAATAATAATAAAAGTATGACGTATCATGCATGAGTTACTAAATATTCTAAACAAATTGCTGTGCTACAAGAAAATGAGATTTTGTTATCATACATTTTTGATTATTTTCCCGTCACAGTAAGTGTACTGTACCTTATCTAAAGACTAAGATCGGAGGCTTTCACATGGATGTTTGCTCACTGTCTCCAAATATACACAGTGTCCTGAAATGTCTGGGGTTGTTTATTTTGTGTTAAGCAATGATTAAACGGTTAGCGCAACAAAACTGCGACAAACAGTGCACTAGGTCTGTGTCCGAGTACCTTCAGGTCCTGTTGGTGCACATGACTAACACCAAAGGTCTAGATGCTTTCTTCAGAAGCCTTCCACCAAATTAGTCGAAGACAAGAAACTGTGAAATTGTACATTAGAAAGGATTTCAGTGATGATGCACTTACAGTACTGATATATGTACTGATACAAACACAGGACACAAATTTTATTAAAAAAAAGTTCTGTCTCCAGCACGAATCCGAGATGTGGAGTGGAGAACGAATAAATTTCTGTTTCTCTGACTCACAAAAGTCTGTGAAAACATAGACGATTTGAGTCAAATGATGGATCAGCTTCAGCCTGTAAACACCAGCAGAGCACAAGCTCCGCCCACAAATCCTCCATTATTATTATTATTATTATTATTATTATTATTATTATTATTATTATTATGCAACTAGAATGCTTCTATTTTCCAACAATCTATTTTCCATCAGACTTCAACTTTTTCTCATAAAATGTTTGTATTCAAATTATTGACACCCCTAAGGTGTTTTGTTTAATAAATAATTCCCCTAAAATACCAGGAACTCTGTTGTTGAACTCTTTACCCATATCCTGTTTCCTTGGGGTATCAATATGATGCTGCACACATGGAAAATCCCTTTGTTATCCTTCATTTTGGGAAAAACCTTCGTTTCAAAATCGACCGTAAAAAACAACGCAAGTTGTTTGGAAATGTTGCAAGAAAGAAACCTTTCTTACGAGCTTCACACGAAAAACAACGAGCGTTATCTGGTTTCCGAGACTTCCCAAACACACTGGAGGTGGATTCGTTTGGTTAAGCTGCCCATAAGTGTGTATAAGTGTGTGAATGTGTATCCGAAGATGAGCTCTAGAGCTACACTGACCCTGATCATGATAAAGGAAACACTGAAGATGAACGTTTTGTAGAAACCTTGTCTGTAGAAAGAATTTTAAAATCTAACTACACAATGGTCATGTATATTAAAAACCCAGAGTCACTGATTACATGATTAGATAAGATGGCAATAATTCCACAATATTCTGTATGCTGTATGGATATAAATTGCCTCGACTTTTATTCACATATATCAAATTTACACCAACTTTATACATGTGGTACATAGTGAAGCTTGTATTTGTGATCGTTTTGTTCTTTTTGCTTTACTTAGGCTCAAATGCTGAAAAGGTGAGACAAAAGAAAAAAAGAAAAAAAAAAAGCAAATTAAACTGAATTTTCTACTTAATCTTGATTCATGTTAA
The DNA here is from genome assembly GCA_033459395.1 of Hemibagrus guttatus. Classification (NCBI taxonomy): domain Eukaryota; kingdom Metazoa; phylum Chordata; class Actinopteri; order Siluriformes; family Bagridae; genus Hemibagrus; species Hemibagrus guttatus. The sequence goes on from JAUCMX010000004.1 coordinate 5,048,962, forward strand.
GTGCTGGGACAATTGCATTGAATAAAATGTGGAAAAAAGCAACATTTAATTGCAACAAAGAAAAAAATATCACTTTATTCATTGACATATTACTGTCGTTACATGGTTTTATGGCCTTTGGTTTAATTGTACACTGTTCTTGTAACCTATAATAATAATAATAATAATAATAATAATAATAATAATAATAATAATATCATGTAAGGCACTTATAGATAAATGGTTATTATTATTATTGTCATTGTAGTAGTAGTAGTAATTGTTGTTGTTCTTATAAATCATTGTTAATATCTTTCTCTCTCTCTCTCTGTCTGTCTTTCTCTGTCGAGCTATACGTCCCACTCCCGAGCTCCCAGTGTTCAGAGTTTCCAGTGTGACCACTGGCTCTACCCCTGGTCGGAGTCTCCTCACTTGGTGGTGCTCACTGATGCTGTGGATGGATCTGTGTGGACAGCCTGTGACCAGGAGACAGCCGTGGACAGAGCCACTTGGGGACTGTAACACCGTCATGATCTGCTGTTACATCTGTCAGATTTGACAACAAGGAATTAGTGTCTATAACGAACTCAGAAACTACACTGACCCAATAGTTCCTCATGGGCCTTTGGTTGCTGTTGTAGAAAGGACACTATTTACATTTACATTATTTACTGTCCAGTGTCACCCAAATGAGGATGGGTTCCCTTCTGAGTCTGGTTCCTCTCGAGGTTTCTTCCTTATACCATCACAGGGACTTTTTCCTTGCCACCGTCGCCGCAGGCTTGCTCATTAGAGATAAATAGGCATAAATAGTTTAATAAGTTAATGATTCTTTTTTTCCTCTCCTTTCTGTTTCTCTATTTTTGTAAAGCTGCTTTGAGACAATGTCCATTGTAAAAGGCAGTATACAAATAAATTGAATTGAATTGAAAATTGTATTGCATTCATATCACAAATCTTTAAAAAGAAGAAAATTCTTAGTGGAGGAAACACACATCAGGTGACATGTTACATTTTATTTCAGCACTGTATCTAATTTATTTCACTCTAGATTTATTTGCATGACTGAGTAAAGGTAGCATGCAACACCGCCAAACTACTCTCTCTCTCTCTCTCTCTCTCTCTCTCTCTTCCTTTCAGATGCCTTTGCGTGTGTGTGCACCTGTAGATCTCTGCACTAGTTAAACATTGGCCAGGTTGCGTGAGAGCGCGTCAACCCTATGTTCACGCAGGATGTTTTGAGGAGGAGGAGGAGGGGAGGGGTAGAGGGAGAGCAAATAAGGGAGGGAGGGGGAGAAGGGGTAGAGGGGTAGAGTAGAGATGGAGGAGTTGCCCTGACCGGTCACGGAAAGAGGCGTGGTTAGAGGGGAGGGGGAGGAGACAGGGCGTGGGGTTAACTCAGTTCAACAGCTCACTCATCACCTCCTGCTGCAGCGCTGAGGGCGGAAATCCAGATCACTGTATGCGCTTTACTATACGCCTTAATGTGCTATCGTGTTGCGCAAGGGCTCTCGGGTAATTACTGCTTGTGTAATACATTTCCGAGGATTTGTAACGCCAATACTCAACGCGCTGCGGAAAGAGGTTGTCTTTCTGGACCTCTCATAGGCTGTCAAGCGTGCGATTATTATTTTTTATCAGAGAAAACAAAAAAAACTTTCTTTTCTTTAAGGTTTACTTTGGGTAACTTTTGCAGCAGTTCTCTACACCTCTTAATATTTTATGACCCAATAAATAATTACTGAATTATTTGCTGAATTAAAATGTGCTGAATTAAAAAGTAATAAAATTCATTTAAATCTAATTATTTCATTTTTGTCATGTTGTGCTGTCATTTGACATTTTTGCGCATTTTTGGACACATAAATAAAATGTATTATTACTATTTTGTATTATTATTTTTATTATAATCAACAACAACAGAAATAATAATAATAATAATAATAATAATAATAATAATAATAATAATAATAATAATAATAATAATTTATATCTGTGCAGTGGCCCTTGGACCCTGAAAATATTATTATTATTATTATTATTGTTGTTGTTGTTGTTGTTGTTGTTGTTGTTATTATTATTATTATTATTATTATTATTATTATTATTATTATTATTATTATTACAACTTATATTTTTGCTGAATATATAAACCAGATATATGCTTTCAGACACAATGATTATAGCTTATATATTACAATTTGCAGACTAATGTAAGGGAGCATATAGCCTAGAGGGTTTTTTAAAGTGTGATCAAAGTGTCTAAAATGGGCTAATAATTCCAAACCCCACAAAGATCACAAAGCTTTCATGCTTTTGAAGTCATTTCCATATGGAGAAAAATATATATGTGTAGGTTAGTGCATCAATTTTCCCTACTTTTATAACCACTCACATATACACCGATCAGTTCATAACATTAAAACCACCTGCCCAATATTGTGCCACCAAAACAGCTCTGACTCGTTGAGGCATGAGCTCCACATGCATCTGGGGAATTCGGAGACCAAGTGAACATCATGTTCCTTAAACCATTTCTGGACTATTTATGCATTGTGTCAGGAAATATTATCCTGCTGAAAAAGAGGTTCCCTACTGTTATTCCCTACTGTTGCCATAAACTACAATGTTTATGTAGGTGGTACATGTGAAAGTAGCATCCACATGAAGGTCAGGACCCAAGGTTTCCCAGCAGAACATTTCCCAGACCACTGCACTGCCTCTACCGGCTTGCCTGCTTCACATAGTGCATCCTGGTGCCATCTCTTGCACACTCACACGGCCGACCACAAAATGTGATTCATCAGACCTTCTTCCTTATGCCTGAATGCGCAGATGCTGTCGATGGTGGACAGGAGTCAGCACGGACACTCTGACCGGTCTGCAGCTACTCAATCTCATATGCAGCAAGCTGTAATGCATGTGTTCTGACCCCTCTTTGTCAGAGTCAGCTTGAACCTTTTTCAGCAATTTGTGCTGAAAATCACAAATCACAATATGGCCCTTACTCATTCAAAATCGCTCAGATCCTTACCCTGGCCAGAGAAAATGCTTCCTAATATGTACCAGCCCTTAACAGGTGCTATATATATATATATATATATATATATATATATATATATATATATATATATATATATATAATGTTAACATGTCAGTGGCGCATATATTATATTGAATGTATTCATTAGTATGTGAATGAATTGTCTTAAGATTAATCTTCATCTTATACATAGAAATAAATAGTTATGTCATGCAAATGCAGCATGCGTATAGAGAATAGAATTTATTTTTGGTCCACTGACTAGGTAACTTATGTAGAATTGGCTATATATGCTTTGAAATGCGTTGTCCCGCCCTCTTGCGCGCCTGTAGGCGGGCGTCCATGCAGGGGTTTGCGTGAGAATGCGGTGGGGGGCGGCGGGGGCCGGCGGGGGGCCGCGGGGGGGCGGCGGGGGGGCGGCGGCTCTGCGGGACAGCTAATACACAATCTGCTCGTCCGCTGTCACGCGAAGGCGGTGAGAGAGAGAGAGAGAGAGAGAGAGAGAGAGAGAGAGAGAGAGAGAGAGAGAGAGAGAGAGAACTTCAGGTTACACGGCAGGGCGAGGAGAGCCTGCACTACTGAAATAATCAGTGGGGGGAAGAAGAAAAAAACCGCACGCACTCCATGCAGACTTCAATTAATTTAGTCCACATAAAAAAATAATAATAATAATAGTATTAATATTAATTGATATTCACTCTCACAGCGGTTCTTAAGTCTCTAAACACTCCAGTTTCAGATAAATCCCTTTTATTGCACAGACGCAATAAACATGCGTCGACATTTTTATTTCTAAGTACATCACACTGATATAAAGCAACATGAATGCTCACAGTTTATTCATTCAATCAATCTTTAAATCTTGACGATTTATAAGTGTACGGATGTTTATTTATCCTTGTATATCAAAATGTATATTTTTAATGCAGCCTATAAGCGTAATTTGATTATCCGTGTTTTACTTTCTTTCGTTCTTTCTTTCTTTCTTTCTTTCTTTCTTTCTTTCTTTCTTTCTTGTCCTCTCGCTTGTGCTGTCCCTGTGATCTCCATTCACATCTAATTGCTACTCTCGCACCTCAAAAGCTCCGCCGATGTGACGTCATCAGGCAGACGGCCAATCAGCTCAAGAGTCCCTCTATAAAAAGTTGTATTCGTCGCGCAAAGTTTGTAGCGCTTCATAGAAGCAAACTCGGTCAGAGAAAAGCCGGACATTGAGCCCTGAGCTGTGTTTTGAAGGTAATTATATCATAATTATATTATTGTGTTTGATTTATTTTTGGAATTTTTTCTTTCTTTGAATGACAAGCCAGAAGAGAAAGACTAAAATTTTCTGCAGTGGGGATTTTTCCCCCCCCCTTCTTTTTATTCTTGCATGCGTGATTTATTAATCCTGTAATAAAAAATATTTTATAATCTTGCATTAAAAAAAAAAAAAAAAAAAAAAAAAAAGGTCCCGTTTACTACGTGGCACGTCTCCAGGTGCGCGTGCTCTCTGTCCCCGCCGGTCAGGCACGAGAAGCTGCGATAAGACTGTTTGATGTGTGCCGCGATGCTGTGTTTTTTTTTTTTTGTTTTTTTGTTTTTTTTAATAAATCTGGTCACTCATTAAGTGATTTGCAGGAACTGAATAATCCCTTGTGCAATTACTTTGACTGAATATGCAGTTAAGCACAGATGCGTTTAAAGGATTTTGAATCTGAAATTTATTTTTCACATATTTCATTTTGTCACACATATGCAATCTCTCTCTCTCTCTCTCTCTCTCTCTCTCTCTCTCTCTCTCTCTCTCTCTCTCTCAGAGTTTTATTTGTGAGGTGTGCATCTCCCTGAGGCAAATAAGAAATGGTGCTGGCAGATATCCCATTTTTTGGCCATATTTCTGTGTCAGAGAGTCTGGTTGCCATTATAACAATATGCACAGTGTATCTCCTGCTGTGGGTCACTCGCACCAAAATTCCTGAAGGTCTTCAACCACTTCCTGGCCCCAAACCTCTCCCCCTTATTGGAAATGTGCTGGAATTAGGACGCAACCCACACCTGAGTTTGACAGCCATGAGCAAACAGTATGGCCCAGTTTTCCAGGTCCAGATCGGGATGCGTCCCGTGGCAGTGTTGGGTGGTACTGAGGTGGTACGTCAGGCCCTGATCAAGCAGGGTGAAGAGTTCGCCGGACGTCCTGACCTCTACAGCTTCCGCTTCATCAGTGAGGGGAAGAGCCTGGCTTTCAGCACAGACCAGGCAGGTGTATGGCGCACACGTCGCAAGCTTGCACAAAATGCCCTGCGCTCGTTTGCAAACCTCGAAGGTAAGAGCTCTGAGTACTCCTGCGCCCTGGAGGAGCACATCAGCAAAGAGGGCCTGTACCTGATCGAGAGGCTGTGCAGCATTATGAAGGCCAGCGGCGGATTTGACCCTTTCCGTTACATCGTGGTGTCCGTAGCCAACGTGATCTGTGGCATGTGCTTTGGCCGGCGCTACAGCCACGACGACAATGAGCTATTGAACCTGGTGAACATGAGCGACGAGTTCAACCAAGTAGTGGGCAGCGGAAACCCGGCTGACTTCATTCCCTTCCTGCGCCTTCTGCCCAGCAGCAGCATGAAGAAGTTCCTAGCCATCAACAAGCGCTTCAACAACTTCATACAGAAGCTCGTCAAAGAGCATTACGACACGTACAATAAGGTTGGTGCTCTGTTTGAGCTCGTGTATCTGAACAGCGAGATGAGATTCTGTTAAAACTCCAGGATGTTCATGTTGCCATGTGTCTCTTTCAGGACAACATCCGTGATATCACAGACTCGCTCATCGATCACTGTGAGGACAGAAAACTGGACGAGAACTCAAATCTGCAGGTGTCCGACGAGAAGATAGTGACAATCGTGAATGATCTCTTTGGAGCCGGTGAGTTATCAAGGACATTTATCATATAGACATGTATTCTATGTATAATATGCACAAGGATTAAATATAGGTGCAAAAATATCTCTGAAGCTCTGGCGTTTTCGTGCGTGGCCCCACACTCATCAGCATATCTTTACAGGTTTCGACACAATCAGCACAGCTTTGTCCTGGTCTGTTGTGTACCTTGTGGCTTATCCTGAGATTCAAGAGAGACTGCATGAAGAGCTGAGTAAGTCAAGTTAATATTTGTCTGACTGACAGCACAAAAAGGATCACCTCAGTCTATTCTGTGAATAATCCACTAATTTAAAATAGACACTCCAGTTCTGCGAGTGAATGAATGTAATGAGTCAATGAATCATCCGATGAGTCACCAAATGAGACGCTCTCAAGCCATTAAGCTCTGCCCTTCTTTTTCTTCTTTTTTTTTTTAATAGTGGAGAAGGTTGGAATGGACCGTACGCCAGGCTTGGCGGACAAAACCAACCTGATTTACCTTGACTCTTTCATCATGGAGATCTTCCGTCATTCCTCCTTCCTTCCTTTCACCATCCCACACTGGTAGGCTACTCAAATATACGCATAACATCCTGCCATATAAGTTTGATATGCTCAAGCACTAATTATTACATAAGAAGTAAATCAATCAACAGTTGAAGTGTTATCATCCGGAAGTTGATTAGTTTCCAATAACTGCGTGTCCTGAAGTATTCGTCTTATACCCCAGTCAACAGAAATAAGCCAGCACTAACAATTGTTTTATTTATTAAAGAACCACACACACACTAAGTAAGTAAGAAAACTTACACCTTTACACCTTTCGATTGTTCCACTGAAACTGGAGACTCCTTCCAAATTATGAAATAATAAACTTCACCATAACAATAATTATTACATTTTTTTTTAAAAATACATTTACATGGATTAAATTTTTCTACCTGTTCTGTTCAGCTGTCAGAGCTGCAGTTCTAGAAAATGACCCGACCAATCAGAATCAAGCATACGCCAAAATATTCTGGAGACATTATATTTATTTATGTGTATTTTCTTTTGCAGTACCACAAAAAACACGTCCCTCAATGGATACTTCATTCCTAAAGACACGTGCGTCTTCATTAACCAGTGGCAAGTCAACCATGACCCGTAAGTTTGATACTTTTTCCAGAGCAATTCTTTTTGAGAAATGGCACAGTTATGAAATAATGATGAAAGATTGTCACTGGCTTGTTTGGAATTTTGTTATGATGTCATTACCGTGACGGTCTCGGATTTGTCCGATCCGAGTTGTACGTTAAAGCTCCAGATCCTTGCTCATGAAGCTGCTACACCAGCTGAGCATCAAATATCGCATTTCTGTTGTGTGAATAATGTTTGTGAATCATCTAACATGATTCGATAACGTTCTACAGGGAGACGTGGAAAGATCCTTCCTTGTTCAACCCCGACCGCTTCCTGAGCACTGACGGCAGCGAGTTCAACAAGATGGAAGCTGAGAAGGTCCTGATCTTCGGCTTGGGCAAGCGCCGCTGCGTGGGAGAAGTCATCGCTCGCTCCGAGGTCTTCCTCTTCCTCGCCATCCTCATCCAAAGGTTAAAGTTCAGCAGCATGCCAGGGCAGATGCTGGACATGACCCCGGAGTACGGCCTCACCATGAAGCACAAGCGCTGCCTCTTGCGTGCGACGCTGAGACCCGGGTTCCAATCTTCATGCACGGTGTGAGAGTATGAAATGAGCCGTAGAATTCAGCTGTTTAATTTCAGGGATGCTAATAATGAGAATCCCTCATGTTCTTGTGATGCTGTGGTCAGTATAAACACAGAGGATCTCTTTAGTGCAGTGAGGGTCATCTCAGTGTAGTGGCTGAAAATGTCTGACAGTCTTAAACGCAGATCTACATATCCTCAGAATATAGTCACAAAGCTGCCGGAGGAACAAGACAGTTTATCTTGTGAAATTGATATAATATATCGATAAAGTCATCCATGTGTCCATGTCTAGCATTTTAGTTGGCATCACATCGGAGTTGAGTTCTTTGGCTAATTCCTGGTTATATCTCAGGTATCTTGCTGCAGTGGTTAGAAAACATTGATCTGGTGAACTGTTCTAATGGCATGGACTGAACGAAAAGTACCTTTTTTAGTGCCTTTTGTCTTACAGTAAGCTATAATAGTTATAGAAAAATATACGTTATATTTTTAAGCCTTTTTTGTACTGCTGACTTTTGTTTTTTTGCTATGATAAAATATATTACGAGGGAAAAAAAAGAAAAAGAAAAGAAAAATGTATATTTTTTTCCCTTTTTTTAATTATCCATAGCATCATCTGCTTGAGGATCAACACTGAAGTTATTTTCAAAATGATATTTAAGCTTCATCCCAAAATGTGATCCATAAATTCATGTGCTGTATTACTGATCAGTTCGATTTCAGTTCAATTCAATTCATTTGTATAGCGCTTTTAACAATGGACGTTGTCTCAAAGCAGCTTTACAGAAGTATAAAAGTGACCAGTTTCCAATGTGCCTCAACTTCTGCTTGTACACAATGCTGAAGCTTTATATTGAGAGTTATTTATCAACCCTAACCCCAGAGATATTGCTTTCAGTATAGGTAGAACTGATAGACCACTGTCGTGTGTGTGTGTGTGTGTGTGTGTGTGTGTGTGAGTGTGTGTGTGTGAGTGAGTGAGGGAGAGAGAGTGAGAGAGACAGACAGACTCTGTGTGTGTGGTGTGTGTGTGTGTTTTATTGGAAATAATGAAGGAGGTGAATTTATATATTGGTGTAATTTTCTGAAGTAAGAAAATGTAAATCCTTACAGTAATTATGCCTTTTTGTACTCTGCTGTTGCAAACTTTTGGCACATTTGTATTTAATGCCAAAATAAAATAAGTGACAAAAAATGACCAAGCAACTGTTTTTCAGGGTTTTTTTTTTGTTTTTTTTTTTTTTTACAATAAATGGGTTTTGGAGAGTCCAAGACAACAAGTAACACCAACATTTCAAAATAATTGAGACATCAACCACTTTGAGGCATTATGGGCAAGATGGTGAGATGAAGCAGAGCTACTGTTACCATGGCAAAGTTGATTATTTTCCTATAACACCACACTCCATGGCGCTTTATTCCTCTTATATCGATTTTATAATAGTTTTACCAAATGTCAAGCCAAAATAGTTTACAAAAATCTAGCTAAGTGGCTTAAAATCAGTTGTGGATGTAGATCTATGTCATTTGCTGACAGGTCGGCATTGCAAAACTTCCACCAAATTATTCTTCACTGGACATTAAGTACACAGTAATCTGCTACTGTGATTCAAACGAATCTAATTGCATTATTTTTCATGTTCTGGATTTTAACAATAGTGTAGAGCGATGTCTAACACACACAATGCAAAATGTGTTTGACTGGGTTGAGAGCTAGTAAGTGTGAGGTCCATAGTATAGGATCATCAAACCATTCAGCGAGCCTGAGGATGGGGGCGGAGTCACACCTATCAGGATAAAGACTTGCACGCGAAACCTTGATTTTGATTTGATTTGATTTGAACCTTGAACACTGATTTGCAGTAATGCAGACAGGAGGACACTGACCACATAGAAGGGACACTGTTTTTTTTTTTTTTTTGTCACTGGTCTGTATACACACACACACACACACACACTGGTCTGTACACACACACACACAAACAGGGTCGGTTTTATCAGCTTTGTTTGGTTCATCTCTTGCATTCAATTCAGTTCAGCGCTGAATCGCTTTACAATCCAGAAAGTTTCAGTTTCTTCTTGCAGTCAAATAGACTCAAATCACTTCCCAAGCTGGAATGTTTCAGTCAGTTCCTGCAATTGAATAGATTCTGAATTGAAACACTTTTACAATCCAGAATGTTTTGGTTCTCTTCCTGCATCTGACGATTCAGAGTCAAATCACTTTACACTCTTAATCAGTTCCTGTTATGAAGTTGATTCAGAGTTGAATCACTTAAGAATCTGGAATGTTTTGGTCACTTCCTGCAACTAAGATGATTCAGAATCGAATCACTTTGCAATCTGTAATGTTTGGATCAGTTCCAGCAATCGAGTTGATTCAGAGACGAATCCCTAAAGAATCCAGCATGTTTTGGTCCCTTCCTGCAACTGAGTTGATTCAAACATGAATCATTTTGCAATCTGTAATATTTGGATTAATTCCTGCTATTTGGTTGATTCAGAGTCGAATCCCTTAAGAAACCGGAATCCGGTTACTTCCTTCAACTAAATTGATCCAGAATCAAATCTGGAATATTTGAGTCAGTTCCTGCAATCGAGTTATTTCTGACTCGGAAACACTTTACTGTCCGGAATTTTTTCGGGTCTTACTTTATTCGATTTGATTCAGAGTCGAATCACTTTACAGTACTGCATGTTTTGGTCAGTTCTTGCAGTCCCATCATTCAAACACGTGAACAGTGTTTTATTTAGGGTGAATGTTTACATGTTTGGGTAGACATGCCTTTGCATGCCCAGATTTAGTAGGAATTCTTGGTCTTGTATTCCTGCTTGAATGTTAGCATTATGTAAGCGGTGCATTTACATAAGCAATGTTATTCTCTGCCTCCCTTTGTTTTTGTTTTTTTTATTGCTTAGGTTTACTAAATGTCTGCAAAGTACAAAGTGAAATTGTAAATGAATAATTATGTATAATCTAATTTATTTACTTAAATAGTTCACTGGTTATAGTCATTTTACTTGTGTGCATCTTCAGAAAAAAAAGGAAGTATTTGTACTTTTCCTGGGGCAGTTTCTTTTGTATCTTTAATACGCATCTTTCACCTGGAAGCATGGTGTGTTTTATAGTGTAAAAACCCTTCCAGAAGTAAGCTTTAAAGGTATACTATGCACCTTACTAGGTTAAAGATACACACTAAAGGAACAAAGGGTGTATGATTGAGGGTGCTCTTGACTGGGAGGTTGTACTAATACCTGTTGTTCTTAACTCAATGATATTTCTAGATCTACTGTCCAGAAAGATTCTGCAGGAAGATAATCTGCAAGAGAATGGATTTCATGGTCTCGTGTTCATTTGAATTTGATTTTGACCTCGTTGTGTTCACCTTACTACTTAGCCGTAACTCCATCTTAGACTTGATGATTAGTCTCTACAGGATTTCACAAATTTACAATAGTAGACATTAATGCAAAACCCTGTGATATTCGCAGAAGCTGCAATTGTTCCGCTGGTTCTCTGCAGATTTGAGCCAGCGTGTGATGTCATCACAACACGTATTCAGCCAAAGCGCTCTTCCATTCATGTGCATGGAAGATGAGCACAGCTCTTAGAGAAAGGCAATACATACTGTATGTGTCTTCACTGGTAGGAGTTTAGATGAAGAATCGTGTGCTGGAAATTTCACCAATTCTAGTAGTTTTCTATAGAAATTAAAAGCACAAAAAAACAACAAGTTCAGCAGATTTTGAAAAGCAGAAAGCGCAATAAAATCAAGGATTGTTGACCAGAACAATCGCAAAAAGACTCAAGTCCTACATAAAGCTTGCCCTGGTTGGCTCCCAGATGGAGACCCTGGGGCAGACCACAGTACTACAGGATATCTAACTCTCTCAGCTGTCTTGGGAATGTCTAGCGATCCCCCATGAGGAGCAATGACCTGTAGCTGGGCTAGAAACTCTGGACTGACCTTCTCACCCCTGTGAGCCGTACCAGGAACAATGCAAGGAAAAGAAATCACTGCTTTAATTCTGTAATTCTCCAAATGTGAGTCCTGTCACTTTGTTTGCTCTATCATCTCGCCACAAATGTAACATGGAAGCAAATTGTTATTGCTATTATGCCCTTATGAACACAGTAGAATGTTTATTAGCAGATTCACAGTGCAGCCATTCAGGCCCTCACATGTACAAAGCCACAAGCCAAAATCAATATACCACGACAAGTAATAACAGTGTGAATTAGGGCACGGTTGCATCATGATTTGGCCACGGCGCACATCCATGCGGTTTCATGGCATTAATTTGTTGAAGGGGGACGTTGTTGATCCAGCAGACTTTAAGCCCACAGAATCACAATGCTTTATGGGAGGCTGAAAGCACACAGATTCACCGTGTAATCTGTATATTCAAACAGTTGCAGTGTGCTGCCAGTGTCTCGTGTTTACATAACATAATTGCTGTGTATTCAGCTTGCACAGACACACACACACGCACACACACACACACGCACAGCCTCTCTCACGATTGAAGCAATACGACCCAGTGTGCTCCCTTTGTTTAACTTTTGCGTGTGACATGAAAGGCAGAAATGTGAAACCCTGTAGATCCCTGTCACTACTAAGTCCTGCGCTGATCCCGAGTGCTTGCACTTTTGTCAGCAGATAAGTGGCTTTGTCAGATCTAGAGGTATGGACCGTGTTTATATATATATATATATATATATATATATATATATATATATATATATAATAGAATAGAATGGAATAGAATAGAAAATTATTTTACGTAATATATTCAATATATTTCACATACAATTTTCATTTTTTTTAAACATTATTAATTTTATTTAAATGGTCCATTTATTGGGTTTTCACAAAATAAAAAAATAAATCCAAAAATCAAGCAAAACATTCATTTTACAAAACATTTATTATTTATTCATCTGTAAATAGAAGAAACACACACACACACACACACACACACACACACACACACATACAAAATGCAGTTTCAAAAGCACCTGATGCTTAAGTCATGGCATAGTTGGTCCAAACCATTCAGATCTGTGTATCATAATAAAGACATCAAGATCCGAATCATTTAAAAATGGCTTAAACATTATTCATTTATTTTCATGTCTGTGTTTTTACACAATTAATTTTTTCCGACCACGAGACTTTTTTCACCTGATTCCCTTACTCATTAACATGTTTCATTGAAATGTCATTTAAGATGAACAAAACTCCATCAGTGAATGGTTTAAACCTAGCTGTGGGGTGTTTCATGTTTCTGTTCATGCTGCGTTTGTATTCCTTACACCTTTCCTCACTCCACTGACTGTATTTATGACCTGAATCAAAATGATCTAGAAAATGATTACATGGAATGATGCAGCATAAATATGCGTATATAATTATAATAGTGTTGTGTTAAAATAGAGTAAAGGACTGCACATGAAATATCCTGAATAAATTCCAATGTACGGAGGGCACGGTGGCTTAGTGGTTAGCACGTTAGCCTCACACCTCCAGGGTTGGGGATTCGATTCCCGCCTCCGCCATGTGTGTGTGGAGTTTGCATGTTCTCCCCGTGCCTCGGGGGTTTCCTCCGGGTGCTCCGGTTTCTTCCTCCAAAGACATGCATTGTAGGTTGATTGGCATCTCTAAATTGTCCGTAGTGTGTGTGATTGCGTGAGTGAATGAGTGTTTGTGTGTGTACCCTGCAATGGGTTGGCACTCCGTCCAGGGTGTATCCTGCCTTGATGCCCAATGACGCCTGAGATAGGCACAGGCTCCCCGTGACCCGAGAATAGATCGCATAAGCGTTAGACAATGAATGAATGAATTCCAATGTACTATCACGGTCCAACACAGTGCATAAACTCATGCAGATACAGGCCAAGAACTTCAGCTAGTGTTCTCATCAAACATCAGAACGGGGAAAACGTGTGATCTCTGTGAACCACATGGTGGCATGGGTTGTAAGTTCCAGATAGGCTGCTTTGCACTGTGTGAGCAGAAGGTCTACAGGCTGCTGATGAGAGAGAATAAGTGGGCTGGTTTGAGAAAGTAACTCAAATAATCGAACACACAAGACATGAAACCTTGAGGTGGATGAGCTACAACAGGAGAAGACTGCATCAGGTGTACAGGTGTCCCTAATAAAGTGGACGGTGAGCATATACTTCTGCATCTTTTTTTAAATAAATACTTAAAATTTGCAAATAATCTGCCAAAAAACACAAGTCTATCTCAAGCTTGAAATTTGTAAAAAAAAAAAAAATATATATATATATATTTGTTTGTTTGTTTGTTTGTTTGTTTGTTTGTTTGTTAGCAGTGAATATTGCCTACATGGAGTAATATGTTCGGTCAGTGGAAAAATCTTTATGTATCTGACAAATAAACAAAATAAAATAGATCTATAATAAATAATAATAAATGTAAAATATTAAATTATAAATATATTTATAAATACTATAATACATAATAATAAATATAAATAGGTTAAATGCACCCATGTTAAAGGGTTACATGTCTACATAAAGTTTGAGAAGTCCTGTTTTATTCTTCCTATTTTTTTTATCTGTGTGTGTGTGTGTGTGTGTGTGTGTCCTATTTTGTAAATTTAGGGGTCCAAATGTTTTTCTGTACCTGTTTAACACCTTAAACATGTTCATAAATCTGTCAGTACCCAGTCTGGCTGCTGCTATTATAAAATCCCTTTAGGCCATTCCATTTCCCATTCGGTCATTATATTTCCAGAGCTGTGGAGCGTGTGTTAATTGTTGTGTTGAAAGAAATTACTGGAAAGGTTGCTTTTATTTGTTCAGTCAGTAAGTGTCTCAGTTTAGGTCTGTACCCCTGTTATCACAGAGCAGTGCCTTGCCGTGGTGCTATCAGGGGCCGCTGTAGGCATTTCCTCCTTGGAGCTGATAGCAGGGCAGAAATGGCGTCCGTGACATTCCCATAGCGTGCTAACGGCCTATAGTGAAGTTCCTCTTTGTGCTGAGTGTGTGTGACTAAGATCAATAAACACTCCTCCTCATGCTGTGTCCATTTCTAAAGAGGTGGTTATGCAAGGTCTGGCTTATGCGTCTCCATGCGTGCCCCTCCGTGTTTTCTCTGTCTCTCTGTCTTTCCCCGGACAGGAAACCACCCCCCGACCTCCCCAAACACCCCAGCACACACACACAGGAAGTTCAGCAAGTCCCAGCGAGCCAGAGAGAGCAGGTCATATCGATTGTGGCAGTAGTGTTTACCTTGTGGCTTTTTTAAAAATTCTAATCTGCAGCCAGTGGGCTGGAGGCCAAAGGGCCAAGCTCCGCTCTGCGCCGGGCCACGGTGCCGGGCGCCAGGGGCCGTTCCTCTGGTTTCACACGCAATGCCAAGCCCCCAAACCCCCCCCACACACACACACACACATACTTATGCATGTTTGTGTTTGCGTGTGAGTGAAGGACATATCAAGGGTTCTTATCTTAAGAAACTATCTGACGCTAATCTTTCCGTGAGAACTAAAGAAGATTTTATTTATTTATTTGTTTGTTTGTTTATTTTGGACTTCCCAAAATATTTCTAGCAGCTTTATTACTAGAAGAAGAAGTAGAACCTAGTATGGTTAGGTCATAAAAGTGTCATCTCGCTCTCTTGATTATTTAAACCTACCTCCCACGGTTTCGTGTCAAAAGTTTATACAAGTTGGTGTGTGGGATTTGGTGCGGTATTAATCTGTGTACTTCCTTCCTGTTCATGAGAGCTGTGTGACAGGGAGGAGCTGGAGATGAATGACAGACTTTTCCATCTGTCATTTTGTGTGTGTGTGCGTGAGTGTGTGTATGATGTGCTGGAACATTTCCCCTGTAGCCTGATGAGCTGTCACTGTCAGTCTCATGAGACTCCTGCACAGCTTGTTTTGAAATTTCAGAACACGTGTCTTTGTGTGTGTGTGTGTGTGTGTGTGTGTGTGTGTGTGTGTGTAACTGTATGCTTGTGTGTGAATGAAGTTCACAGGTTTCTTAAGCCTAAAGTGTGTGAAAAGGCAACCTTTAGCCAAGCACTGTGGCAATACTGTAATTGTCGGTTGCTTGGCTTATACAAACAATGCCGAGTTATAATGTATGTTCATTTCTTCTGGCAGAAAAGCTGTGTATTGTGTCAGGAAGGCCTTTGTGTGGGTGTCAGGTCCTGACTGACATGCTGCTGACATATCCAGGAGGTCAACACTTCTTCTAAAGAGCTCACAGCAACGCCTGACAATACAACACATTTATCGAAACTCAAGACTCATGATTTTATTATTATTATTATTATTATTATTATTATTATTATTATTATTATTATTGTTATTATTATTATCATTATTATTATTATTATTGCATTTCCTACACCTATTAGTCTAAAATGCAAAATGTGACACTAGATATTTAACTTTTATTTTTATCTTTATTCTAACATTATGCATAAATATCTGTTAACATGCTGCTGCTTAATTCTCTAATCTGATTGGTCAGAATGTGTTGATTAATTTTCTATAAGAACAGCCCTGACACACACAAATCCCCGGTTTGTTTTAATGCAACAGCTCTAATGCATTCTTCTTCTTCTTCTTCTTTTTTATTATTATTATTATTATTATTATTATTATTATTATTATTATTATTATTATTATTATACTCATTAACATGGACTTCCAGATGCTCCACGTGATCTGAGGCTTTAAATAGATTATGATTCTTCCTGTTAACATTTAAGGAAGGAGTCTGCAGTGTCAGGGCTTTGTAATAAGGGCTCTGTATTTTGTCGTTTCCTGGTAATACAACACGCAGACTTTCATTTTTTTAATATTCATCTCAGGAGAGATATAAGAGCTCGGCTGAGGAGGAGATGAAGCATAAAGCAAAGCTATAAAGCTATGAAGCTATAAAGCAAAACTCGCTTTGTGGACGCTGCACAGCATTAAATGAAGAAATGATGTATGATGTGTTGCAATAAATAAATAAATAATTTTATGGATAAATAAATTTAAAAAAAAAAAAAAAAAAAAATTTTGGGAAATTACTGTGGGATAAGAGGAATAAAATCAGCGGTTATTAGAAAATAATTTCTGTAATAACTTTAAGGTGATATAAAATAGCTTATTTACATTTATAACTCTGCTCTGTCACACCACTACATGTTGATTGTATTGCTGTTATGACCCCAAGTGATTAATTTCTTCCATAAACAATACACTGAATTTACTACATTTTCATTTGCTTTTCATTTTGTTTCTCATTATCATATTTCAGATCAAATCCTGCAGATGAAGGAACCAAAATCTGAAACTGTCAGTTTTCATATCTCTTGTTTGGACTAAAAAACTTAGGTGGATCCACTGGTGGATCGGTTGCTCTACATTGTCCGTAGGTTTGAATGAGTGTGTATGTGTGTGTGTATGTGTGTATTCCCACCTCACACCCAGCATTCCTGGGATTGGCTCCGGATCCACCAGGACCCTGACACGGATAAAGGTGGTGCTGAGAGTGTATGAGTGAGCTCTCGGTTCTCCTGTCTACTCAGAGCCACTGGAACGCTCCATGTTCTTATGAACTTATTGTGTACAAATAGAACAAATATTCTCAAAAAACTATTACTTGAGTTTTTGAGGCTTTAGGTTACACCACATGATGGACATATGACAGTATAGAAGCCTTTATTTGTTACATATTCTTCGCATATCCCAACTTTGGAGGTTGGGGTCACAGCACAAGGTTTAGCCATGATACAGAGCAGTGAGGGATGAGGGCCTTGCTCAGGGTCCCACTAGTGGCAGCTTGGTGGTGCTGGGGCTTGAACCCTTATCTTCCGATCGACAACCTTTAACCACTTGAGCTACCATCAGTAAGGCACATAATTAGACCTTAAGGACTAACAGAAATACTAAAATACATTAGAGAGGTGTTTCTATATTGTTTTTAGCTTCTAAAATGAAACATGGCTACACAATATGCATGACTCAAGTTTTAGTTTGTGTGCCTTTTCCTATGACATCAATTAAATTTCCCCGAAATGAAATCTAACCTCACCACATCATCCTTGTTAACTCCTGTCCTTACAAATTTCTCATGCGATCATGTTAGCCTGAGCAATACTACAGCATGCAGAAATTTTGCTTTTAGAAATGCAGGAAATACCCAAAAGCAACGTTTCCCACAGCTGACAGTCTCTGGCAAAACAAAAGTAGATGCGAGTGAAGAGCGTGAGTAGAGAGTAATTTTCAGTCTCAGGTTTTGGCAACCAGTACACTGTAAATTTTCGGGGTTTTCCGGTTGTAATGCACCTGACTCGGTTTGATCACCAGCCAAAGTGTTGACCCACAGTGCTAGAAAGCCAGTGTTAGAAGGAACTCGACACTTGAAACCTCAACGCTGCAAACAACGAGGACTGATTGAGTAGTACTGATGAGGATGTGAGATTAGACGGTGATTAGACAGTGATTGACGAACAGGTTGATATCGAAGCATCCGGAAAGCTACGGGTGTGTGTGGTATCGTAAGGGAGTTGGGTGTGTAAATACACAATGTTTGTGTGCAGTAGAGTTGCGTTTTCTCTCGCATGAGACTGCAGGGCGGCTGGCTGTGACAGGAGCACTCGCGTGTGACTGTTCTTTCTCTCTCGCTCACTCTGTAGTAGCGTGAGAGCTCGGCACAGTTGAGGTTGAACACCAGGTTTTTCCAGTTTTGTTTTGTTTTTTTGTTCTCCACTTTGCTTCTCCTTTGGTTTTGTTTTGTTTAAGAGCCCATTTGTACACAGGACTGTATCAGTACAGCTCTCCAGGCACAGGGGTCCAGTAGTTCTTGTTGTGTAGCATGTTGTACATGACACTACACTGCCACATCAGTGTTCTTTTAGTGAATATTAGTAGCACAGCATCACGCGAAGGGAAATGATGCTGTATTCCGTGCAAACTAATTGAATAAGAACAATTAACAACCTTGTGTAATCTGTTAAGATATGCTTTGTTATCTAAATATGATGGGCTCATCATATAAGCTGCTCCTGAGTGCATATTTGGAGATTTAGTTTCAGGTGCAGATTCGCAATTATGCAGCTTTTTTGACAGGATGATTTATTTATTTATTTATTTATTTATTTATTTTTTTATTTTTCAGCCTCCAAATCACATCCTCCAACCTCACATGCACTAAAAAGAATTTTTATTTTCTATAATTTAAAATTTAGATTTATTTTCTATAACAGCTGTAGTGACTGTCACTGGTTTATGTTAATGCATTCGTTTCAATACGTTGTTGTTTCTATAGCAACCGCTCATTCACAGAAACTTTCTTTTTTGCAGAATTATGGTGGATTCTGAGACTAATAATAACCCGATATTTTTTAAGATCTTTACGTTTATAATAACATATTTACAAAAGGTGTTAATGTGTTGATGCTTTCAGTAAGGAGACATTTTATTGAAGATTCATGGAAGGAGTCTCCAGTGTCAGTCTTTCAAGTCACAAGTGTATTTGTGTTGTTTCTGAGACTCGTGACAAATTGCACAGTTTATTTTTGTCTTATTATGTTGAGGAGAGTAAGAAAGGAAGAAGAAAAGGCTAATGAATGAACTGCATATACCTACTCAAGCTGCTATAGTGTAAGTGATAACAGAAATGAAATTGTTCCACAGCATTAAAACTACTCACGTTTAAGAAGGATGATGCTCTTCAGCAAATTGAAATTGCTTTAAATTGCTGAGGTATAAAAGGAAAAAGACACATGGAGACATGCTGTTATTATTCATGTTATGCTGAATCACACCACCACCAGACACCAAGTGTTTTATTTTTTTACAAGTTGCCCCTTGTAGTACCTTTAAGGATGCTGTGAATCCCTCTGAGATCCTGGGAAAAATTTAAGCATCTCTCTCACAGCAGGTCTCATGATCTTCCTCATTTGTTGAACTTTGTGCTTGTCCAGAAAGCTTTCCATGCAGTTTCCAGTTTGCATGTGTGCTTTAAATTTTCCCGTGAGGTTGAAAACATACATATTTCTCTCCATGTTGCTGCAATGACATTTATGAAAGCAATCTCCAGAGCTCTGTTTTTGCACTGTAATGTCTGGAAATGTCCTGTGATTGGCCAGTGGATGCCATGTAATCCCAACTTCCATTGATCCAGTTCCATTTATCCAGATCTACCATCACTGATAGATTTAGGTATGTCCTTCAAGAGTACAGAATTCCCACTAGCAGTAGAACCTTTTTAGAAATCTGAAATCATTTATGTCTGCTGTTCATACTGTATGTACATATGTTAATCGTCATATTAATCAACAAGTCCTCCTCCAGACCTCCATGCTTTTTCAGCTACATTTAAATGCAATTCTGTCAAATTTATGCCAATTATCCAATAATTCCAATCAAAAATGTTACGTAATCATGATGCAGAAAGCTTAAGGTTCCACTCTGTTTTCATATAGTTATTATTTTACCTAGTGGTCAAAATCAGGAAAGGCAACAAGCGCTAACAGAAGGCAGGATTTGCACTGCACCACACTCGCTCTGTGAACATCTTCGATAGAGGAGAAAGATGATGGAGAGAAAGAGGAGGAGGAGGAAGAGGAGGACGAGGACAAGGAAAA
Source organism: Hemibagrus guttatus (assembly GCA_033459395.1). NCBI lineage: Eukaryota > Metazoa > Chordata > Actinopteri > Siluriformes > Bagridae > Hemibagrus > Hemibagrus guttatus. The sequence goes on from JAUCMX010000004.1 coordinate 5,069,214, forward strand.
GGACTTCTTTACATTTCTAGACTGTACACTGTATGACGACTCTCACTGGGTTACTCACTGACAAAAAACTCACTAACTTATAATTGATTTGTTTTAGCATCCTGACTTAAATTTGTTTGAGGTTATGTCGTTTTTAATGTCATCATTACCTCACCAATAGATAGGGTCACAGGTCCTTCCTGCTTGCAACCAACTCCAAAATTTCCCACAGTCGGGTACACACACTATGGGCAATTCAGAGACTCCAATCAGCCTAGAAGCATGTCTTTGGACTGTGGAAGGAAACCCACCAAGCGTGGGGAGAACATGCAAACTCCACACACACACACACACACAGAGCGGGAGCAAGACTCGAACCCAGGAGGTGTGAGGCAAACGTACTAACCACTAAGCCACCATGCCGCCAACATAGCAATATAGTAAAATACTCTGATTATAACTGATATCTGTATCGGTGTTGACAGGTTATACGGTTAATTTGCGTATTTGTGAGGACACAGTGGTGACACGGACGGCATTTTGTCCAGCTAAAGAATCAAACACAAATATCCGATTTATACTATAGAGCATCAGAGCAGAAACATCCCTGTCTGTCAGGTTTCTCTGCACACTGACATTACTGCTATAAAACATCTTAAATTTCAGATAAAATCCAAAACTCTGTCATCATCTCTGTGTAATAAATCATTTAAAACCGCATTATCGTCTGTTACAGCCAACTAGCACTAGAACCCGTCAATTACTCTGATGATTTTTTCCCATAAAATTGTATAAATCCATGTAAAATCATGTTCAACAGGAAGTTGCTTCACCAAATGTCCCGAAGATCATGTGCAGAAGAAATTCTTTTCATTATTTTTAGCTTTGTGTTCGATAATATTGTGATATTGACTTATAAGTTCACTTTGAAAAACCTTGTTAATTAGACCGAAAAGAAATTATTTTTATTTATTATTTTAATTAATTATTATTTATTATTTAAAAAATGCTTTAGATTTTATTTTAATTATTTTTTATGTTAGATTATATTTTATGTTATAAATTATTTTTCAAATTTTAATGATTTATTAATACAACAAAAAATATGAAGTTGAATTAGCAGGATTTAGATTAGAACAGTTTGTGTGTTTGCTAGCTCTATGCTAGTTATAATAATAATAATAATAATAATAATAATAATAATAATAATAATAATAATAATAATAATAATAACACCTGTTACTCATTTAATTTTGCCTCAATAATGGAGTCACACTACTAATCCAGAATATTTATGAATAAAAGAAAGGTTTAGTAGATTAAGGAAATTATTTGCATTTTTTAGACATAGAAATGCAACTGGATAATGTTTACAGAAATTTAGAAATGTTTAAAATATTAAATATGAATGTGAACAAAAGATTCATGATTAACATTAGATCAATTCATTTTTATTTATCCCCAATGAGCAAAGTGGGGGGCACGGTGGCTTAGTGGTTAGCACGTTTGCCTCACACCCCCAGCGTTGGGGGTTCGATTCCTGCGTGCGCGTGCGCGTGTGTGTGTTCTCTCTGTGCCTCGGGGGTTTCCTCCGGGTACTCCGGTTTCCTCCCCCAGTCCTAAGACATGCATTGTAGGTTGATTGGCATCTCTAAATTGTCCGTAGTGTGTGATTGCATGAGTGAATGAGAGTGTGTGTGTGCCCTGCGATGGGTTGGCACTCCGTCCAGGGTGTATCCTGCCTTGATGCCCAATGATGCCTGAGATAGGCACAGGCTCCCCGTGGCCCGAGAATAGATCGGATAAGCGGTAGACAATGAATGAATAGTCTGAGAGTCCTTCAGGTGCTTAATGAGCAAGCCTGAGGTGACTGTGGTGAGGAAAAACTCCCTTAGATGGTAAGATGAGGAACCAGACCAGAGGAACCTCATCCTCATTTGGGTGACACCAGAATGTGATTATAAATTATTATAAACACCAGAGAGTGTGAATATAAACGATTATAAACACCGGAGAGTGTGAATATAAATGATTATAAAGACTGGAGAGTGTGATTATAAACGATTATAAACACCGGAGAGTGTGATTATAAATGATTATAAACACCGGAGAGTGAGATTATAAACGATTATAAACACCGGAGAGTGTGATTATAAACGATTATAAACACCGGAGAGTGTGATTATAAATGATTATAAACACCGGAGAGTGTGATTAAGGTGCTGGACTACATGATTGGAAGGTTGTGAGTTCGAGTCCCAGGTTCACCAAGCTGCCACTGCTGGGCCCCTGAGCAAGGTCTTTAACCCTCAATTGCTCAGTTGTATAAAAATTGAGATAAAAATGTAAGTCGCTCTGGATAAGGGAGTCTGCCAAATACCAGAATTGTAAATTTAAATGATTATAAATTATTATACACATGTCCTTTCTACAGTCAATATTGGAATTGTGTAACCAGAAGCTGAGAAACTGATAAATTAGCTCAACATCTGAGCTCATTATAGATTTAACACCAACTCCTCCATACTGAAGCCTTCAAATGCTCAATGATGGAGATACAGCATAGGGAGAATGTTATTGTTTATTGTTTAGGAGGTTGCTGTTCCACAAAGTCCTCACGAAGTTGGCTTATTCTCTTCAATTGTCTGAAATGTTCATGAAGTGGAACTCATAACTATATAAAGAAGATATCCAGGAAGTTTGAAATGCTTTTGCTCATCTCAGCTAGGACAGGGGTATTACTCAACAGCGCATCTCAACACCGGATCATTCTCTGCTCTTGTGTTCTTCTACGTTTGTTTTTGCAAGCTTATTCGACAAGAGCATCTTCCCTCAGTGATGCATGTCTGCATGTTCTTGATACGGAGTCTTCATGTTTTTCATATTGGTCTACACTGCCACCTCTGTTTATGTTGGTTCATTTTTCAATGTATCTTTGAAATACAGTCAATATGATTGTGGTGGATTTATAATATCATTCTGTAGATACAAATTCTCAGCTGTGATAACTCTTCTAGCTTAAACGTGTCAGAGAGGAAATAGCCATGTAGCCATGTGTGACTGATGTTGTAAGAACTATGGCTACTGAGGAAGCCTTTATTTCTGTCACATTACATTACAGCCCAGTGAAATTCTTTCTTCATACCTTTAATCAGGTCAGAGCACAGGGTCTGGATCACAAAGGGTTAAGGGTCTTGCTCAGGGGCCCTACAGTGACAGCTTGGCAATGCTGGGGCTTGAGCCTCTGATCAACATCGCAGAGCCTTAACCACTTGAATACAAGTGCGCCTTTCACATATCCCAGCTTATTAGCAAGCTGGGGTCAGACATTGCGCAATACCCCTGGAGCAAGTGAGGTTAAGGGCCTTGCTCAAGAGCCAAATGTTGGTAGCTTTGCAGCTTGAACCTCAGTAACCCAGCTGATTAGAAGATCAGGTTTCAAGCACTGGCGCTGCCAAAATGTTGGGCCCCCGAGCAAGGACCTTAACCCTCTTTGCTCCAGGGGGCACTGTGTCATGGCTGACTCTGCACTCTGGACCCAACTTCAAGCTGGGATCTGTGAAGAAAGAATTTCACTGTGCTGCAATGTGACAAAAATAACGCCTTCTTCTTCTGAGTGCATGAAGTGTCCAACATTCCATACTTGTTTTTTTCAAGTACATGAAGGTACTTGAAATGCACTCGTTGGAATTTTCAGATCTGATCACACTCAGACTCACGCTATTTATTCTACACAATGGCGTACAACAGTGCACGAGTATGCGTGCGAATTGGAATGTACCTTCTGTTTCTTTATGTAATATCTCTCCCACTAGGTACTGTGGTTGTCCGTGTGTCCATCCGTCCAACTGGGCGTCTGTCTGGCCGAGATTATCATTAACATGTTATGTCGAGGGGGGCACGGTGGCTTAGTGGTTAGCACGTTTGCCTCACACCTCCAGGGTTGGGGGTTCGATTCCCGCCTCCGCCATGTGTGTGTGGAGTTTGCATGTTCTCCCCTCGCCTCGGGGGTTTCCTCCGGGTACTCCGGTTTCCTCCCCCAGTCCAAAGACATGCATGGTAGGTTGATTGGCATCTCTAAATTGTCCGTAGTGTGTGATTGCGTGAGTGAATGAGAGTGTGTGTGTGTGCCCTGCGATGGGTTGGCACTCCGTCCAGGGTGTATCCTGCCTTGATGCCCTATGACGCCTGAGATAGGCACAGGCTCCCCGTGACCCGAGTGTAGTTCGGATAAGCGGTAGACAATGAATGAATGTTATGTCAAGAATGAGTGGATGAATGTTTTTAGCATTTATGTGGCATCATTGTAACATGTAGATGAATTGATTAGATTTCATAATTGATCTAAAAAGGGACAAGGTCACAGCAAGTCAGATGTCTGAATGAGCTCAATCTGGCTCAATCTGGCTCTCTAGTACTCTTTTACATGCCTTCAGGTTATTCTGGTTATTAAGAGGTCAGACCCAGGCTACTTATGAAGAAAATGGCAAAAATGTAGCTTGGAGGCTGCAGGTCAAATTAGAGCAAGTTAAAGATGAGCGTTATGGATGTTTTATAGTGATGGTCATGACAATGAGGAAATCTTGGACAGTCAGATGGAGGTTTGAGGGAATTCTGAGCTCTTATTTCACTTCCTAATAAGAATAACCCTAATCCTTATCATCTTATAGCATTTAACCATCAGGCTTTCTGTGGAGGCACTCTGAGAACATCATTGGAACAGCAGGCAGCTTGAGCTTGCCCATTTTGTTCAATGGGCAGAAATATCAGGATCCAGATGTGGAAAGCTGATAGAAACATATTCCAGAAGAAGTTATTGTATAATATTGTGTCAATTAAATGAGAAGAATTCCAGTGAAGTCCATTTCACTTCACAACATAATGTGAAAATGTTGCATATTTATTAGGGCTGTCAATATTAATGCATTAACGCATGTGATTAATACAAAATTATTAATTAATTACTGAAACACACAAAGGTGCATCATTAACATAATTTGCTTCACACAGATGATATTGGTGTCGGGAGTTTCTCACTCTTAGCATCTACAAAGGCGCAAGCTCCAGTAACTCTGGTAGGCGGACATTTCTCTTTTAAAAGAAAATTGTATGGCACTCTGGATAAACGCAAAGTTGTGTGCATTCACTATAACGAAGAACTGGCCTACCATCGAAGCTCATCGAGTTTAAAATATCATTTAAATGCCAAACAATAGTTTCACTTGCAGGACACATAGTGCACAAGGAGATGGTTGCTCTGGCACCGGAAAACGTTAACAAACTTGCATGCCTTAGCAGCTGGTTAAATGCCGACTAGAAAAATAAGCTTCTGTGTGTTTAGTTTGGCAAGCAGGAAATTGAAATTGAATTGAGATTGAACTTATTCTGATGGTTCAATTTTGTGAAATGATGACAAAAATAAACATGTTACACAAAATAAATAGTGCATGTTTAATTTCACTATATAAGTGTGATTAATCACAGTTAATCACACAAAAAGAGTGCAATTAATCGCGATTAAAAAATTTAATCTATTGACAGCCCTAATATTTATACAAAGCACTATCACTGATTGCTACACAGCCTACTCTTCTTGTTTTCTTCATCCTTTCATCCTACCGTCATGTGAACTCTCTCTTTAAGGTACAAGCGCTCGTCGTCTCTCGTGCAGCCTGTGCGCTCTCTCACCTCGCTCGACCCATTTGTGTGCTCTCTGTCTTGCATCTTCCATCTCTCCCTCCCTTCCTCTCTTTTCTTCTGCTCATCCCCTCCCTCTTGCCTATTTTGGGAATGATGGCATGCGAGCTAAGTCTGTTGCTAAGTTAAACATGGCGCTTATTTTGTCCTTTCCTAGCCATTGATGTGGAACTGGCTGTGGATATAGAACACGTAGGCATGTGCGTGTGATGCTATCAACCAAAGTCATCGCCTACACACACGCACACACACACACACACACACACACACACACACACACACATACACACAATGCAACTAGAGGCTCAGGATTTTGAGGGAAATATCGCAATATCACATCCGGCCCTAAAAATAGTAGATAGAGCGATCTCTCACTGGTGGGTCCAGATGAGCAGATAGCAGTAAAAGACTGGAACTCCCACCATGACACCACACCCAAGATGGCCGCCCTTTGCTCCAGTGCACACAATGTGCCTGCGTTCAGATCAAAAGTAGATCAGATTAGTAACTGCTGAGCTCTTTCTTATTTGGAAGCAACCCCTGAAACACACACGCACACACACACACCAGCCCGCATCTATGGTGCTTGATTTGTTTTTTTTTCTCGTTCCATTTATAGTAGCATCTACTGCTTTAAAAAGATGTACAGATAAAGAGTTCAGAGTATAGAACCAAGGCATGGATTCACGTTTCACTTTCATTTATGCCATCCATGTGGCGTGCACAGTGCACTGTGGGAAATAAACAGCAGCATGCACGCATAGGAGCTAAATGAGGACATCAACGCACCATGCACCATTTGTATTAAAGTCCATATAACCACTAAAGCTCTCCACATGTAATTACAGTCTCATTACTCAATTAAGAGAGCTAAACTGGTGTCATTAGGGCTCGGTAATTTAGTTCTTTGTACAGTGAATGTCATGGATAAAAGTGATTCTGACTTTAATGCCATGGAGAGCATTTCCTGTGAGTTTAGACTTGGTGTGTTTGCGTGTATGTGCCTGCCCATGTTTGCTGCTGGTGTGTGTGTTTCCTGTAAGCAGATGAGTGGCATTACAGCTGCCTCTCCGTTGATGTCATGTCAGGATCTCTGTGCACACGATCACGTTCGCAGTTCATACATAGCCAGCCAAGGCAGGATGCTCTTATCTGACCTGCACATACCTGATCTCTCCTGATCTGTGCTTACCCAGACGACTCTTTTAAAGAGAATGACACTAACACTTTCTAAATGTCTCATTTTTAAATAAATGATTGCGTTATATTGTGCTAATAAGTTTGTGTAATTTTAGAACAGTGCTCTAAAGCACTAAAGCTGAAAGCTAGAATGCCTCATGAAGGTCTAATGCAATATTACAATTGTATTAGTACAATTTTTCGATATAGTTTATGATAATTGGCTAAATTTCTTTAACTGTAACTCGCTTCTTTTCGGTAAAAGCTCACTCTTCCACCTACCAATATGGTCTTTTTTTTGTTTTGTTTTTTGAGGAAACCAGAGAACCTGGAGGATTTAAATAGGGACCATGGAGATGTGAGGCTGCACTCATGCCACCCTATGGCATGTGATTATGCATAGATCATATACAAAATGCTTTATTTGTGATTTAGTAGAAAAACTCTGAACAAATTCTAAACATATCTACAATGGTATGTGAATACAGGCTTCATTAAAAGTGAATGGAATTGCATCCATAAATATTTAAAGAGAATGGCCTGCACATACGAATCTAGATTCATTCTTTATGCATCTGTGCCTGAGATGACTGCAATCTTTTTTGTACACTTATGGCTGACTTGCTAATTAAATCTTACTTTTACAGGTTCAACTGGCATCCAATTGCCTGCAATCCCTCAATAACCTTCACATAGTTTATTTTATACCTGTGTTTTAATTCTACAAATTGGTGAGCCAGCCAGGAGGATGTTCATGCATCGGACATTTCACTTGATTGAATAAAGGAAAAACAAAAAAGATTGTTAGTCACTACTTCAGAGAAGTAGGTTTTATATATTAAAATCCACCAAATTGCAAGCCAGCTAAAATTGGTGAGCCAGCCAGGAGCTGTGAAATGCATAGGTGGTGCAAATGTACACACAGGTCCTATGCCAATGTTCAAATAAATAGAGCTTCAAGGTGTAAAAATCTGTTTAATGAATAAAGAAACATCCCAAATTGCCAGCCAAGAGGTGAAAAGGCCAAAACCTGACTCATTCAGAGACAGCTATGTGGAAGAGTGGGAAAGCTAGAGGAATTAAAAATTAACTGGATGTGATCATTTTGGGATCACACTCTCACATGCATATGCAACTCATGCATATGTAGTACATTGCATTTGTAAGACAATTAGTGTAAGACAAATAGCCATTGCAGGATACAGCATTATCCCATACTCCTAACATAGCATGCAAGCAAATTATGATTTTCATTTATATTTAGTATATTTTACCATATATGTTCAAAATTTAAAAAATTGCTAAAATTGGTGAACCAGTTAATTTGGTGAGCCAGCCAGGATCTGTCAAATAAGCAGAAAGTGATCATTATATTTTTCTGTTCTGAATTAATCATTCTGAGAAATAAAATAAAATAAACGCATCCAATTTTGTTGTTCTGTACATTGTCTGTCTGCCTACTAATTGGTGAGCCAGCCAGGAGTTATGGAGTGAGTAGGAGTGAGTAGCCAGGAGAACTCATGCATAGCAACTATGGTGAAAAACTAGCATTTTACTCACTAACATTATTTTTATCATAATTTTAGATAGATGTGAAGAAATTCTTGAAAGAAAAGAAAGAAAGAGAAGAAAGAAATGATTATTCAATAGTTACATTTTATATTGTGATATATATATATATATATATATATATGGTGTACACCAGTACCGAATGCATTTGAATATAAATTGGACGTTTTCTATTGAATTAAACTGTCATTGGTGGTGGAAAAGAGAGGAAGAGAATCAAAGGGAAATGGGAGAAAGAGTAAAGAGGTGAATTAAGTTAAAAGCAGGAAGTCTGCAGTGTGTACTGTCTTAGCCTCGCTAGCTGCCAACACTAATCCTCATCCTGTCTTACTCTATAATTACCAAGTGCACACCGCGCCTGCCTTTACATAAACAACTACTTTCTCTCTCTCTCTCTCTCTCTCTCTCTCTCTCTCTCTCTCTCTCTCTCTCTCTCCACACACACACACACACACACACACACACACACACACACACACACAAACACTTTCACACACAAAGATGTGTTCACACGCAGTATCTAATTTGCTTTCTCACAGATGCACTGGTTTGCTCCTTCCCTACACGTTTGCACAACACTTACGCAATACACACACACACACACACACACACACAACACACACACACACACACACACACACACACACACACACACATTAATGCAGTGTATACATGCAACCTGAAAAGATGTGTATTTGTCTATGAAGCACAGATGTAGATGTTCAGGACAATATAGCACACAAAGAGGTAAAGAAACACTTCTGCACAAATATATGTTATTTTCAGATTCTATTTTTTTTTAGATATATTTATTTTTGATAATCTTGTTCCAGTGCTATACAATCCATTTTTAAACAGTATTATTTTAATTTGATAAAAAAATAGGTATTATTGTTCTGCTACAGCCTAAGTGAAAATGTGCAACCTAAATCTGAAATCAGTCATCTTTTTCACGCTTATATTGCTAAAAGCACAGCGTTTAAATGATCTGTGAAAGAGTAACATGGGATTACTGGAACGACGCCGAAATAATTTGGCATGCTGTAAATGTGTACAGACAGCATCTCTTTTATTGTGCAACACGAACAGCTTCCGATGACTCACCACCAGTAGCACACACTGTGAGTCATGTAATGATGTACTGCACATGTCCCAGTCCCTACCTGCACGCTCCTCTCCTGCTGCAAACATCCAGCGCTACACTGCCACATTAATGTCCCTACCCTCCTCAGCCACACCTGACTCAGCTCAGAGAGACACCTGTGCTGCTCAGACAGTGCATCCTGACCCACTTTTGCCTCATATATATATATATATATATATATACATATATATGTGCTAACCACTAATGCCCCCTCATATATATATATATATATGGGGGGCATTAGTGGTTAGCACATTTGCCTCACACCTCCAGGGTTGGGGGTTTGATTCCCGCCTCCGCCATGTGTGTGTGGAGTTTGCATGTTCTCCCCCTGCCTCGGGGGTTTCCTCTGGGTACTCCGGTTTCCTCCCCCGGTCCAAAGACATGAATTGTAGGTTGATTGGCATCTCTAAATTGTCCATAGTGTGTGATTGTGTGAGTGAATGAGAGTGTGTGTGTGCCCTGCGATGGGTTGGCACTCCGTCCAGGGTGTATCCTGCCTTGATGCCCAATGACGCCTGAGATAGGCACAGGCTCCCCGTGACCCGAGTATAGTTCGGATAAGCGGTAGACAATGAATGAATGAATATATATATATATATATATATATATATATATATATATATATATATATATATATATATATATTATATATATATATATATATATATATATATATATATACATAGAGAAAGAGAGGAGTACCGATCAGGCATAACATTATGAGCAGTGAGAGGTGAAGTGAATAACACTGATGATCTCCTCATCATGGCACCTGTTAGTGGGTGGGATATATTAGGCAGCAAGTCAACATTTTGTCCTCAAAGTTGATGTGTTAGAAGCAGGAAAAATGGACAAGCGTAAGGATTTGAGTGAGTTTGACAAGGGACAAATTGTTTAGGCTAGACCACTGGATCAGAGCATCTCCAAAACTGCAGCTCTTGTGGGGTGTTCCCGGTCTGCAGTGGTCAGTATCTATCAAAAGTTTCCTTTAAGTCCTGTACATATCCTTTAAGTCCTGCTAACTTACAGGACTTGAAGGATCTGCTGCTAACATCTTTGTGCCAGGTACCACAGCACACCTTCAGGGATCTAGTGGAGTCCATGCCTCGACTGATATCTGTTGCTTTCGTTAAATTATTTCTCATTCTCAGTTCATATCTTTACAAACAAAAAAAAAATCCAAAGTAAATAGCAACATTTTTAATACAATATCTGAGCCAGAATTATTGCATTGAATGTGTTTTTTTTGGAATATTTTTTAATGATTTATTTTGTTCTTTATAATATATTTCTTCTATAATTATATATTATATTTCTTCTATAATTACATTGTGATATTTCTTCAATTTAAGAATATTCTATAACTTTTTTTTATTCTAAAATTTCTATAAATATTTTAGACCTCAGAATTAACATATTTTCTTCATAAACACATTGGAACAAACTTTTTTTTTATTTCAGGTACAATGGTTTATTTGTTTTTGTTCTTTGTATCCTTACGTATAGACAATTCATTTATGATATAAGTATTATTTAGAAAAAGTGAAATTTAGACATACACATGATGTGCAGTTTTAAGGAATAAAAAAAAAACAACTAATCTGGATATGTTCTGAAATAATTTGTGCACAGAAGGGTTAAAATCGGTTACAAAGGAACAGGTGTTCCGACTTTGGAAACTTTTGTATCGTGTGGTATAACATGGCTGTGGTAGTATAATGATGATTGTAATCATTATGCTCGTTATTATTAATGTGTAAACACATTCTGAATGGGAATTACATGTGGGCAGGGAGGCTGAATGATGAAGATTCGGGGCCAAAATGCTTTGAGGTCAAAGCTTTACCGAGCTGGTGATGTGGTAAAATGTTCTTCGCTTCAAAATCGTCCTTGATGACAAATGAGTATAAATCCGTGCAGGAACGGGTCACACTGAATGACCTGAAAACACTGTTTTTTGAGATTTTATCTCCTCTCTGAATAGGTATGTCGTTTTTAATTCTTTCATTTTGCTCCATTACTCATGGTTTTTCGCTGCATCCTGTCTCTCTTTCCCTTGCTTTTTCACTCAATTCAATACAGCTGAACTGTCATTAGCATAAATAGACATAATTCAATACATGAGAAACGTTATTGTGAACACGACCCGAACAATGAGACGCAGGATCTGAGTAGTTCTTTGATGCTTTGTCTGGTTAGTTGGTGAGACTGAATCTGCTGAAGCTTACAGCCTGTGTGAGCAGTCCTTATCTCACTGCTGCTGATGCATCAGGAAGGATGTTTTGAACTGAATCACTCTGAACCCAGCGACACAGTCTTAGTGTTTTCTATGCTTATGATATCATCACATAGTTATGTACCAATCTACAACAGATACAGGTTTGTGACAACTGAGCACCGTCTACACCATCTCCATGTGATTGTTCAACATCCCATTCCAGATTTAGTCCCACTTTGTTGTGATCATATGCTCCGGTCTTCATGGAAGGCTTTCCACTAGATATTGATTCAAAACCAAGAGCCTTATTGTCTTTGAATAGCCAATTAAATCCCAGACCTCAGTTCTATTGAGAATCCACAGGCTTGAACAGTCTAGCAGCAGCCTAGCAACCATATGGAATACCATAGCAACAGAATAGCAACACCCTAGCAACCACTTGGGACACCATATTAATCGTCTAGTAATAGTCTAGTAACCACCAAGAATGCCAAAGCAACTGCCTAGCAACACCCTAGCAACCACTTGAGATACCATAACCACCATCTAGCAATACATTAGCAACCACTCGGGATACCAACCATCTACCAACATCCTAGTGACCAGTTGGTATACTATAGCAACTGCCCAGCAACATCCTAGTAACCACTTGGTATACTATAGCAGCTCTCTAACAACAGCCTAGCAACCACCTGGAAAACCAAAGCAACTGCCTAGCAACACCCTAGCAATCAGTTGGTATACTATAGCAACCATCTGGAAAACCATAGCAACTGCCTAGCAACACCCTAGCAACCATTTGGTATACTATTGCATCTATCTAACAACAGTCTAGCAATCACATGGAAACCCATAGCAACTGCCTAGCAACACCTTAGCAACCAGTTGGTATACTATAGCAACCACCTGGAAAACCATAGCAACCGCCTAGCAACACCCTAGCAACCACTTGGTATACTATAGCAACCATCTAACAACAGCCTAGCAACCAACCAGAAAACCATAGCAACTGCCTAGCAACACCCTAGCAACCACTTGGTATACTATAGCAACCATCTAACAACAGCCTAGCAACCAACCAGAAAACCATAGCAACTGCCTAGCAACACCCTAGCAACCGCTTGGTATACTACTGCAACCATCTAACAACAACCTAGCAACCACCTTGAAAACCATAGCAACTGCCTAGCAACAAAAAATTGTGCATTTCCATCTGTTACTGCCTAGCCTTTAGGTGTTTTTCATTAGTTCACGTTCCAAACTCCACTGGTTCTCATCCCTCAGGTGTCCAGATGTGACGAGCTCAGATTTCACAACCACTTTCCTGTAAACTCCGGCTACCAAAACATCCATATCTCCACTCATGGAATTGCACTTTGGTATCTCCACACGTTACATTGCTACCCCTGATGTCATGGATAACATGTTCCTGACCTTATCATTCCTCTACATGGCAACGTGTTCTTCAGTGAAGAGCACAGCACTGCTCTTGTGTGCTAGTTTAATAAAAGCCATTCAATTTAAAACAACAATACTGATAGCGTGTGAGATTGGATGGAAATATCATTCTCATCAACATCCTTTTGATGTTTTGATCAACAGTTGTGATTCTCAACCATTTTCTTTGTGGTTTCCAGGACGTGTAAAGATCTCGTTCTTTCATTTTCAGCTCTAGTGATCTTCAATGGTCAGTTAATAGCGTGATATTTTTAGACTAGCTTTACACACACTAGCTTAAATTGATCTTTCTTTTGATTAGCCCCTCTCTCTCTCTCTCTCTCTCTCTCTCTCTCTCTCTCTCTCTCTCTCTTTCTTTCTCTCTCTTTTACTCTGTCTCTCTGTCTCTCTGTCTCTCTCTCTCTCTCTCTTTCCCTCTCTTTCCCTCTCACCCTCTCTGTCTCTCTTCTATCTTTCTCTCTCTCTCTCTCTCTCTCTCTCTCTCTCTCTCTCTCTCTCATTGTTGCAATGCTTGAAGGACTTCCAGCACAGTTTATTTTACCGAACATTACCCCGTCGAGCAGGTTCAGCATTGCGTGCCGCTGTGTGGAGTGGGTGTGTGTGTGTGTATGTGTGTGTACAGGTGGTTGTAAAAGTGTTCGTGCATGTGGTGCACACACACCCACACACACCACCCTGAGACTGAATGAGTGAGTGTGTGTGAGTGAGTGTGTGTGTGTGTGTGTGTGTGTGTGTGTGTATGTGTGTGTGAGACAGTCTGTTAATGAATGAGCAGGGAGTTGGTGCTGTTTACTAACTCAGCATGCAGGATGGATGAAATGCAATTAAGTCCAAAGTGCGTCTCTGTCTTGGTCCGCTCGAGTCACCGCGGGATTGCATGACAGGGAGCTGTTCGCGGTGGCGAGCTTATCACCTTGTGTGTGTATGTGTGTGTGTGTGTGTGTGTAGGATCGTGGTTATGTTGCTATCCTTGGTGCAGGGACGATGAAAGAACAAGATAAGAACTGGACAGAGATAAGACATCTGTACTAAGTCTGACCTCTCTCTCTCTCTCTCTCTCTCTCTCTCTCTCTCCTCTCTATCTATCTATCTATCTATCTATCTATCTATCTTCTCTCTGTCTCTTTGTCTATGTCTTCTCTCTCTCTCTCTCTCTCTCTCTCTCTCTCTCTCTCTCTCTCTCTCTCTGTCTGACCTCTACTCCTATTTTGGTCTGAATGGCTCACCCAGACACTCTTTGTCTACTGATCTGTCTCTCTCTCTCTCTCTCTCTCTCTCTCTCTCTCTCTCTCTCTCTCTCTCTCTCGCTCGCTCTCTGTGATATCTTTTACTATCTCTCCATCTCACTCTCTACCTCTGTCTCTCTCTTCCACCTTCTATCTCTCCATCTCTATTCAGTTCAGAACTGTCTTTCCCTTTCATTTGTCTCAGTCTCCCCTTCTCTCTCTCTCTCTCTCTCTCTCTCTCTCTCTCTCTCTCTCTCTCTCTCTCTCTCTCTCAGTGTTTTTGTTTTGCATATTCCTGTATCTTCTTTTTTCTTTTTTTTACTTTAAATGTCCTTTTCTTTTCTTCCTCCTGTCCTCATTCTCTGAATGGAGCTCTGGTTTCACACACCTGCTCTTCCATCCTTCTGGGAAGCAGGTGCAAGTCTTCCTGAGTGCCACATTTCTCGTTGCAGCTGAGTGTAACACGAGTGAGGAGTGATGCCCCGACTCAGGACGCTGATGCACTGATACGCTCAGCTATTGAACCATCCGAGAAGAAGATCTCAAGGAAATGAGACTCATGGCCTACATGGGCACACCTGAAGCCTGTTCCTGACAGAGAATGATCTAACACAAACTCCGGAAAATAATGACCATCTGATCATGATGACATCTTCTTCTTCTTCTTCTTCTTCTTCTTCTTCTTTCGGCTTTTCCCTTCAGGGGTCGCCACAGCGAATCATCTCTCTCCACCTATCCCTATCTTTTGCATCCTCAACACTTGCACCCACTAGCTTCATATCCTCATTAATTCCATCCATATACCTCCTCTTGCCTCCTGCCTGGCAGCTCCATGTCCAACATTTTCCTACCAATATACTCACTCTCCCTCCTCTGAACATGTCCAAACCATCTTAATCTGGCCTCCCTAACTTTGTCCCCCAAACGTCCAACATGAGCTGTCCCTCTGATGTACTCATTCCTAATCCTGTCCAACCTTGTCACTCCCAAAGAGAACCTCAACATCTTCAGCTCTGCTACCTCTAGCTCTGACTCCTGTCTCTTCCTCAGTGACACTGTCTCTAAACCATACAGCATGGCCGGTCTCACCACTGTCCTGTACACCTTCCCCTTGATTCTCGCTGAAATTTTCCTATCACACAGAACTCCCGACACCTTTCTCCACCCATTCCAACCTGCCTGCACTCGCTTCTTTACCTCTTTCCCACACTCTCCATTACTCTGGACTGTTGACCCCAAGTATTAAACTCCTGATCATGATGACATCTACAACACACAATATCTTTACAGTATGATGTCTCTTCACTCCAAAGC
Organism: Hemibagrus guttatus; assembly: GCA_033459395.1. Taxonomy (NCBI): domain Eukaryota; kingdom Metazoa; phylum Chordata; class Actinopteri; order Siluriformes; family Bagridae; genus Hemibagrus; species Hemibagrus guttatus. The sequence goes on from JAUCMX010000004.1 coordinate 5,085,001, forward strand.
TTGTTTAGGGCACTGCGTATCATCTTCTCCACTGTTTCATCACCCTTCTGGGCATTTTGTCATGTTTTCTCAGGAACAGAAACACCCAAGAGAGCATTTCATCATATTTATTCACTCCATAGAGGGCATTTTATCACTTTTGCCCATTTAAAGGGCAGCAATTAGTGCACTTCATTATGTGCAATTTCATATGCAATAATCAATAATGGGCCTTTCATGTACAGTACAATTTCATCATTATCACTTATTAAAATTATCACCAATTTACAAACCTTGTGTGCAATATTACAGTTCTACACTATTATCTGTACAGTATTTGTATTTATTTATTCTATATTTATTTCTATCTTTATTTTTTCTATCTTTATTTCTGTCTTTATTTACTTTATCTTTATTTATATCTTTATTTATTCTATCTTTATTTTTTAACGCTTTATTTTTACTTGATTGGGTTTTTTTGTGTGTTTTTTTGTGTTTTTTGGGGTGTGTGCGTATGTGTCTGTGCAAGTGTGTGTGTGGAGGGGTGTGGGTGTGTGTGTATGTGCGGTAAGTGTGTGTGTGCATATGTGTGTTTGTTTGTGTGTTTGTTTGTGCGTATGTGTCTGTGCGAGTGTGTGTGTGTGTGTGTGTGTGTGTGTGCATGTCTATATATGTGTATGAACATGTGTATGCACATGTAAGTGTGTGTGTGTGCATATGTGTGTGTGTGTGTGTGTGTGTGTGTGTGTGTGTGTGTGTGTGTGTGTGTGTGCATGTCTATATATGTGTATGAACATGTGTATGCGCATGTAAGTGTGTGTGTGTGCATGTGTGTGTGTGTGTGTGTGTGTGTGTGTGTGTGTGTGTGTGGGTGGGTGGGTGTGTGCGTATGTGCGTTGTGTGTGTGTCTATGTGTGTATGAGCTGTGTGTGTAAGAGCTGTGTGTCTGTGTGTGTATGAGCTGAAAATGGACATCACATGTGTGTGTGTGCATTGCAGGAAACCATGAGTTTTGTCCATCCTCATTAAAATGTTCATCATTAATAAACTCTTATCTTCTTCAGGACTGAAGGCATCATGAATCCTCACAATTACACACACACACACACACACACACACACACATCTTAAGAGTATGAGATTTTCCAGAAACCAGAGAAAATCCTTTGAATGTTTTTAGGATTGTGTATCAGCTCCTGCTGTGGTTTCGTAATCAGCACTAAGCTATAAATGAAGTGTGTTTGCATCATCCACATGCTTCAACACCTGATCTGACATCTCCGTTCCACTCAGTTCCAGTGATCCACTCCTGCTCCCTGCTGGTCAACTCAAATCAAGTCACTTCTGCTGGATTAATCAGGAACTTTCGGACAAAGTGCTGTATAGAGGAATCTAAATCAACCAGACTATTCAGATTTAGTAAAAACAACAAAAACATATTAGAATGCCTAAGATAAGAGAATAAAAGATTAACAGATGTGAAAATACATATGCATAAGCTGAACAAAAAGCTTTACAACAAAAAAAGCTGTGTTTTCTAGACAAGGGGACGTCCTAATACTGAAAGGCAATAAATATGTATTATGGATGAAATAAAGGAATGTGTAAAGCTTTAATTCACAAAATGCTCAAAGTCTTTATTCGGTATTCCCAGGAACACTGGCTATGAGGCAGGAATACACCCTAGCAGACCAGTCTCAAACACACGAGCAATCTTTCCTAAACACTCCACCTTCTGCCATGCTGGAAGCATCCACACACACATTAACCAAAGTGAACCAGAGTTCAGGATCAAACCAGGGATCTAGTAGCCGTAAAGCATCATTGCAATACCCACTGCATCGCTGTGCAACCCAACAAATTAGCATAATATTCATATTCATAAACAAACACACAAACAAACAAACAAACAAAAAACATCAATAAATAGCAACCCTACTTAATTTAAAGCCCAATGACTTGTTTTCTTAAAACAGTATGACATTTTTGCCATGTTTTAAAATGTTGTTTTGATGTTTTTAATGGTCTTTCATCTGTAGATATCTGACATTTGCTTCTTTGTCAGTCTCTTAAGGGAAAAAGTAAGGGAATAAACAGAGGAAGGGAAATAAACTCTCACCTCATCTTTCTATTCAAAACACTTAATATTACTGTGTATTACCTACAATATTTATATGCATAAATAAATGCATTACAATGCATTTACAATGCATTTTTGTTTGCATTAGTGCATTAGTGTGAATGCAAAAAATAAAATAAAATAAAATATTCCGTTTGCTTTAGTGCATTAGTTAAGGTGCAATGAACCATTTTGGCCACACGGGGGCGCGGGTTAATCAATTAGTAGCAATAGTGGGCGGTGCAAGATTTTCAAATAAGCAAACAAACAAGTAAATTAATAAATAAAGTCGCTTTTTAACATTATCTTGTACTTATAAATTACACACGAAATGATTTAGAGCATGTGTGAGAGAAAAACAAAAATACATTTAAAAAAAAAAAAGTCAATGCTGGATTTTTTTTTTTGCGCGGCTGCGAGTTTGCGCATGCGCACTGCACACCGAACGGGCATGTAGCGTGTTCGCGCCTGCGCAGTGAGCACCGAGCGCAGCATTTGGCCTGTCGAGTGTTCGCGCATGCGCATTGTTTTTAACGGAGCCCATTTCCTCTTCTGCAGGCCTGAGTGGGAGAGTGAGAGAGCGGCAGCAGTCAGTTCCGTTTTTATTTCTACGGGGTTGTGCTCGGCTTGGGCTTGGATGATAAACCGAAATAAGCGCTCTTAAACCCGGACAAACCTGCGAAGTTGAAGGCGTCTGTTCAGTGCCGGAGGAGAGGCAGAAAGAGAAGCAGATCCAGCACGGTGAGTTATTAGCGGTAATTAGCTTTGGCTGCCGTGTCAGGGCGCTGTAGCTTCTGCAGCCTCCACAAACACTGATTTTTACACCATTATATCCTACTGGCTTTTTAAAAAATCATCATCGTTACAAATATTTATTCTTTTACATTTCAAGCGTCATCTAATGAGTTACTTTAATCAGAAAGCGTAGTGCGGTGTTATTTTAGCAGCTTGCTAGGCTAGCTACAGATATGGATTTGACTGTAATATTGGATGCT
>JAUCMX010000004.1:5090592-5094534 GCA_033459395.1 Hemibagrus guttatus
GAATGATGCGCAGGCTGTAACCATGGCAACCATGGTTACCTCTTTACCAGCTGGCTAGCTTGGATCATCTGTGTGATATTAATGACTTTTTAGAGAGTTAGCCTGACTTCTCAGTGTTTTTAACATAACTGTAGTGAGGAGAAGCACAAGGTTTTGTTTCAGCTCTGATTATTTTTTTTCCCTCTCTCGCTTTTTTGTGCTTTGACCTGCAGTGATGAAGCAGAGTTGTTCATTTCGTTGCTGTTCTCGTCCTGTTTGTCATATTGGATAACGGTGCTGCCCGAACATGACGTCAGACTTTCTCTTTTAGCCTTGCATCTAACCCTAGACACCTAAAAGGACGGACCGGACACATCCGCTGCTCCCATTGGCTGGTGCGGTGACATCATGACGCCATATTGGTTGTTGCTAAACGCTAAGAGAAAGGCTGCACGCTATCAAGTTTTCAATCTTTTATTGATATGAATGAATTTGTTGTTTTCAGAAGTACTTAAAAATATAAATGGGGTATAAAAATAAATGAAATTATATTTGTGTATACAGAATAAAGAGCGTAGGCAATATGTGCTCAGACTTTATGATTTAGGAGCCGTCTTGATCTGTGCTCAGCAATTTCCCCCCTCAGCTAATAGTGATGGTGTTTCTGAGGATCATTTACAAGTTTATACACTATATTGCCAAACGTTTTGGGACACCCCTCCAAATCATTTAATTCAGGGGTTGTGCTCGGCCCCTCAGTTCCAGTGAAAGGAACTCTTAATGCTTCAGCATACCAAGACATTTTGGACAATTTCATGCTCCCAGCTTTGTGGGAGAAGTTTTTGGGGGGGACCCCTTCCTGTTCCAACATGACTGCACACCAGTGAGTTTGGATGAGTGAGTTTGGTGTGGAGGAACTTCACACAGAGTCCTGACCTCAACCCCATAGAACACCTTTGGGGTGAATTAGAGCGGAGACTGCGATCCAGACCTTCTCTCCAATATCAGTGCCTGACCTCACAAATGCGCTTCTAGAGGAATGGTCAAAAATTCCCATAAACACACTCCTAAACCTTGTGGTAGCTGTAAAGGGTGGGACAACTCTATATTACGTTCATGCGCATGTAAAGGTGGACGTCCCAAAACTTTTAGCAATGTAGTGTATGTACTACATATGATATTAGCTATCTAGATGGGTATCATGTTATATATGATCATATATCTCCGTAGTAACAACCTGGTCTATCCTTTTAGATGTCTGTGCTTGCTTCCCTTCGACTTGCTTTATGACATCACTTCTATGCGTGAGAACTTCCTGTCAGTGAGCTGGTATTTGGTGTGTGAAATTCCCTGCATGTGTTGTGAGAAAAAACACGGACTCTCTTTGGCAGCTTTTTGGTGGCTTTTTGCTAAAACTCCACCCACCACATCACGGAGCAGACCTTTTCCCTGAAGAAGAAAAGCTTTCGGGTGTGTTTAATTACATGCTTGGTGTGTGTGCGCGCATGACATTTTAGTCTTCCATGTGGTCCTGGAGGCTTGCATATCGATTCTGAGGAGGATGAGAGTAGTGTCTTTGCTCAGGATATCGTGTATATCACAAAAGTCTGACTTTTCGTACTTCTCAGATGTCGGGCGCTCGAGAGAGACACACAAGAAACCTCTGCCTCAGCTCTTAGTTATTTATTTATTTAAATATACTGTTATATTTTTTGGGGAAGCTAGGGGGAAAAAACGATGCATGAACCAACTGCCTCTGATATGTTTAGGGAAGTGCACTGTGATATTCTGTGTGATGTTGATCATATAACCGTCTAAAAAAAATGCAGGGTAATATTGTGCGAGTGTAGGCTGTCACAGATTTCCTGGTTTCATAATCTGTAAAAAATATTGAGAAGAAACGAGCTTCTTTCTATAAGTAAAAAGGAAACGTAAAAAAAGGGGGAAAGCGTGAGGACAACCGAGCTGAGCGGGGGGTGGTGGTGATGAGGAGGAGGAGGATAAACTGTTTGAGTGACTGTAGTTCAGTTCAGCGAGCGCCCTGCTGCTGTGAGGTAATTGGAAATCTAGATCAGATGAGTGTGACAGAGAGAGAGAGAGAGAAGAAAGAGACAGACATAGGAATAGAGATGAGAAACGGGGAGAAAATTGAGAGAGGGGAAAGAAAAAGAAAGGAAATTGAGAGAAAGAGACAAAGAAAACAAAGAGGACAGAGAGTGATGGAGAAACGCGAGAGGGAGGATATAGAGAGAAGAGAGAGGGAGAGAAAAACAAGAGAGAGAGGACAGAGAGAGAGAGAGGGAGGGGAAACGAGAGGGAGGGGAAACGAGAGGGAGGGGGAAAAAGGGGGGAGGGAGGGGGGGAAGAGAGGGAGGACAGGGGGGGGGGCAAGAGAGGGAGGACATGGGAGGGGGCAAGAGAGGGAGGACATGGGAGGGGGCAAGAGAGGGAGGACACGGGGGGGCAAGAGAGGGAGGACTGAGGGAAACGAGAGGGGGAGAATGGGGGGGGGGAAAGGGAGAATAGAGAGAGAAAGAGAGAGTGGGAGGACATGGAGAGAGAGACGAGAGAGGGAGGACATTTAGAGAGAGTGGGAGGACATAGAGACGAGAGAGAGAGGGAGGACAGAGAGAGGGGGACGAGGGAGGGAGGACAGAGAGAGGGGGGGCGAGGGAGGGAGGACAGAGAGAGGGGGACGAGGGAGGGGGGACAGAGAGAGGGGGACGAGGGAGGGGGACGAGGGAGGGGGGACAGAGAGAGGGGGACGAGGGAGGGGGGACAGAGAGAGGGGGGGCAGAGAGAGGGGGAACGAGGGAGGGGGACAGAGGGAGGGGGGACAGAGGGAGGGGGACAGAGGGAGGGGGAACGAGGGAGGGGGACAGAGGGAGGGGGACGAGGGAGGGGGACAGAGGGAGGGGGGGACGAGGGAGGGGGACAAGGGAGGGGGGACAGAGAGCGGGGGACGCGGGAGGGGGGACAGAGAGCGGGGGGACGCGGGAGGGGGGACAGAGAGCGGGGGGGACGCGGGAGAGGGGGGACAGAGAGCGGGGGACGCGGGAGGGGGGACAGAGAGAGGGGGACGCGGGAGGGGGGGACAGAGAGAGGGGGACGCGGGAGGGGGGACAGAGAGAGGGGGACGCGGGAGGGGGGACAGAGAGAGGGGGACTGGAAGGGCTTATTTCTATAAGTAAGAAGGAAAGGTTTCTTCTTTTGTCGAGAGCACGAGGAACGACCGAGCTGGGCGTGACGAGGATGACTGACCAGTTCAGTTCAGTGAGCACTGAGACACATGGTGAGGACGTCCTTCACTCTTTCTACCCTGGTTTGCAACTCTTAATTCTATCGTATCTTCCTCCTGTATCGCAGCTGGACGTTTTATGAGGAGATGTATCTCAGCTTTTTAGACGTCTGGCAGTTAAAGTGTAAAATCAGCTGTTTGCCATTTCCTGTCCTGCTGAGTGTGGAGCAGACAAACTGATCTGAGATCAATACTCTGATTCTGTTAATCCCACAGCGTCCACGCCAGACACCACTGCACCTGAGTAACTTTACACACCAGCATAAGAGAATTTGGAAATCTGTAGAACAGCCACACTGATTTGTGTTGTGACACTGATCAGGTTGTTTATTAGCAGGTTATTAACCCTCTCCAATTTAAATACGGTTTAGTCTCTGCCTCACCGTGCAGTGTGAAGTTTAATAACACAATAAACACAGTCATAGGAGCAGGTTAATAGACTGGGGTTTTATAGAAGACACTTAACAGAGCTTTGCTTTAATTAAGAGAAAAAAAATGTTTTCTCCAGCTCAGTGCGTCCTGTCCTCATGCTCTGGTAAGGGGATGATATCAGCATTATTTAGATCTTCATTCTTTTCTCTCACTTTCAGTAAGAGATGGTAACACATGCTCAGGGTCAGAGAGAGAGAGAGAGAGAGAGAGAGAGAGACGAGAGAGGGAGGGCC
>JAUCMX010000004.1:5095034-5208487 GCA_033459395.1 Hemibagrus guttatus
TATATTTTTTCTTTTTACCAGTATTCTTTAATGTTAACAGAACTCATATAAGTAACCTTTTTTTAAAAAAAAACAAAAAACACACACACTCTCTCCCCTCTATCTTCAATGCCTCGTTTTTTCCTCTTTTTCTCCGCAACTCCCTCACCCACCAGATCAGATCATACACCAGCTAGCAGTCAGGAAAAAAGACGTCTAACACACACTTCCTCACCATACACAGCGTAACGCACTCTGCCCTCTTCCTCATACCTGACTTCACAGACGATCACGATTGGCTAGTGTTCTTTAATTGACAGGGCAGAGCGAGAAGCCCCTCCTACCCAAGGAGCACATTATAAAAGATAATTCTGCTAAATTTGGGAAAGTTGAAATCGAATTCGTGATAGTTTGGACGTTTTTGTGGGTTTTTTTGTTGTTGTGGTGTTTTGTCTTCCCGGCTGTCGGGGTCATCAGGTCTGATTGCTGTATCTTATTGTTTTTTTTTTTGTTTTTGATTTTTTTTAAATAAAGCCACACGACTGCCTCGGTGATAAAAGTGAGGTTATAAAGATGGTGATGAGAGTGTGTGTGTGTGAGGAAATTAGTTGCTATAATCTGGTCTCATGTGTCCTCGTTGCTGTGTGTAACCTGAGCCATGATCATATCATGAACGTTTATTCTTCACATCATGCTTTTATTTTATTAAACCCCCACGTTCCTCATAAGCAGCGCTGATCTGATGTACTAAAACCCCTTTGTGTGTGGAGAAGGAACTGTCAGAATTTTCTCTCTCTCTCTCTCTCTCTCTCTCTCTCCCTCCTTTGTGCTCTTTTCCTTTCCCTTTTTAGTTTGAATCTTGATTTCTGAGCTGAACCGCAGTTGCTGATAAAAAGAGCAGAGCTGCAGATTGCTTCTGCAGCAAGTTTGCAGAAATCCACACTGATGCACAAATACCAGTACTGACTATTCCCTCTCTCTCTCTCTCTCTCTCTCTCTCTCCCCTCTCTCTCCCCCTCTCTCTGTGTGCCTTTTGCTGTCTTTTTCCCCTTGTGTCCATATCCCCGTATCCTTTTTTTCTTCCTGCATTTCCCTTTTTTGTTTCTCTCTCTCTCTCTCTCTGTCTGTCTTTCTCTTCCTTTTTCTCTCTCTCTCTCTCTCTCTCTCTCTCTCTCTCTCTCTCTCTCTCTCTCTCTGTCAGTCTTTCTCTTCCTATTTTCTCTCTCTCTCTCTCTCTCTCTCTGTCTGTCTTTCTCTTCCTATCTCTCTTTCTCTCTCTCTCTCTCTCTCTCTCTCTCTCTCTCTCTCTCTCTCCCCGTCTGTCTCTTACCCTCTCTCTGCCTGTCTTTGTATCTCTATTTCTGTCTCTTTTTGTATCTCTTGTCTTAGTCAGTCTCTCTGTCTGTCTCTCTCTCTCTCTCTCTGGTTCTCTCAGCAAAAACATGTACTAACAGCACACTCGTTTTCTCGGTGCAGAACGTTAGGGTAGACCATGTCATTGGAAACAAGTATTGAAGATAAATGAATCAGTGAATCGAATCGTTTGTGAATCAGTGAATCATTTGTTGCTGCTGTTATCTGGTCCACATTTTTAGTGAAATTTGAGGTTCTTCCTCAAATTATTTTTTTTTTTACCTCGGAAAGTAGAACTTTTGTGTTTTAATGCCAGTTTCAATTTCACTAAATGTTTTCATTTTCAGTCATTGGGGGTCGGCCGCTTTGAATAGATCCGTGACGTAGTTTTTCCAGATTGTTCCGTCGTGTGTAGCTGTTTGTTCATTTGATGGGTTTTTTTGTTTGTTCCGAAACTAATCAATTTAGTTTTAATCAGTTCTATGTTTTGTTCATTTATGCAGTGTTCTTTCTTTTTTTTTTATTTTTATTCCAGATTTTTCTCAGCTGCTCTCTCGCTCTTGGTGCCCGTTCCTGTTTGCTCGGGCTAACGTTAGAGATGATTAACTATTATGTAAACACATGTTTAATAGAGACCGCTACGTTTACTGTAATTGAACACAGACTTTTGAGAGATCCAACAACACTTCACTTTTTTAAACTGTTGTGTTTGTTTGTGACATGGTTTCTGGTGGCAGCCTGAGATAAAAGTGTTTAACTGTGTTTGTGGGAATCCAGTCGATTTCATGGACCATTCTAGCATCTAGATCACGGCAGAGTAAAACCTGACACTTTTAAACTGATCTGAGAGATAGATCTTCATATCTCTCTCTCTCTCTCTCTCTCTCTCTCTCTCTCTCTCTCTCTCTCCTTCTTTTCCTATCTGTCTCCGTCTCTCTCTGTCTTTCTCTTCCTATCTGTCTCTGTCTCTCTCTCTGTTTTTTTTTTGTCTCTGTCTCTCTCTCTTTTGCTTTTCTTTTCCTATTCGTGTCTCTCTCTTTCTCCTCTCTCTCTCTCTCTCTCTCTCTCTCTCTCTCTCTCCTCTCTGTCCTTCTTTTCCTATCTGCTCTTTCTCCCTTGTCTTTCTCTTCCTATCTGTTTCTCTTCTATCTTGTCTCTCTCTCTCTTCCTTTTCCTATCTGTCTCTCTCTTCTCTCTCTTCTCTCTCTTCTCTCTCTGTCCTTCTTTCCTATCTTTCTCTTCTCTTCTTGTCTTTCTCTTCCTTCCATCTGTCTCTTCTCTCTTCGTCTCTCTCTTTTTCTTTCTCTTCCTTCTGTCTCTCTCTTCTCTTTTGTCTCCTCTTCCTTCTGTCTCCTCTTCTCTTCTGTCTGCCTCTCTCTCTTCTGTCTGCCTCTCTCTCTCTCTCTCTCTCTCTCTCTCTCTCTCTCTCTCTCTCTCCCCCCACATTTGTTTAAAATTTCCCCGTCTTGGTTCTCTCTGACTCGGCTCCGAGAGTTGGGAATCATCTCGACCGCACCCGCGTGGATTTGCATAGTCTTTAAGGTCACATTTGCATATTTTCAGCACTGCTCAGTGACACAGGCCGTAAACCGCACAATGCAAACTCTGTGCAGGACGCTAACCGCTCGCTCAGCCTGCACCTGACACACTTTCAGAGTTAGGAGTGTATGTGTGTGTGTTTTTTTCACTATTATTTTTTAAAAAACGTTTCATGTCCTCTCATGAAATTGTTAGCTAAGTGTTTAGAAGGCACAGCTAACAGCTAGGTCCCTGCACCTGAAGTGGAGTGAACCATGATGGATGATGCCACAAGCCCAAAGAGTTCACGCTAAGCTTGTTTGTTCTGCTCAGTACTAATCCCACATTAGTGCAGGTTCATTAATACAAGGAGTTATAAAAATAATTCCTACTGATAAGACAGATTATTTATTTATTTTTGCTTGCTCTCGGTTTTAGTAAACCGGTTCTGGGATTCGGAATGAAGAACGTGTGTGGCGAAAATCTCACCACTGAGAGTTTTATTTAGAAAGAGTGCGTCACAATCCGCTCCCTAGTCCACTAGTAGGGCCACTGATCAGAGAGTCGGCCATTTTAAGAGATTTTTTTCTCTCTCTCTCTCTCTCTCTCTCTCTCTCTCTCTCTCTCTCTCTCTCGCACGCTCACTTGCTTGCTCGCTCTCTCTGCCCCACCTCTCTATTTCTCTCTTTCTTTCTTTGTGTCTCTCTCTCTCTTCATCTCTCTCTCTCTCTTTGTATCTTTCTGTCTCTCTCCCTCTCTTTCTCTGTCTGTCTGTCTCCTCTCTTTCTCTGTCTGTTTCCTCCCTCTGTGTCCGTCTCTCTCCCTCTCTTTCTCTGTCTCTCACACACACAAAATGTGTGTAAGTCTGATATCGTCTGCAGGTTAGTGACCACTCGTGAAGTCTTTCCTGATTCTGAGCTTCTCCGGTCAGGAAGAAGAGTTTATAATCATCATCATCTCTGAGAAACAATAAAAGCCAAGGAGGAAGTTTGAGAGTTTCCAGCTGTTTTATTTTTACGTAAAATTGCAGCAAAAAATGGTTAATTGTTGAATGTTTGTGTGTACACAAACACACTTTGAGGTCTCTGCTCTATTTTTGGCTTTGGTCTGTTTGCAGCAGTCTGCAATTAGAACACTTCCTGTTTCTGTACGGCTGTCAGGAACACACACACACACACACACTCTGCTGTTTTTTTCATGTTGTGCCACTTATCCTACAGCTGAGCTTTCTGGATTTTACCATATCGACCCAAGTGACCCTTGATCTTGATTTGTTTTGTTTTGTTTTGCGTGGTCTCCTTGGTTACGGATGAGATGTAGGCGGAGCATAGGGTATTAAGTGCCCCCATCACACTGAACTCACTCAACGATGTGGGTGACGGAAAATCTGCGTCAGCTTCCACGGCCATTCTGACTTTCACTTCCTGTTCATGGCAGGAAGCCAGAGAGGGACCACTCAGCCATGTTGCAGCAGGGTGTATGGGTCTGACTACATCTCGGCTTTATTATTTGCTTTTCTGCAATATCGTAGTGCAGGACGGGCCTCGCATCTGTTACTGTGTTTTAAATGGACGCTTCGAATCCGACGTGTCCCATCATCACGGCTCAACTCAAAACCTCTACTCTACACCTAGTCGACGTTCCTGCTCACATTTAACCACATTTAACCAACTTTCAGAGCTCAACAGTGGAAGGACAACCAGTAATCCCAGTACACTTCCAGAAGTAATAGTCATTTGTAATGGACGTAAGGCAGTTCCACTCATATAAACACCGTCCAGTCTGTACGGAATACCTGACAAACTCAAAGCTCTTAAATGAAAGCTGTGTAGTAAGAATATTTAGTTTTGAGTCTCAAAGACAAAATATATGTATATATAGGTATATATAGGTATTTGTAGGTGGTAGTGTGTTTTTTTTTTTTTTTAATGAACTTTTTTTTTTTAAGGCTTGATGACTCAGAATTGTATTTCTTTAAAAAGTGTTTAAAAATATAACCCTAAAAATTTTGCCTTTTAGAGAGAAAAAATTACACTCTTTTTTTCAAATTTATTTATATTTATTAGTTCATTAATAATTTATATTAATAATCATTTTTACATTTCCCAAAAACCTATTATAATTAAAAAGATAAAATGGAATAACGTAGCAGCTTGATTTTGTAATTATTTATAATTAAAAAAAAAAAAGACTTAAATGTAATACGATTATATTTAAGAAAAAAAATTATTAGGACATACAGTGAGGCGAAAAAATTATTTGATCCTCTGCTGATTTTGTAGGTTTATTTGAACAGTGAGAGACAGAATTACAACAAAAAAATCCAGAAAAACACATTTCGAAAAAGTTCTACATTGATTGGCATTGTAATGAGTATTTAATCCCTTCGCAAAAAATGACTTAGTACTTGGTGGCAAAACCCTTGTTGTCAATCACAGAGGTCAGACGTTTCTTGTAGTTGGTCACCAGGTTTGCACACATCTCAGGAGGGATTTTGTCCCACTCCTCTTTGCAGATCCTCTCCATGTCATTAAGGTTTCGAGGCTGACTCGAACAACTCGAACCTTCAGCTCCCTCCACAGATTCTCTATGGGACTATGATCTGGAAACTGGCTAGGCCACTCCAGGACCTTAATGTGCTTCTTCTTGAACCACTCCTTTGTTGCCTTGGCTGTGTGTTTTGGGTCATTGTCATGCTGGAATACCCATCCATGACCAATGCCCTGGCTGAGGGAAGGAGGTTCTCACCCAAGATTTGACTGTCCATGGCCCGGTCCATCGCCCCTTTGATGTGGTGCATTTGTCCTGTCCCCTTAGCAGAAAAACACCCCCAAAGCATAATGTTTCCACCTCCATGTCTGACATTGGGGATGGTGTTTTTGGGGTCATAGGCAGTATTCCTCCTCCTCCTCCAAACACGGCGAGTTGAGTTGATGCCAAAGAGTTCGATTTTGGTCTCATCTGACCACAACACTTTCACCCAGTTCTCCTCTGAATCATTCAGATGTTTATTGGCAAACTTCAGACCAGTCTGTACATGTGCTTTCTTGAGCAGAGGGATCTTGCGGGCGCTGCAGGATTTCCGTCCTTCATGCCGTAGTGTGTTACCAGTTGTTTTCTTGGTGATTATGGTCCCAGCTGCCTTGAGATCATTGACCGGATCCTCCCGTGTAGTTCTGGGCTGATTCCTCACATGCTCATGATCATTGAAACTCCACGAGGTGAGATCTTGCATGGAGCCCCAGACTGAGGGAGATTGAGTTATTTTGTGTTTCTTCCATTTGCAAATAATCACACCAACTGTTGTCACCTTCTCACCAAGCTGCTTGGCGATGGTCTTCTAGCCCATTCCAGCCTTGTGTAAGTTTACAATCTTGTCCCTGACATCCTTGGACAGCTCTTTGGTCTTGGCCGTGGTGGAGAGTTTGGAATCTGATTGGTTGATTGCTTCTGTGGACAGGTGTCTTTTATACAGGTAACAAAGCTGAGATTAGGAGCACTCCCTTTAAGAGAGTTCAAAATCAGCAGGGGATCAAATAATTTTTTATACATTATATATATTAACGTTATATTGTCATTATATTTCATTCAAAATGAATTTTTCATGGTCTCCTAAGTAAAGAAAATTTGTTTATATAACTTCATAAAGCTGTAATATTGTATTGCACACTCCTCATGTTATCAGTGTGTCCTGCTGTTCCAGCTCAGAAATGCTGAAAGACACACACTCAGGGTTTAGTAAGTGTTTGGTGAGGATGAAAGGTTGTTCAGGTGTGTCGGCTTTCGGTTGAGCTGCTGCAGTGAAGTGTAACTCCGCTCAATTGTGGCGACGGTGAGAGCAGACGTGCAGTTTATTAACTTCTCTTTCAGCTCACACATAAACTAGCATGAAGTGAAACTCTCCTCAGGTTTACAGAAGGTGTAGACAATGTCCGTGTTCCCCATCATTGAGCTTTAATGTATGTGTGTGTGATTTGTTTCCTCAGCTCTGATGCTACCTGTTACCCTGTGACACCTGCTTGTGGAGACTGCGACCCCCCTGACGCACACAATGTCTGGGCTACAGGTATACACACACACACACACACCCCCCCCGCGTGCGCGCACAGTCCTGATCAGTGATGCATGAGTCTTTCGCACATCCTTCAGTAGTGAAAGAGGAATGTGCACCATGGTTCATCCGGTTCATCTGCTGCATCTCAGTTTGCTGAAGCGGTTCAACACATTTTCAGGAAATGAGATATTTTTGGTTTCCATTATTTGAAAATCGGTTGTTCTTTTTTTTTTTTTTTCCTTCTTGTTTTTTTTTTACTCTTCTGTTTGTTCATGCGTGTAGCTAGTTCCTTTTACCCCTGACTCGATTAGTTCTCAATTAAAACCGTTTCAGCAAACTAGAGCAACAAGCCCGAATCGCACATCTACTACATACACATACATGAAACATCGTATATTTATAACCTGCATTATGTTATGGTTATAACATGTTCATAAAGCATAAATAGTTATAACATGCACATACGTTGTAATTACTTGTTTATAACATAATACAAAAGTTTACAAAAAACGTGTTTATTATATTTATAATTCTTAAAATATTTGTGTACTTATTATAACACATTCAACATAGTACTGAAAAAAAAAATATATATATATATATATATATATATATATATATATATATATATATATATATATATATATATATATAATATATTATTAACATATATTACTTGTTCATAACAGCTGAATTTATATTTATAACATGCACATACATCATATTGCTTGTTTATTGTATACCTATTCAACATATATTTTTTTATAACATGCACATACAGCAAAGTACCGATTTATAACATGCATATACATCATAAATATTTATAACACATACAACATATTGCTTTTTTCATAACACATATCTTACTTAATTTATACGTCTAACATGCACATACAACATATTACATACTTATAACATACATTTACAAGTTGCTGAGTTCAGGGATGCCAAAGAACCAGGCAGAGACAGTGACTGAATAGCAAAACTCTTCAATGTTTACTGAGATAAACAGGAAGTATTTATACAGAAGAAAGGTGTAGTAGTCACGGAAGGAGACACTGTCACGGAGTGTCCGTGTTCAGCACATGTTTATCAAAACAGAACAGAAAGAATTTCTAGGACAAAACAAAAGGAGATCACGGTCATCGGATGAGGTCAGAAACAAATGGGATCACACAGTCTGCCCAGGACAGAGCACGCTGAGATGCATCACAATGTATCACATTTACAATTTATTACATGTATACAATGCTCAAATATTCTCTCTCAGTGTGTGTAACACATTTCTGCAATATATTACTTAATTATTACATATTTATATTCTGCATACCCACATTTTTATAACATTTGTATGCAATGTTAAATTTCTAACACACACATGCAGCAAACTACATTCATCATGTAACAGATATGACAGTGCGTATTTAATATAACATCACATACATGCAGTTCTGAGAAACGAGTGGCGCTCGTGTGTAAATTTGTCTCTCACTTCCTCCCTTGTGCAGACACCATGGCCGCCAGGCACGGAGTGTGTGGCTAAGTATAACTTCCAGGGCACCACACAGCAGGATCTGCCCTTCTCTAAAGGAGACGTCCTGAGCATCGTCGGAGTCACGAAGGTAGGAATCGGCACAGGGACGAGGGAAGCTCCTCGGTCGCTGAAGAGGGAATTACACAAATGAGTCAACATGTGCATCTAGGTGTAGATTGTCCTTCAGTCATAAATCCCTCAAACACTTAGCTGTAACTGTAGCTGTATCTATTATTGTTTATTATCTCACTGTAACTTGTAGCGCTATTGCTAGTGCTATTTTTCCAGCTTTCTGTGCATATTTTATATGCTTTTCTGAATGGGAGCGTCATCAGAAGTGCAACTTTATTGTTTAATTGGTGTGTTGATTGTGCCTCGTTTGGTTTGCTGTATTGTTTTAGTGCACATGAAACATTTCCATTTTATCTCTCTAGATTTTCTTAATTAGAATATTAATTTGGAAAATGGATGTCCATTTAAAAAGAGGCATCGGTGGCTCAGTGGTAGGTTTCTCGCCTATCAGGCGAAAGGCCCGGGTTCGATTCCAGCCAATGCCTCAACCCCAGCCACTGGATGCAGTGCTGGTCCCAAGCCCGGAAAAAATGGGAGGGTTGCGGCAGGAAGGGCATCCGGCGTAAAACCTGTGCCAAGTTGTTGTGCGGACCAGTCGGTCCACTGTGGCGACCCCGAACAGGGAGCAGCCGAAAGCAACTTCTTCGATGTCCATTTAAAAAAAATATTTCTTACTTGGGGTGGGGTTGAACACTTTTTCAGCCGTAGTACACGATGGAAATTCGAATCGAATTAATGAATTTCTTTTTATTTGCTAACCATTTGTTTTCTACAGGACCCTAACTGGTACAAGGCAAAAAACACAGTGGGGAAGGAGGGGACGATCCCAGCCAACTATGTGCAGAAACGAGAAGGAGTGAAATCAGGAGGGAAACTGAGCCTGATGCCGTAAGCGCTCTCTCTCTCCCTGTCTGTCTTCTCTCTCTCTCTCTCTCTCTCTCTCTCTCTCTCTTTTCTCTCTCTCTCTCTCTCTCTCTCTCTCTCTCTCTCTATGCTGATAGTGTCTTTTATAATAGGATCATCAGTACAGGAAATGATCTGCTAATGCCAAACTGTGATTGTGCAGTTCAGATGATTTGTTGCTCATGACTTTCATCAGTCCCAGCTTTTTGCAGTGCCTTCGTTTGTCCCTGTTTTTCTAATTCAACAAGGTCATCTAATCAGGGAACTCTGGTCCTCATCATTAATGATCTCATGAGTAGACAACATGCACTAATCTATTTATTCCCATTGTTCTCTTGATCTCTCTTTCTCTCTCTCTCTCTCTGTCTCTCTCTCTCTCTCTCTGGGTGTCTCTGTGTCATTGGGGCAGATTTTAATTGGTTTGAGCAATGACTTGGCTGCGTCAAAAAGATGGGAAAAAATATATGCAAACGCTTTGACGAAGGGCCAAATTGTGATGGGTAGACGACTGGATCAGAGCATCCCCAAAACTGCAGCTCTTGTGGGGTGTTCCCGGTCTGCAGTGATCAGCATCTATCAAAAGTGGTCCAAGGAAGGAACAGTGGTGAACCGGAGACAGGGTCATGGACGGCCAAGGCTCATTGATGCACGTGGGGAGCGAAGGCTGGCCCGTGTGATCCGATCCAACAGACAAGCTACTGTTGCTCAAATTGCTGAAGAAGTTAATGCTGGTTCTGATAGAAAGGTGTCAGAATACACAGTGCATCGCAGTTTGCTAGGAATGGGGCTGCATAGACGCACACCAGTCAGGGTGCCCATGCTGACCCCTGTGCACCACCGAAAGTGCCAACAATGGGCATGTGAGCATCAGAACTGGACCATGGCGCAATGGAAGAAGGTGGCCTGGTCTGATGAATCTGTGGGTTGTTCTGGACAAACAAGTCCGATCCATCCACCTCGCAACTTGCAGGACTTAAAGAGTCCATGCCTTCTCGGATCAGAGCTGTTTTGGCAGCAAAAGGGGGACCAACACAATATTAGGCAGGTTGTCATAATGTTGTGCCTGACCGGTGTACAAAACATATAAGAGCATTAGGGATTTTAGCGCCTTTCACACTCTAATAAAGCAATACGAGAAGCTTCTGAAATTTCCTCGGTGTATTGTTGTATGGATCTTACAATATGTTTTCCTACATTACCTTATAATGATACAATGCGTATGTGTGTTATGAAGGTGTTATGTAGATACCTCTCTAGTAGCATGTTGAGGAACAAATCATTCCAAAATAATTGTGTACACGCACACACTTCAGTTATGCATGTTTGTGGATATATTTGTGTGTGTGTTGTGTATCTGCGAAGCCACTGGCTCAGAGATGAGCGTGCCGCACTGATCTAATCAACTCGAGCCTGCAGTAAGCAGCTTCCTTCTGAGCATCCAGCGTCTGAGCAACTCCCCGAGGACACACACACACATGCACAGTGAATCTCAAACCTTAATTACCTTACACTGAACAACAGCATAGCTGAAAGCTCGTCATTCTGAATGTCTAATCCGATGCTGCTGATCCTGTTTGTCTCCATGTGAAGCCTCACACTGCTTCATCTGTCACATCGACATCTTTCCCAGCATTCCTTCCTTCGCTGTTTATCCGAGCTGCTGAGACAGACAAAGCTTCTATGTTCCGAGAGCTGAACTGAGACGTTTTCACCCCGAGGCTTTCGAACAGTATTTACATTCTATCACTGGTGAGGGACGAGCGACGTTAGCGAACTTTCCGAGCTCTGATCGAGTCGTATACGTTTACTGTTCGCATCGTCATGTTGCTTGTTTTGACGCATTGATTCAGTTTCTACATGTAAGCGCAGATAAACGTATATATATAAACAGGACTGAAATGCATGTGCACCACGGTAAAATTGTCCCTTACCAAACAAAAAAAAACAGCACCTTTTTTTTTTTTGCTAACGTCTAGGTGAACGTTTTGTGGAGACCTGGCAACCCTGCTGAATGAAGACCTCCAGATTGTGGATACAGGGACAGATTGATGGGTCATTTCTGAGGAGTACAGCGAGAGATTAAAGCAGTATTGTCGATCCAGTAGTATAGTGTCATGTTCGATACACAGACATGCTTATAAACGTTTAAATCTTCCTATTGTAGTGACGATGTTTAATAGCATCCGTGTAGAATGTTGTGATGGTATGACCTCCATCTGACCATTAAAACACGCCTCTGCCAGGTTTCCGTTTCAGCGACGTGTTTTGCTAGCATGGCAGCGAGCTGTGTTGTAGTGATTTTCTGGATCTAACACGTCGTCGCCATGGCAGCGCTCTCGCCAGATTAACCCAGTAACTAAACGTGTCATTTCTGACGCTCAGCTTCACCCTCTCTGCAGTGCGAGAGCACTCCGAGCTCAGCTGTGCTCCATTTAAAGCTTGATTAGAGGAGTGTGTGGAGGAGAGTGGTGGAGAATGTGGTGTTGGTCGTTGTGGTGACGTCGCTTTCACTCCGTTACAGTTAATTACAGATTACAGTGCAGTCAGATTCTCTTATTAAACTCTCTCTCTCTCTCTCTCTCTCTCTCTCTCTCTCTCTCTCTCTCTCTCTCTCTCTCTCCCCCCCCATGTATCTCTCTTTTTCTGTCTGTCTTTATTACTCTTCCCATGTCTCACTGCCTGTCTCTGTATCTCTATTTCTATTCATCTTCTCTGTCTCTCTCTTCTCCGTCTTCATTTGACTTTCCCTTTTCTCATCTCTGTTCATCTCTCTCTCACATACTTCTCTCATTCTGTCTGTATTTATTCCTCTTCCCATGCCTCTCTCTTTGTCTATTTCTGTTCATCTTCTCTCTCTCTCTCTCTCTCTCTCTCTCTCTCCTCTCTCTCTCTCTCTCTCTCTCTCACTCACACACACACACACACACACACACACACACCTTCTCTGGTGTTTTCCTCTGTCCGTCTGTCTGTCTCATTATCTCTCTCTGGTGTTGTTCATTTCTGCCTCTTTCTCAGGAGAGAACCAGTATATCCATCTCTATTTTTCTGTCTTTATTCCTCTCCCTATTTCCTATGTCTCTCTCTTTCTCTTCATCTTCTCTCTCTCTCTCTCTCTCTCTCTATTTCTCTTTCTCTCCTGTCATCTTTCCATCTCTCACTCTCTTTTTCTCTGTCTCTCTCTCATTAGAATCAGAGCAGTATATAAATGGAGAACACAAATATGTCGTGTAAGACTCCAGGGAATCGGGAGCAGGAGCTCTAATCTAGGCTTCGCTGCAAACAATATTTTCACTGATGTTCCTGTGTGTTTGCATGTATTAGATGAAGGAGTGATTACAGTACACAGTATTACAGTGCCCGCTGTTGTTTTGTGGCATCAGCTTTCAGACAAACCTGAAACCCGACTGCTAAAGCGGACCGTCTGCTTCATCTCCACTGACTTTCACATACGTGACTCTCATTGCTTTTTCTTTTTCTATCCAAAGTTTTCAACATTTCCATTTATTCTTGACAGTTCTAAAACTTCAAGTAGTCTTTGGGCAGCTTTGCTGTATTTTAGTTGTCACTTGGCTTTTTACCTGAGAAACATCTCTGTTTCTCTCTCTGTATCTCTTTCTCTGTTTCTCTCGCTCCCTCTTTCTCTCGCTCTCTCTCTCTCGCTCCCTCTCTCTTTCTCTCGCTCCCTCTCTCTTTCTTTGTTTCTCTCACTCCCCTTCTCTCTTTCTCTCTCTCACTCCCTCTCTCTTTCTCCCGATCCCTCTCTCTCTCTCCCCTTCTCCCTCTCTCTCTTGCTTTCTCTCTCTCATTCACTCTCTCTCTCTCTTTCTCTAGCTCCCTCTCTCACTCCCCCTCTCTCACTCCCCCTCTCTCGCTCCCTCTCTCTTTCTCTCTCTCTCTCTCGCTCGCTCTCTCTCCCTCTCCCTCTCTCTCTCCCCCTCTCTCTTTCTCTTTTTCACTCCCTCTCTCTTTCTTTCTCTGTTTCTCTCGCTCTCTCTCTCTGTTTCTCTCTCTCTCTGTTTCTCACTCCCTCTCTCTCTTTCTCTCTCCCTCCCTCTCTCTCTCTTTCTCTGTTTCTCTTGCTCCCTCTCTCTCGCTCCCTCTCTCTTCCTCTCCTCTCTCTTCCTCTCCCTCTCTCTATCTGTCTCTCTCTTCCTCTCTCTCACTCTCCCCCCTCTCACCTCTCCCCCTCCCTCTCTTTTCCTCTCTCTCTCTCTGTTTGAACACCAGCAGTTTTGTCAGGTTGCTTGCAGTGTAGAACAGAGCTGTAGCTCCTCCTCGTGATATTTTCACACAGCACTTTGCTTTTATTGTCATCATTAATCATGAACTAATCTCATTTCATATCAGCTGATCAATTAGCATGGCAACATGAACACGTTGTACGTCTCACAGTATCACAACCTATCGAATATTGGAAGTTAAAGTATTCAAATTGATGAAATCGCAAGCAGAGGATTCTTCTATTAAACTTCGAGCAGTGTCTTCATTCTATGATGATTGTATTCCACGTGTGTTCCACGTGTGAATGGAAGAGGGATTTGGCTGAATTTGTGCTGTGATCAATTTTCTCTCTCCATCTCCTCCTTCGCCCCACAGATGGTTCCACGGTAAGATTACGCGAGAGCAGGCCGAGCACTTGCTCTACCCTCCAGAGACGGGGCTCTTCCTGGTGCGTGAAAGCACCAACTACCCCGGCGACTACACGCTGTGTGTGAGCTGCGAGGGGAAGGTGGAGCACTACCGCATCATCTACCACAAAGGAAAGCTCTCCATCGACGAGGAGGAGTACTTCGAGAACCTCATGCAGCTGGTGGAGGTGAGGAGCCTGCGAACACAAATTTCAGTGCAAGGAGGAAACAAATGAGTGTGAACCTGGGTTGGGTTTGTGGCTTTATTTTAGGATATTTTTGATAGTTTTCGAGATCTTCAAAATGTTTAAAAAATGACGCATAGTCTAGTAATGCATGTAAACCAGTTTCTCTAAAATATGCTGTTGAAAGCTTAGCCAGCTGACCTGCATTACAACTTTCTGACTAACTCTAGCAGTATATATTACCAACATAAATCCGTGTAAAAATTATGGGCGTAAAAATCATCAGAAATCCAGTCAGGTTAGCTTTGTGCTAGCTGGCTTATGCTGTTAGGGAACCCTTTTTAGCTAGCTGACTAACATTGGCAATGAATAACATGAACATTCATGAGTAGAACATAAAAATCCTCTCAGAAAGTCTGTGTATGCTAGCTGGCTAACATTAGCAGTATTCAACTTAAATAAATGAAAGCATGACTTTAAAAAATCTCCTCAGAAATCCTGTGTATGTTAGCTGGCTAATATTAGCAGTATTTAATGTAAATAGAGAGTGTATGTATAAATTAGCAGTATTTAACTTAAATAACAAGGGTATGACTTAAAAAATCCTCTTAGAAATCCTGTGTATGCTAGCTGGATAACATTAGCAATATGTAACTGAAATAAATGAAAGTATGACTTAAAAAATCCTCTCTCAAATCCTGTGTATGCTAGCTAGCAAACATTAGCAATATTTAACTTTAAATAAAGAAGTTATGGCTTTAAAATTCCTCTCAGAAATCTTGTCAGTTTAGCTCATGTTTGCTAGCTTGATAGCATTAACAGTTAGGTCATGTTAGTGGTAGCGCAGTCCTCTCAGAAATCCTGTCAAGTTAGCATACATCATCTAACTGCTAGTTAGTTAAACAGCTGGCTAATGTTATTAGTAAATGTTATACAAATGTTGTGAAATAAAAATTTTCTGTCAGGTTAGCTGGTTGACCTTAACAGCTGTTATAAATATTTATTAATATTGTTTGGTTTTAAAAATTCCTGTCAGATTCACTCATGTAGGTTAGATAGCTAGTGTTAGTTAGCTCGTGTTAGCTAGCTTTTCAGTGTTGACAGTTAGGAGGACATTTTAAAAAATCCTGTCAGGTTAGCATATATTAATGCTATGGGGGTGGGTCAACAGAAACGGTTTAATAAGCCGTGTTTTGTACACTTAAGCCGGTTCCTTTCTTAGCTTCTCTTAGCTTTCTCAGAGCATCACCCGGTCTAGTCATCTCCCGTGTGTGTGTGTGTGTGTGTGTGTGTGTGTGTGTGTGTGTGTGTGTGTGTGTGTGTGTGTGTTTTACTTGCCCTTTATGTATTTCATCTTGTTCCAGGATTCCATGCATTCCTCTTTTTATTTTTTTTTGTCATTCCTCTCCCCCACCCTCTTCGATGCCTGTTGCATCAGGCTGCATATGACTCTCTCACGCTCTCTAATCACCATCATAGTCCAACCCAAGCAGCTGTGTGTGTGTGTGTGTGTGTGTGAAATACGTTGTTCATTGACAGTTTTGTGTATGATGTGTACTCTCATTGCATACAATTCCTAAATGTTCCTGTCATTATTGCCTGAGGTAGTGAAGCTGGAATGTTGTTGGCATGTGGAAGCCTGCAGCTCTGTCTCACACAGCGCTGTTCCTCTACTGACATCTGCTGGAGGAGTCATAAATAAAAATGTTCAACAGGAAATGTCCTGCGGTTCTTCTTACAGTAACCACCAGGCTTCCAGTGGAATTAGGTGTAACAAAGTGAAACATGAGATCCCTGCCTCTCTCTCTCTCTCTCTCTCTCTCTCTCTCTCTCTCTCTCTCTCTCTCTCACTCTCTCTCACTCTCGCTCTGCATATCTCCCTCTCTTTTCCTCTCTCGTGCTCTGTATATCTTCCTCTCTCGCTCTCTCTTTCTCTCTCTCTTTCTGCATCTGTTCTCTCTCTCTCGCTCTGCACATCTCCCTCTCTCTTCCTCTCTCTCTCTGCATCTCTCTCTCCCTCTCTTCCTCGCTCTCTCTCTGGAGCCTAGTTTTTTAAGGAAATAAGTCTGTTTATACAAAATAACCTTACTGTTCCTCTTCTTTCTCTCTGTGTGTGTGTGTGTGTGTGTTCTTGCTTGTGTATGTTTTTGCTTGTGTACGTTTGTATGTTCAGCATTACACCAAAGACCCTGATGGTTTGTGTACTCGATTGATCAAGCCAAAGCTCATGGAGGGAACAGTAGCAGCACAGGATGAGTTCTCCAGGAGTAAGTGAACACACACACACACAGACACACACACACACTACAGCAGTCACTGTTGTGATGACGTGAGTTTTATGACAGATCTGAAACCAGAAACCGGTAGCATCAGGGGATGAGAGATATGAGAGCACTGCATCGCCATGTCGACAGCTTGAGTTATTTGTATAGCCATTATTAAAATTATAGATAAATATTTTTAAACATTTATCGTTCTTTATATTGTTTTCTTTTGGTCACCATGGTGACATGGCCTCATATCTCATCTCATCATATCACCTAATATCTCCAGAGTCCCCGGTTTGATCCCAAGCTCCGTGTGCTGACTCATTCGACAAATTCAGTTTTCACTGATGTAAGACAACTTTATTAGGCTTCCTCGAAGTCATTAGAGAGGTCAGAGGTCAGGTGTAGGGGCCCGAGTTTTAATAGACGTGTTGTAAATGTCTCTGTGGTCTCGACAGGTGGCTGGGCGCTCAAAAGAAAGGAACTGATTCTCAAACAGACCATCGGCAAAGGAGAGTTTGGAGGTGTGTCTTCTCTTCTCATCTCATCATAGTGTGTGAACAAACTGTGTGCTTACATCGTAACGCATGTGTGTGTGTGTGTGTTTTCTCCTCAGACGTAATGATGGGAGACTACAGAGGGTCCAAGGTGGCGGTGAAGTGCATCAAACACGATGCCACGGCACAGGCCTTCATTGCCGAGGCTTCGGTCATGACGTGAGTGCCGTCTTCTCCAGCTCTTGTTTGCTTTTTTGTTTGTTTGTTTATTTGTTTGTTTTTTGTGACAAAATGCATCACAGAAACCAGGTTGTGAATGTGATTATTGCTGAGGGCAAGTGGTCACTTGGCACACTTGTTTGTTTATTTTTTGTAATTTTTTGTAATTTTTTTCCTCCAAGAAATCATGCAATAATTTTGTTGGCTGTCTGAAATATATATATGTGTGTGTGTAGGCAGCTGAGGCATCCTAACCTGGTGCAGTTGCTGGGAGTGATTGTGGAGGAGAGGGGCAGCCTCTTTATCGTCACCGAGTACATGGCCAAGGTGAGCGCTGGATGCTGAGGCTACGATCTGTGTCTCACACACACACTGTCTCTGACATGCTTTTACCTGAGGATTAATGATCATCAGTGTTTGTGTGGTTTAACTGGACCTTTCAGATTAGAGGAAGTAGGAGGTAGACTTGCCATGGCTAGATTTAAACGGAAGTGTGTTAGGACACTGTGGAGGTTTCGGGTTCAGTTTTTAAAAACAAATCGTGACTGAAATGACTGTTATGATGATGTCCAAGATATTAATAATCTCTCTCTCACTCTGTTACTCTTTTCCGCTTTCTTTCTTCCTATTTCTAATCACTCTCTCATTCTCTCTATCTCTCTTTCTCTCTCTTTATCACTCTGTTACTCTCTCCTACTTTTTTCCTCTTTCTCTCTGTGTGTGTAACAGGGCAGTTTAGTGGACTACCTGCGCTCACGAGGGCGCACTGTGCTGGGGGTTGAGTGCCTACTCAAGTTCTCACTGTAAGTTTTGCTGCATGAATAACAGAGGTTTTGCCGGCTACATTTTCATCCTCATTATTATTAAAACCTTCCAAAGCAACCATCTATTTTCTCTCTCTCTCTCTCTCTCTCTCTCTCTCTCTCTCTCTCTCTCTCTCTCTCTCTCATTCAGTGATGTGTGTGAGGCAATGGAGTACCTCGAGGCCAATAACTTTGTGCACAGGGACCTGGCGGCACGGAATGTTCTAGTATCCGAAGACAACATCGCTAAAGTTAGCGACTTCGGTCTGACCAAGGAAGCATCGTCCACTCAGGACACGGGCAAGCTGCCTGTTAAATGGACGTCACCTGAGGCAATTCGAGAGAAGGTTGTATCCAAAACATGAAAAAACAATAAATTGGGAAAGACTGCGATACTCTACAAATAAGTCAGAGACCATCAGTTATTGTAGACATCATTAATTACAGTATTATAAAGTTTAATAAGATGCTGATGAATCTGCACATTTCTGCATTGAGATGGTTTGAGAGATTCAGTAAAAGGAGGAGCTGGTAATGGGAACTCATCAAAAGCACTCGTTCTAGTGATTAGGTGTGATATTTCCAGAAGCAGTGATTGGCCTTCATTTTCTACAATTCAGAAAGGCTTTTAAAAAGAGCCCAGAGACTCAGGTTAATAGAAATCTCAAATCAGTTCAGTCGGATCTTCATTACTGTTCCTTTCGCATGGATTTTATTATTTTGCCTTCTTTTCACAGAGGTTTTCCACCAAGTCTGACGTGTGGAGTTACGGCGTCCTGCTCTGGGAGATTTACTCCTTCGGCCGTGTGCCTTACCCCAGAATTGTAAGAGACTTTATGGTGTCGTTTTTGGCTGACTGAAACGGATTCAGCTTTGTAGAAGATTTGTTCTGAAGTGTGTAGCGTTTATTTGGCCACTAGAGGGCAGTGAACACTTTATAAACGCAGTCAGAGTAAGGGATATGACGCTAATTTCCTCTAGCCTGAATTTCATAACTTTATTTATTCACCAAACATAGACAAGTGATCACTGAACTCTATTCACAACATCTATGGATTCTGAAGGGAATTAATAAGTGTTTTTCCAGTATAACACACATTCAGATCTGCGAACGTCCAAGGTTTAAGCATGAGACCTGACCTGTTTTAGCCCATGTTCAGACATGATGATGACGTAGAGATGAAGAAGTTGCTTTCGGCTGCTCCCTGTTCAGGGTCGCCACAGCGGACCAACTGGTCCGCACATCAACTTGGCAAATGTTTTACGCCGGATGCCCTTTCTGACGCAACCCTCCCATTTTTCCGGGCTTGGGACCGGCACTGCATCCAGTGGCTGGGGTTGAGGCATTGGCTGGGAATCGAACTTGGGCCTTCCGCATGATAGGCGAGAAACCTACCACTGAGCCACCGATGCCTCTATGATGAAGTAGAGATGCAACTGTTGAAATTTCAATACATGGGCCAGAGCTATCAGTTTGAGAGCTACTGCTGAAGCAGCAAACAAATGAGCAGCCATTCTTTCAACTAGACAAAAGGTCACATGATATTAAAAATGTGGTTGCTGATTGGTCAGAGAGAGAAAACTAATGTTTAATTTAAGATAATAGTCTTCAGTGTGTTGTCTTGTGTAACTTGAATAGAACGTGTGTGTGTGTGTGTGTGTATTTAGCCTCTGAAGGAGGTGGTGCCGCGGGTGGAGAAGGGCTATAAGATGGACGCTCCGGACGGCTGCCCCGCTGTGGTGTACGACCTCATGAAGCAGTGTTGGACCCTGGACTCGGTGATGCGGCCTTCGTTCCGCATGCTGCGTGAGAAGCTGCAGCACATCAGAGCTAAAGGACTCTACCTGTGAAGAGGAGGGGGACCACACCCATGCTTTTTTACCCAGGAGGTGGGGAGGCGGGTAGAGATGCAGCGGGCGTCTGCCTCATCAAGCAGCGTCTCAGGCTCCGGCTTGTCTTTTCATTCGTCTTTGGGACTTTTGTTATTTTTTTGGACTGTTAATCTGGACACACTTGTGCTGTGTTTCTGTGGGGAGTGGAAGCTTATTAGTTGTGTGTGTGTGTGTGTGTGTGTGTGTGTGTGTGTGTGTGTGTTAAAGCACCTAGTGTCCTAATGGTGCCCTGCCTTCTTTGTCTTTTTTTTATTATTATTATTATTATACCATGCTGATATCCTTTTGCCTAAAAGTATTTGCCCCCTTCTGCCCTCTATATTTCTTTCTCTCTCTCTCTCTCTCTCTCTCTCTCTCTGTGACATTAACAGGTGGAAGGCTGGCCTTTTCTCCATTGTTTTGTCAGATGCATTTGTCCTTCTCTCACTCTTGTTCTCTCTGTTTCTCTCTCTGTCTCTGTCTCTTTCTCTCTCTCTCTCTCTCTCTCTCTCTCTCTCTCTCTCTCTCTATATATATATATATATATATATATATATATATATATATATATATATATATATATATATATAAATCTGTTTTTCTCTCACCCTCCCTCTCGCGCTCTCTCCCTTTCTCTCTCTCTCTAATGCACTCTGACTCTCATTCTCCAGATCTCCCATCTCTCTCTCTCTCTCTCTCTCTCTCTCTCTCTCTCTCTCTCTCCCCCCCCCCCCCCATCCCTCTCTCCCTCCTGTGTCTTGTGGCACGGGTTCTAGCTGCATGCGTCTCCTTCTTGGTGTATGTGTGTGTTCACGTGTGAGAGTGTGAGGCGTACGCTCTGTGCCTGAGTGCCTCCAGATGGCAGGACTGATGCCTCTCACGTCCCCCTCCTCTGCCACACGGACTTGTTTTTGTTTTTATTCCCTTTTTTTTATCAGACTTTTTTTTAAGCGATCGTCTTTTTGTTGATTTTGTCTGCTGTGTTTATTTCCTGTCTCCCCACGTCAATCAACATCTGACCTGGGACAAGTGCAAAGAACTGGAACGATGCACAAATTCACAAACGCATAATTATGTACACACACGCACGCACATTTACACATACATTTCCCAGTAGAGCTCAAACTGCGCCGGCCAAAACAGGACACACAAAGCAGTTTACCCATAAACCCTCGGGACACGGGGGTGGATGGATCCAAAAATGGTAGAACTCTTCGTGCGTGAGTTTGTTTTATATTAAAATGTATTTAAAGGACTTTAAAGAAGAAAACCTGAAAAAAGGCAAAGACTCAACTGCCAGAGAAGTGCGGAGGCGGGTGAGCGAGCGAGTGAAAGAGAGAGAGGCCTGGGGTTAATCTGTCAGTGCTTTCAATGTTCATTGTGTGATTATGCTGCCATGATTACAAATAAATCATTCCATCAGACATGCGTGCCGAGACTGTGTGTTGTGGCCAAAAGGCGAGGAGATAAACTCAGAAATTGACCTTATGACACTCTTGGCCTTGGTTAATGACATACTGGTGTGTGCTGCTATTTGTGTGTTTTGCAAGTATTGATCAAAAATGATGTTTAGGCTATGGAACAAAATTACCCTTCATTAAGCCCCGCCCCCTTCAGCGGTTATTAATGTTGCAATACCAATGTATTCGGCAACCTGTCAAGCTCAGAAAAACAAGACTTGATGAATTGCTATGTATGGAAAAATACCGTCGAAGATTCTAGCACCAGACACGCAATTACACACAGGCTAAAATAAAAGGATCTTTTTTTTTAAATAAATCATTTAAGCTAAAATCAGTCAGAAGCTTCATCTGTCAGCAGGCAGCAATGTAGTGAGAGATAAAGAAGGAGGTAGGGAAACAGCAGGCCTTTGGCAAGCCGGTAAGTTTTCTGTCATCACTAAATAAAACATACATCAAATGGACATAAAAACACTAGGGATGTGTGTGTGTGTGCTGAGATGGTTGCCATATGTGATGAATGATGTAGGGATTGAAAGCTAAGTTTAAAGCAGACCATCATTTCAAATGATATGATTTAGATCTTATAAGATGTGACTATTTTGAAAAGAGGTTTTTCTGTTATAAGGAGGTAGAGACCCCACCTCCTTGACAGTGATTGGCAGGTATATAGGCCAGGTGGACTGTCACAGGTCTCCTTCAGTAAGATTGTAACAGAGGCCACGCCTTCTTCAGAGTGACTGTAAGACACATTGGCCACGCCTTCTTCAGAGTGACTGTAAGACACAGAGGCCACACCTCCTTCGGTTTGACTGTAAGACACAGAGGCCACACCTCCTTCAGTGCGACTGTAAGATACAGAGGCCACGCCTCCTTCAATGTGACTATAATAATATCTTCAGTGTGACTGTAAGATTCAGTGGTCACACCTCCTACAGTTTGACTGTAAGACACAGAGGCCACACTTTCTTCAGAGTGACTGTAAGACACAGAGCCCACGCCTCCTTCAGTGTGACTGTAAGACTCAGAGGCCACCCCTTCTTTAGAGTGACTGCAACATGCAGAAGTCACACCCGCTTCAGAGTGACTAACACAGAGGCCACGCTTCCTTCAGTGTGACTGTAAGACACAGAGGCCATGCCCTCTTCGGGATGATTTTAACACAGAGGCCACACCTCCTTCGGTTTGACTGTAAGACACAGAGGCCACACCTCCTTCAGTTGACTGTAAGACAAAGAGGCCACACCTCCTTCAGTTGACTGTAAGACAAAGAGGCCACACCTTCTTCAGTGTGACTGTAAGATACAGAGGCCACGCCTCCTTCAATGTGACTATAATAGTATCTTCAGTGTGACTGTAAGATTCAGTGGCCACACCTCCTACAGTTTGACTGTAAGATGCAGAGGCCATGCCTTCTTTAGGGTGACTGTAACACAGAGGCCACACCTCCTTCAGTTTGACTGTAAGATACAGAAGCCACACCTCCTTCAGTTTGTCTGTAAGACACAGAGGCCATGCCTTCTTTAGTGAGACTGTAACACGGAGGCCACACCTCCTTCAGTTTGACTGTAAGACACAGAAGCCACGCCTCTTTCAGTTTGTAAGACACAGAGGCCATGCCTTCTTTAGGGTGACTGTAACACAGAGGCCACGCCTTCTTCAGTGTGACTGTAACACAGAGGCCACACCTTCTTTAGTGTGATTGTAACATGGAGGCCACGCCTTCTTTAGTGTGACTGTAACAGAGAGACCACGCCTTCTTCAGTGTGACTGTGAGATTCAGCGGCCACACCTCCTAAAGTATGACTAACACAGAAGCCTGCAGTGTGACTGTAAGATCGAGTGGCCACGCCTCCTCTCCTTCACTAAGAATGGCGTTTTGTAAATATTGACTGTCTGTGCCCTGATTCCGATTTTTCCCCAGGAAATATAAGTAATCCTACTAATTAAAAATTCTGACACTGATTAATAATAAAGGTTAATTATTAGCTTGTCATTGTTTAATGAAATTACTATATGACAGCCAAATTCTTTTAAGACTTTCAGCTTGTTATTATCTGTGACCCAAATTCAGGGCAACCCAAACTGGGCCACTGTGCTGTCTATCAAAAGATCTTTCATAATATTGGCGTATACTCCAGCCCTGCAGGATTCATGCCTCTCTGTTCTGACGTGAAGTACTTTCATGGGAATAAGTTTATTGGGAATTCGGTTTCCTCACAACACCCACACAGCGTTCTAACGCAGACGCACTCTCGCACCGGGACGCTTTGCGGCTGACAGGTGCAGAAACGTCGTGTTTTGTCTGGCGAGGAGTTATTTCTGGGAGCTCACTCCGAACAAGTGCTCACACTTGATTTTCTCGTGTGAGGTGTGATGAAAGTGCGATGCGGTGACAAACAGCCACTGAAATGGACTGAATTTACTCTGCGGTTTACTAACGTCTAGGAAGTTGTTCTTTATGTGTCTGTCCACTACATCATGTCCGACATGACAGAACTGGAGCGGTTTTGATCCAACTGCCTTTCGGATGAACCCCTAGATATTTCCAGCCTCGTTTTAAATAAAGTTTCTCCTCATCCCCAGTGTAGTACATCAACCATGACATGTGAGTGACTTGATGTCTGAAGTTTGCTTCTTTGGAAAAATTTGAAACTTGTAGAAAAGACAGAATTCATCTCTGAGACACTATTTGTGTGTAACTTCTATTTATAAAATAAATAACCGAATAACTTTTCCTTAATCGTGTAAACAAATATACAGAGAACGTTATCCCACAGTGCAGCTGAACGCTCCGATCTGTTAGGTGTTGATAGTATCCACTATAAATGGTGTTTTTATTCATGAGTATCCATGAACCATCTTCCACTTGCACAAATTCACGCAAAATCAAGCAAGCGGCCCAAAATTCAGAGATTTCTTTTTTTTTTTTTATTTATTATTGTAGACGTTCCACAGATTTGTGCTGAGACACGCCATGTGACGTCATCACAACACACATTGAGCTGAAACCCTTATCGATTGATGCGCTTCGAACATGAATACAGTTCTCATAGAAAGTCATTACATACAGGATGTCTTCACTGGTAGGAGTTAAAAAGAATCCTGTGCTTGCATTTTCACCAATTTGAGAAAGTTTTCAGCAAAAAAAAAAAAAAAAGCAGCACAAGTCAAGCACTTTTTGGCCACAACATTCACTTCAAGAGAGAGAAAAAACAATTCTCTTGAGAAAAGGATGTTTATAGCTGCTATAATATAATTTATAAAACAGGATGTTCCACACCATTAAATGTAACTTTAACAACTAAAATCGGAGGATCGGAGGATCAGGGTTCAAGCCCCAGCACCACCAAGCTCCGCTGCTGGGCAATTGAGCAAGGCCCTTAATGCTCTCTGCCCCAGGGGCGCTGTATCATATCTGCCCATGTGCTCTGACCCCAACTTCCTCAGTTGGATATGTGAAGAAAAGGATTCTACTCTGCTGTAATGAATGTGTGGCGATAATAAAGGATTCTTGCCCTCAGTCCTTCTTTTTCTTCTGTAGTATAAAGAAGAATAAAACACTTCAGGAAGCGCTGGTGTGGGAAAATAATCAACTTCATGGTG
Source organism: Hemibagrus guttatus (assembly GCA_033459395.1). Lineage (NCBI taxonomy): Eukaryota > Metazoa > Chordata > Actinopteri > Siluriformes > Bagridae > Hemibagrus > Hemibagrus guttatus. The sequence goes on from JAUCMX010000004.1 coordinate 5,119,988, forward strand.
GTTTTTGTAGCTGGCCATCATGTTGCGCTTCATCACATCACCCAGTCGTGTTTTATTCCTTCCATATTATCCTCCAAATGAATTCTAACACAACGTCTTGCCTCAGAACTGGGAGTCACACCTCCTACCCGAGTCTGACGCTGGTCCACTGACACCACACTGCGTTCTGAAGAAGGGCGCGATGGAGCGACGACTGTTTTTAGCTCTGCTGCGCTCTTTTGTCTAAAGCTCTAGATAGTGTTGTGATCTTCAGCTTTATTTGGTCTCAGATTATTTGAGACACTGAACAAGTTCACACTGTTGACGAAGGACGCTGTTAGCATGACGGTCTCGCTTTAGCTTTAGTGCAAAGCTAAAGATGCAGAATTTGGATAATGGACCATGTGAGTACATTAACACCAAGGGGAGGAGTGTGTAAATGAATCGACATGTACTGTTTTTTCCCCCATGACTCTTGGGATGATGATTGAATCAGTTGTGTTAGATCAGCGCATGATACTTCTAACCTCTCATTTGGCGTGACCCACAAGTCGTGTGAATATTTAAACCAGCATAAGGTTTCAGGCTCCGCTATTAAAGCGTTGTGTATGTTTGTTGTACACATCACCGTGTCTTCTTTTTTTCCTCCCCCGTGTCGTGTGATCTTTTAGCTGCCTGGGCTTTGCAGAGGATTGACATTAAACGCATGACTCATGGTTTATAAGACAAGCTCCACTCGGCACAACAGGAGCGTATCTGACTCAAAGGATCCGCCCCCTGATCCTTAAAGCTTATTTGTCGTAATTAGTGCTCTTCTTTGAAACTTTTTTTTTCTCCCCCTCTCTGGAATTTGGCTTTCAGCGATCTGTCCTCGATTGTGTTTGGCTCGTGCTCACAAGGACGGTGATGAGTGTGGAGCACCACTAACAAAGACACGGTTACGTAAGAGAGGCAGCTCAGCCGAGAGGCTTGTACCCTGGTCGGAGTTAGTCATCGAGGCCTGGCGAGACTTTGGCTTGAGGTTGAAAAACACTGAAAAAAACCCTCCTCACATCCTCACAAAGGTGACCATCGGAACAGTCGATGTATCCTTGGGTCCACACTTGGGTTCTTTGACCTAGATGAGTTGCTTGGCTTTTTTTCCCGCCTCGATCTTGCTGTCTGGTTCATGCGCTCAGATCTAGACTGCTATGTCTTGTGGCAACCCTGATGTCCATTTCGATGTTCCTGAGTTGTGTCCTCTGCTGCCCTGCTTAGCATGGACTCACGCTTCACTTGACAAAACATGAGACATTCTTCCAAATGACACACTGTGCATACTGCCCATTTTGAAACCTCACACACAGTAAACATGTAGTACGGAAGGAGTGTCCTGTCCTGTCCTGTTTGAAGGTTCAATCCTGTCCACTCCAGTGCCAGTGCCTGGTTCAAGATATTCATAAAAAATCAATTCTGATTGAGTTTAAACATCCTAAACATTGAGTTAAATTAACTAACCACTCTCCAGCAGATGCACCATGCAAGATATTACCCCAGGTAGGGAAGGAGAGAAGCCAGAAGTCTTTAGACATTGCAGAAGTTGCATTAGGTGTGCAGGACGACCTGAAAAGCAGCAATTACACAGCACCGCAATCATCTCTGATCCTCGTTCAAAGCTCCATTCTCAAAGCTCAATTCAAAACATTTAGAAATATCAGAACTCTTGGAATAAAAGACAAAACAAAAATAAAACCCAGAGTATCAAACCTTTTTGGAGAGAGATGTTTTGTATCTACTGTGTGAGCTGTATGATTGCACATATCAAGGTTGATGCTTATGACTGTATACTGTTTTTCTCTCTCTCTGTCTTTCTCTAAACATTACTCCTAAAATACCAGTTTTTCTGACCTCTTCTTCTATCCAGACCCATCATGATGTCCCACTTCTGGTTGGAGTCTCATCACTTGCAGGTGCTCAGGATGATCTCACATGGACAGCTTGGATATACATGGATGGATGGATGGATGGATGGATGGATAGATAGATAGATAGATAGATAGATAGATAGATAGATAGATAGATAGATAGATAGATAGATAGATAGATAGATAGATAGATAGATAGATAGATAGATAGATAGATAGATAGATAGATAGATAGATAGATAGATAGATAGATAGATAAATTTACACTTGAAGACCACAGAGATTGGACTGTTGCCGTGGTCAGTTTTGCTCTCAGGTCTTCATCATTGAACATTTAATGGCTTCAGCAGGAAGGAATTAAAACTATAATGAAGTATAGGCTGATGCTCATACTCGCTCATAAGATGCTCAAAATCTCCTGGTTACACATTTGCACTTGATTATATAGTTTATGGTTCTTTGCACGCTGAAGTAAATGCTTTTCAAATAGATAACTCGTGACCCAGATCGTTTAAAAAGGTCCAGATAACAGCAAGTGCAGCTGAGCCCAAGCCGGTCAGCAACTTTCTTCCACTTCTTTACCGAACCCACAGGATTTCTTCCATATGTCATAGTTATTTTAGTGACTCAGCTATCACAGGAGAGACGGGCTGAAGGATTGAGTCCGAGCCTGACCCACTCTCTCAAGGCGTAATCTACCACAGCTGTGAAGATTAAAGCAACAGCTGCTTGTCGCCGGGAAGCCGAGGCAGCGGAGTAAAGCAGACCTAACACTTTGATTGGCTGGACGGTGAGATGGAAGCGCCCTGTCGCTTAATCCCGGCTTCTGAAAGCTGCCGTGAAGGTTTTAAGAGGAATGAACAGCTTGGAAGCAGACAGCAGTTCTTCTGCCTGATGGGGTTTTATTTTTAGCACCGTCTCATTATGAGCGTCAAAAGAGCTGGTATCGATTTTAACACCATGTGTGGGGCTAAAAAAAACCCTTCAGGTTTCTCTTTATAAGTGGGTTTACATTAAACTGTCTTATGAAACTGTCTAATCCTGACAGCCACCTAAATCTTCATTAACTTGAGCAGCAGCTTCTAATCAGCTTTGAGCTGCTTGAACATCTAGCGTGTGTGTGTGTGTGTGTGTGTGTGTGTTTGTCAGATATGAGTCAAGACAGTCATTTTACTACACACTGGTATGTTTGTGTTTATCAGGATGCCAAAAAAGAAACTGCTCTCAAACGATCACACGCAGGGTTCGAACGCTTCAGAGGAATTCCTCCTGTGTCGCAGGATGAGCTGAAATCATACTGCAATACTGCTGAGTTCTTCATTCTGATTGGTCAGAAGCTTTTCTATAACGTCAGCTCTGCCAGTAGTTTCAGCTGCAAAAACAGGGTGATATTAAGGTGCTCATTCCAACAAGATTAAAGAATGAGTCTCCTGATTTACGGTTTTTTCCTAACAAGCTAACTTACTTCTTCTTCTATATGGAAAAAAAGAGCGTGGTGTGGTTTCCAGCTGCTATAACGTAAGTGATAACATGAACTCGTTTGTGTTGCAGATGTTCCACACTACTCTGGAAGGATAGAAATCATGTCTTAAGTAAAAAGTGGTAATTTGCTGTCATATAAAAGCAATGAACCAGAAAACAATCTATTCATATACACGGTTAACATACAGTATGCAGACTTTAAACAAAACCTGGACTTGCACATGCACTAAATATCAGCATTGTATCTTATTACCTAATAATAAGAAGAAATCCTTAGACTTGTATTATTTTAGCTATCTTTCTGACCCCTTAATAAAAGCTACGAGTCCCAAAGAACCCTTTAGTGACCCTTTTCTGAGGTGTGTAAGCTAAAATTGAACACTGCAAAGCGAAATCTTTGTCATTCAATCCATAAAATCCAGGAAGTGCTGAGGAACTGACAGCATCATTGTGAAGTGCTGCTGCCTCAGGTGGACTCGGCATGTCGCTCACATCTCTGTCTGTCGCACTCACTCACACACACACACACACACACCCTTCTCATCTTCTCAGCAGACAGACTTGCCTCTTCCCTCCCACTCCACACACACACACACACACACACACACACACACACAGAGCTCACACTTCAATAAGAAGCCCTAAAAATAAGCCAGCATTTCAGATGATTCCTTCACAATTACCACGTGCTCTTGCAGGCGGCTGAATTTGCATTTCCGACATGGGCGTCAGCCCTGAGCGTCACCGCATAGGGGAACAGGAAACAGTCACGTAGTCAGAGTCCTTATTGTTTTATTATATGTTAACGGTTTCCTGATGCAACATAACAGAGTATGAGAGTGGGGAAGAAAATAAGGAGTGCAGCTGAGAATTCCACTCAGCGGGGTGTGTGTGTGTGTGTGTGTGTGTGTGTTTGTGAGAGAGAGAGAGAGAGAGAGAGAGAGAGGGAGAGAGGTGTGATTACTTTAACTCTCTTTTTGGCTGTGTTTGTGTGTTTAACCACCCAGTGATTTTGGCCAAGATGAGGCCAGTTATTTGGTCTAATCGTGTAGTTTTGTGTCTATTTTCTGCTTGAGTGCTGGGCCAGTTTTCCCCACTGGCCTTGAGTCTCATTACGGGTTGAGTGGGTGATGTGGCAGTAATTACGCCTGGGGTTGTATTTTCTCTCTTCACCATGCCCTTGAGCTCTTTCTCTCTCTTTTTCTCTCTCTCTCTCTTTCATCTTCCTCCATGTCCTTCCATCTCTCTTGCACGCCATCTTTCTCTGAATAGCAATCGTGTTAGATCCACTCTGCATTAAGCTAGATATTAGCAGACTCTTTGCTTTGCCCCTCATGTTTTCTTCACTCGAGTGTTATTGTTTTACGTAACGCTGTTACGGACTGTCCTTGCTCGTGTGAAGTGCTTCGCTAATTTCCCTCTTATCTTCACATAAAGGGGCTCTCCAAACCTTAATTCAAAATCCTTTCTACTGTGTTGTGTGCTTGCGTAATGTGTTGCGTGCTACCCTGCCCCCTGCCTGGCGTGATGTGTAGAGGAACTCTGCATCCCTGCTCCAATTTCACATCCATATGTGTTTACGGAGCACTTGACCTTGCAGACAAGAGCTTGTCATCCGTCTAGGTGATGTATATACACATGAACAACCTCTGAGTCCTTCGGCTGACAGGCTATTCCTCCGTATTGACATCACTGCCTGTCTACTAGTCATATATGTCACACGCAGGTCTCGTAGATACGCTGAAGTTATGTAAAAAAAAAAAAAACGGAAAAAAGATCCTTTATCCTACATCTTTCATGTACACAGGGAATCTAGATGCACCTGGATGTAGGATTTAAACTGATTTTCCTTACCTAGAGCAAACGTTCGGAAAGGACGAAGCCTGATACACTTCTGAGATCATTAGATGTTTCCTCACAAACTGCTTCTCCAGGCTAAACATACTCAGAGGAGATGTTTACTACCCTCTTCTCTATACATCAGCTCACAGACTCTGATTTAAAGATGAAGTTATGCACACTACTACTTCAATCACAGTTTCTTTTCATTTATTATTTTATCCATCTATCCATCCATCCATCCATACATCCATCCAAAAGAACCGCTTTATAATCCTATCAATTATCTCAGACCTACCTCTTGTCCTGTACAGAATTTCTTAGTCTTCCCAGCACACTAGATGACTGTGTAAAAGAAAGATTTTAAAGCATTACATTTCATACACATGCACACACAACTTTAAAAGGGGGTAAAAATCCTCAAAATCCCAAATCTTGAGGGAGTCAGAATAATCCTGTTATGTAACGTGAGCAAAGGTTAAAAGTGAACACGCTGCATCTTAGCAGAGTTTTTGTGCTACATATGTTCAGGAAAGAGGCGCTAGAAGAAGAATCACTGTCTGTGAATTTGTTCATTTGTTTTATAAGTAATTAAGTAATAAATATAAAAATAAATAGCAAGGTTATTGCACATGTATAAAAATAGAAAAAGAGCTCTAGCATAAATACATACAAACTGATTTATTTTATTGTTTCTATTATTTTATTATTTCTATTTATTGTTTATCTTTTACACTACTTTCTTGGTTTTCTTTGATGTTACTCTTAATACTTGCAATGCTGTGTCAAATTGAAATTCCCCTACAGGGCATTTATAATGGTACAGATCATCTCTCACCTTATCTCATATCATATCATATATCATATCTTCTCTCATCTCACCTCATCCCTCGTCTTATCTCGTATCATCTCATCTTATATCATCTCATCTCATCTCTCATCTTATATCAACTCATCTCTCATCTCATCTTATATCTCGTCTTATCTCATATCATCTCATCTTATATCATCTTCTCTCATCTCATATCATCTCATCCCTATCTCATCTTATATCATCTCATCTCTCATCTTATATCTCATCTTATATCTCATCTCATCTTATATCAACTCCTCATCTCTCATCCCATCTTATATCATCTCATCTCTCATCTTATATCAACTCATCTCTCATCTCATCTTATATCTCATATCACATATCATCTCATCCCCATCTCATCTTATATCATCTCATCTCTCATCTTATATCTCATCTTATATCTCATCTCATCTTATATCAACTCCTCATCTCTCATCCCATCTTATATCATCTCATCTCTCATCTCATCTTATATCATCTCATCTTATATCATCTCATCTCTCATCTCATCTTATATCATCTTATCTCCCATCTCATCTCTCATCTTATATCAACTCATCTCTCATCTCATCTCTCATCTTATATCATCTCATCTCTCATCTCATCTTATATCATCTCATCTCCCATCTCATCTCTCATCTTATATCATCTCATCTCTCATCTCATCTTATATCATCTCATCTCCCATCTCATCTCTCATCTTATATCATCTCATCTCTCATCTTATATCATCTCATCTCATCTCTCATCTTATATCAACTAATCTCTCATCTTATATCATCTCATCTTATATTGTCTTATATCATCTCATCTTATATCATCTCATCTTATATCGTCTTATATCATCTCATCTTATATCATCTCATCTTATATCGTCTTATATCATCTCATCTTATATCATCTCATCTCATATCAACTCATCTCTCATCTCATCTTATATCATCTTATTTTATATCATCTCATGGAACAGTAAGGTTACAGGGAGTAGAGGTGAAGAAGGTACAGGAGTTCAAGTATTTGGGGTCAACAGTCCAGAGTAATGGAGAGTGTGGGAAAGAGGTAAAGAAGCGAGTGCAGGCAGGTTGGAATGGGTGGAGAAAGGTGTCGGGAGTTCTGTGTGATAGGAAAATATCAGCAAGAATCAAGGGGAAGGTGTACAGGACAGTGGTGAGAGCGGCCATGCTGTATGGTTTAGAGACAGTGTCACTGAGGAAGAGACAGGAGTCAGAGCTAGAGGTAGCAGAGCTGAAGATGTTGAGGTTCTCTTTGGGAGTTACAAGATTGGACAGGATTAGGAATGAGTACATCAGAGGGACAGCTCATGTTGGACGTTTGGGGGACAAAGTTAGGGAGTCCAGATTAAGATGGTTTGGACATGTTCAGAGGAGGGAGAGTGAGTATATTGGTAGGAGAATGTTGGACATGGAGCTGCCAGGCAGGAGGCAAAGAGGAAGGCCAAAGAGGAGGTATATGGATGGAATTAATGAGGATATGAAGCTAGTGGGTGCAAGTGTTGAGGATGCAGAAGATAGGGATAGGTGGAGAGAGATGATTCGCTGTGGCGACCCCTGAAGGGAAAAGCCGAAAGAAGAAGAAGAAGATTTTATATCATCTCATATCATCTGATCAGTGGCTGTATCCTGCTCAGACTGACTGTGGATCTGGATTTTATCATATGAACACTGGGTGCGAGACAGAAACACGCTCCAGTAAACTCCATGGCACATTCACCCACTTGGGACAATTTAGCATAGCCCACTCACCACCTGGTATGTTTTTGGGAGGGAGGAGGAAACCAGAGAACCTTGAGGAAACTCCATACAGACAGATATCCAAGTTTGGCAAGTTCAGGATCCAACTACAGTCACATTTACTAGAGATTCTTGCACTAAACTTGGACAAATATTTTCCTGTATCCTGTCTGTCTTACCAACCAAAACAATTCATGAGCAGCTTCAGATTATTTCAATTCAGTGGCTAGATCTTGAACAGACTGAATAGTAATAGTCTTCTTCTTCCTATGGACAAAAGCCAATCAGATTGCAGCATTCAAGATCCTGAAGCTTGTGGCCAGAAAAGTGTACAAAAAATATCAGACACTCAGAACTTCAACACAACACAGAAGTTCTTCTGCATCTTGGACCTTCTCAGAGTCTCAGCGTTAACATATCTCTCTGAATAACATTTACTGGCACAGTGATGATGTGTTCATATTTGGGGGGTTCTTCTAGCTGTGCTACTGACTGTCCAGTCTGAAGACATCCAGTTTTGGCCACCTGATACTACAAAGACTTTTCATTTTATTGCAGAAAAACACACAATAGAAGATATCTGGAGGATCAGAAAGACAGGTTTGTTGTCTCTCATCACTTAATCACACATGTTATGGAAATTCACATTTGATTTTAAAAATTTGTTGGAATAAAAATGCCTTAGTACACGCCCACATTCTGAGGAAGTCCTCCTTACTCCGTCCAGGATTTTCTGTGACATTGCCTGGACATGTGTTGCTCAGCCCGTGGTGCCGTCCTTCCATCATGTGACATCAGATGGCCAATTCTCTGTCCACAGATGGAGGCGGTCAGAGGTGTGCGAACCAGAGGAAGGCGGGAGGCAAGTCATGTCCATGTCGTGAGTCCGTCCATTAACAGCAAGTCGCTGTGTGTTTGTGTGTGTGTTTATTCCATACCTTTTTAAATAACCTAATCAAAACTCGCCCTGGGGTGTCGGCTGCCATGTTCCGTTTGACTTTGTGAAATATCAGAGGTCCTGCAGTCAGGGAGAACATGCTTTCTGCACCAGTTGTCAGGGACAATTTGCATTTCCCCTGGAAACATTTCACTCCTCTGACCCTGCTTTTCCCTCCTGCTCAGTGCAAGCCTTGGGGGTCACACTATATGCCAACCGAGATCTCTCTCTGAGCCAACTGAGGGGTCCTGGGGGCTTCTGCGGCAACGTGAGACCTAGCCTTACGCACACACACACACACTTCTGTCAAGGCCCTCATTTTTCTGTGTATGAGAGAAAACCCAGGCATTGAGCCATAATGTCCAGTGAGCTGTGTCCAGTTTCTCATCTGAGCAAGGATTCAGTACTGCCATGCTCAAACTCTTGGGTTAATTTGCTTATTTTCAGCCTGGCATTTTGTTATTGCCAGTCATTTAGGCATGCTAATAAACCGCAAGCAACATCCAGTCAGATCTGCCATCATCAGTCTGGCGCTGGTCTTTTTACTGGAGCTAATTAGTCAAAAACTGGAGCTGAAAAAGGTTTAAAAGGGGCTTTATAGGAGTAATAGCAGAATGAACTGACAGAATTATCCAGCAGCAGCTCATATTATCACACACACATACACACACACACACACACACACGTACACACACACACACACACACACACACAGTCTCCACCCACACACCTAAACTGTGATTTCCTGGACTACATCTACAGTGGTGTAATGCTTTCTCCTCATTCTCCCTGGCTGCATTTCCTTGCTTATTTACTTATAATTTGATTATTCAAGTGCTCATAACAACATGCTACAATATCTTATATCTCAAATTAAAGCCAGGATATATGGGTTTCAAGATATCTGATATAGACCTAAATTTAAGCTCAGTAATCAGGTTATATTACGCACATTGTATTACTTTAATGCTTTGTACATTTTTCTACTTCTTATTTGTGCAACACTATCCATGTAGGTAATAACAAATCCAAAAATTTGCATTGCTGCCTCACAGCTCCAGAGTCCCAGCTTCGATCCTGAGCTCAGGTTGCTGTCTGTGTGGCTTTTCACACTTCCTCAACATGTCAGCATGAGTTTCCTCTGGGATCTCCGGTTTCATCCCACTTCCTAAAAGCATGCCAGAAGGTGGATCAGCTGTGATAAATTACACGCAGGTGTGACTGAATGTGTGTGTATGTGTATGGACAGACATCATATTCACAGTGTATTCCCAGTTCCCAGCTCCAAATCTGGTAGTGGAGGTGGTTACTAAAGAAGAACAAACAATATCAATTCCATTTTAAAAGATACTATTAAGTCATTACTACATCATAAGAATTACACAAAGTAACGCAGACATACACTGACCAGGCATAACATTATGACCACCTGCCTAATATTATGTTGGTCCCCCTTTTGCTGACCCGTCATGCACTGTGTATTCTGACACCTTTCTATCAGAACCAGCATTAACTTCTTCAGCAATTTGAGCAACAGTAGCTCGTCTGTTGGATCGGATCACACGGGCCAGCCTTCGCTCCTCACGTGAATCAATGAGCCTTGACCGCCCATGACCCTGTCACCGGTTCACCACTGTTCCTTCCTTGGACCACTTTTGATAGATACTGACCACTGCAGACCGGGAACACCCCACAAGAGCTGCAGTTTTGGAGATGCTCTGATCCAGTGGTCTAGCCATCACAATTTGGCCCTTGTCAAACTTGCTCAAATCCTTACGCTTGCCCATTTTTCCTGCTTCTAACACATCAACTTTGAGGACAAAATGTCCACTTGCTGCCTAATATATCCCACCCACTAACAGGTGCCATGATGAGGAGATCATCAGTCTTATTCACTTCACGTGTCACTGCTCATAATGTTATGCCTGATCGGTGTACATCCTCATGAAGCACCAACTCTCACAATAAATGATACCATATAATAATTTTATATAATCAATAATGTCTTTTAACATCCTTCTTCTTTGATTAGAAGTCTGATTAGAAATGTGACACATCATACGCACATCCTAGATGGGATGCCAGAACATCGCAGAACACACTCACACACACACACACACATTTATCATTAAAGAAAATCTCCAGTAGCCAATCCACTTACCAGCATGTCTTCGGAGCTGGGAGAAAAGCAGGGAACATTCAAAACTCTGATCTTTGCAGCCTTTTAGTTTCATCTTTGCAGCTAGTAGGATTGTGTGTATGTGAACATCATTATTTTGAGCTGGAAATAAATGCACCCATGCTTTAAAAAGGCAAATTCATTCACTCAGTTTCAGACTGACATTTTGTATTTCCCCCCATCTCTTAGACATGCTAATAAACCTCCAGCAAAATATAACCAGATCTGCATCATCAGCCCTTTGTCCGACTTGGTTGTTAGTGATTATGAGCAGAACTGCCTCCACAGTGTGAATGTTCAAGCTTGAAAAGAGTAGTGCCGAATTAAAAAGGTCAGTTTGCTGATGATGTCAGCTCACATGTTTGGGTTTTATGAAAATGCGAAATATCAAGGATCATTCTGCCAAAAATGCCACAAAAAAACCCCTCTTTCTTATGTGAAATCCAGTCTGAATTCCAGTCTGATCATCCAGAGCTTTGTTTATGAAGTCATATTCACTATGCTTATTTATAGTATTAATTTATTAATTTAATTATATGCCTATGATATATAATATGAGGCATAAGTGCCAATATCTAATAACAGCTTGTTATAATCATTTTCCAATTAAAGCCATTATGTGAACCTGTGCAAGTTTGTAAATAAAGTTTGAATGTGGAAACGAATGATTATTTCCAAACTAGCGGTTAATGCTAGGTGTAATTACACTATAATTTTTTTTATTCTTTCTCTCCGTTTGTTATTAATTTACTGACATATCAGTAAATTAGAGGGAAATATTGGTATTCCTGACAGTTTTGTCTAGTTTTTTCGCTGATATTCGGCCTTAATGTTGTTTGAATAAAAGCTACTACCTATTAGCTGAGTGCTAGCTAGCTAAATCGTTTTTAGCTAGTGTATGCTCTGGGTCCATATTTTCTGGTTACCTAGCAACAATGTTTTACTCCTTTAAACACTTATGCACGTGTCTCACGTTTATGTTTGGATGTTTAAAAGAAAAAAAATCATATGTTCATACAATTTCCCATAGTATGTAAACATTATAAACTTAAATAAATAAATAAATAAATAAAATTCCTTTCCTTTCTTAAGATATATGAAACCATGACTCCACTGACCTTGACATATGAGCCACAGATGCTCGGGGCACGACTCCGTCTCTGCTGGCTCTTGGCACCGTGTCAGTGTCTGTGTGCACCCTGGGTAATTATCTTTATAAAAAATATGTGGCCTCTTCCCAATTCTCACCCTCAAAGTCTTGTGGTACTGAAGTACACTTTCTTCAGGGTCAGCGAGGGCTTAAGGTGTGTCCCATTTCATCTCAAAGCTTAACCCTAAAATTGAGACTGTATAAACGTGGAGAAGATGCGACGTCTTGCGGTGCGTCCTGGTTCTTTACTTTTAAACCCTGTGCACCCTCGCTGAGCTGGGTACATTTAGCTTATAGCTTCTTTCAGGAAGAATTTATGAGTTAGAGCAATAAGTGGGACAGGGGGTTATGGGTTATGGGTGATTTCTTGACTGGGGTGTCCTGCTGATATTATACATTTATAAGTACATTATTTTAAACACAGGTAAAGTGTTCTTCACAGCAATCTCTACAGCACAGAAAAACACATTTCACACTGTCCACTCACTCAGCCACTATAACTACGCTTCACCTCAAAATGTAATAATTAGGATACTTTAAATCAGATTAGTTTGAAAACATCTTGAGAAATCCTTTTCAACGATATTATTTATTATAGGTTGTAAGACTTCACTGTAACTGGATGGAAACAAGGAGGTGTTATGCTAGCACATAGCCTTAGAAATATAAGCTTGTGAATGCATGCAGCTGATTTTATAAAAGCTTATTTAAAAGCTTAGTCAGAACTGCAGCTTTAGTCTTGATCGAGTGTTTAGCTACAAGCTCACAAGTGTTCAGTAGTGAAGAGCTGAACGGATATGTGCTCAGGGGTAATCTGTATACTGTAACATAACTAAATAACTAAATAATAAATAATTGCAACATGATTGAATGATGACTAACAGTTATAAAGCTTAATCGATAATACAACTAGATTTTAAAGAACTTTTGAAGTGTGTTTCGTAGTGTTTTTTCACATTTCCTCTTCCGTGACTCGCTTAGCATAACAGGCTGACTTCTGTGTTCACTATTCAGACCACAGACAGTAAATTAAATAAAAAAATCTGTGGAAACTTTCCTCAATCTGGTCTAATGTCTCTAGTCTGATGAGTTTTCTTCAGCTAAATAATTTTATATAAAAACATGCAACAGAGGATGTACTACAAAGGCTATAGACGTGTTCATGTTTAGAAAATTAGAGTTGGCAAATTATGGCCAGATTTTTTATTTTTTATCGTACTAATAATTTTTTTATATTATTATTTTTCAGGTACTCTGTTGCCTTCATTGATCAGACCAGTTCACACCCCCTGTTTTGTAGTATGGACTGTTTTGAAAAGTTTTAGGGCGTCTCTTAATGATGATGATGATCGAACCTGAGACCTTGATCTCTTTGTCGCTAGTCCATTTTAAATCATATCTCTCCTCTTCTACCTTTTATATCCCATTGCTCTTGTTTTTTATATATACAAGCTCGTTTCTTATGTGTAATCAATTAATCATTTCCCAGCATCTCTTAAGTTGTTGACTGTAAAATAAGCGCACTAGTATTTCTTCAGCTCTTTGGCAGGAGCAGGATGGAGATACACACGAGTAGGAAGTGACACGATCCAGCCTGAAAGCTGTCATTTACATTCGACTCTGACACTGCAGCTGTCAGGATGGTGTTGCAATCGCACCATGGAGTAGCAGGCATCAATAAAACATAGCATTACCCACAATTCCACTATTCCACCCACGGAAATATTCAACAAAATGTGCACATTACATGTCAGTATGCTGGCTTCAGGTTAGCTGCACAAAATCATCACTGATGTACTCGTAGTCGTGTATTCCCTTTAATGTAGCCATACACGTGTATCAGTACTAAAGACTGAAGACGAGCACTCTGCCATCTGTTCTCTGGAAGCTCTAGAGGATACATACATGGAAAAAATGCACACAAATCATTTCCGCTAATTGACTTCGGGTGTCTTGCGTATCTCAATAAGCGTGACGCAAAACTGATCATCTTTTATTCTGTCTTAATTCAGTTTCCGTGAATACCCAAAGGCAATGGAAATAATTTGTGAAAGCATGTTCAAACATTTCCAGAAGCCTTAAGAAGAAGTGAAGATCAATTTTGCCACAGGAAGCTTAATATAATTGGACCCGTGACTCAGTTATGTAACTATGTAATGCACATTTCTCCACATTTTCCGACTGGTAACACAAGCCGACTTCCATACAGCGATGTTTTGAGATAACTCGATCTAGCTTTCACATTCTCAGCCTGATGTTTGCTTTGTTTTGTAAAGCTATGTGAAGCTATAGGCTAATGTAGCTAACAAATAAAGGACATCTAGGTCGCCTTAAATCTATTCAGAAACACAAAAATCAAAATTGACCTCATATCATTGGTCAGATTGATTCATTTGTACTAATTGTTTATAAAAACAAAATTGTTCTATGTCTGTAAACCTTTTTCCAACACAAAGCAGCATTCTTACGAAAAACTAAAATCTAAAAAAATAATTTTCTAGAATGTTTCACCTTCACCTCTTCTCACAGACATAGAGCCAAAACACGAGAAGCAACATAAATTGTTTTCTTTATTTTTCAGTCCCTCCAGATTTTTTTGTGACAGTTGCTGCCAAAAATGTTTGATTTTGCTGTGAATATTTTCCCAAATGTTTTTTTCGTTCCTTTTTTGCAAAGAATTGCTTAAATTGGTGAAATTGCAAGCACTCAAATCTGTGGAAAAATTGCACGCTCCTCAGAATACCACGGCTTGATTTTGCTTTAATTTCTGTGTCTGATTTATTCACTGCTTTTTTTTTTCTACCAGAGCCATTACAACCAGCCAAAATCTCAGAAGCGTATCTAAATCTAAATCATGCCAAATGACAGCACAAATAATACACCTGGCAGCAAGAGCAAGTATTATGTAGGGCTGTTTTTTTGTTTTTTTTATTTCGTTTGGGATTTTGTTGACAAAAATAACTCGTTCATACTGACGTACTGCATGATTGGTTCACAGGGAAAAAAGCATCTCTCTCATTCAAAGAACAGAGAAGCAGCTATGAAGACAGAGGTCTTTTCATGGTGACAGCAGAAATAAGCAAGCATCTAGAACTGACTTTCCACAAGTTTGTCTAATGCCAATGGATTCCTGAGATGTGGTTTAGGACACTGTGTCCTGTTGTCATCTATAAATATGAATATTGTGTGGCCAAAAATACTTTAACGCATCAGACAGAACTGTTTAGAACAATTCAGATTCATTTTCAGCTGCTAATAATAATAACATTTTATTTTAGCTTCAATTTGTACATGCCTGATTTAATTATTTGAGTCTTTTGAAGCAGCTCTCGATTGCACACGAAGCCCGCTCCGTCTCATTGCGGCTTCCTCATGCTGTCTCTACACTGTTGTATGTTTTGTGAAGGACAAACACAAGAACTGAGCAGGCGTATGATGCTGCTCACGTGTCTGCACGAGGCACTAGGCCGTGACCCATCATGCTCGACGCTAACACCTTCAGGCAGCCTGTCACATAAATCGGCGTGCACTGTACGTCCTGGACGGACTGCCTTCCCCCAGCCTGCAGCTCCATCACTGGCCTTCTCCACTCCTGAGGCCGAGCTCATCAACTTTCACACTACACACATAGGAGGTTTCAAGAAGCAGTTTACTAAAGAAAACCCCTACAGTGGTCACCTTTACCCACAGTTCAGTTCACCACACACGCTACAGGCACAACTACAAGCTTTTATTGAGGAAATTAGCATACCACATGTCAGTGAAACACAGAGGATGACTTTGTGTCAGCTGTAATTATAATATAGCTCAATAACAATGTGAATAAAGAGCAGATTCTTGTTTTTTCTCATAATCTACGATGTTAGGCAAAACTAGCATCCTAACGTTTTTTCAGATTGCACAATCACGCCATGTTGTCGGGATAACATGCAGAAATTGTGTTGTGTGATTTTAATGTATAGAGTCTATTCTTCACTCGTGAAAAAATAACATAAAGCATTAACAAACGACAAAAAAAACGGTGGCGTAATATTCAGAAATGTTTTCATCAGCAAGTCCATCAGTCCATCTATGATTTCATGACTTCTGTATCACATAAAAACGAATAGATGCAATTTTTTTTCCAAATTTATCACTGATTTTCTGCCCATTTGGTCTAAGACATGTCATGTGATGTCATCACCACACGCATTCGAATCAAAGCTCTAATCCTATTCACATGTATGGAGCATGAGGGCATGACTACAGCTTGAGATTTCATTCATTTAAGTAGTTTTCAGCAAAAAAAAATGAACAAAAAACTATTTTTTTAATCACAAATTTTCAAGCATTTATGGCTGGAACAATCACAAAAAACCCTGGAGGGTTTGGAGTGTGTACTGTGTAACTGAAAAATGTGTGATTTCAGAAATAGTAGCAAGCAACAAACACCACTTGAAATGTTTTTTCTCAATTCTTGGCAAAATCGAGTAAGATGCAGCAATGACAAATACAATGATTCTGACATTTCCTCAGCTCCTGAGTGTATGTTTCTAGTATCTAATACAGTTTACTTGCATTCCTAGTGATATTTACTTTTTGTTAATTTCTAATGTGTTTTAGAAGCAGTATACTTTTTTTTTTTTTTTTAAATAAGAAAATTGGTTGGTTTCACCCCAACCGAGCAGGATCCACACTCAATACAACTTATTAATAACTTGCAGATGGAGACGGATTGATTAAACAGAGGAATCAGGTGTTTCTTTCATGGTTGGAATGAAAATTTTCAGGTTTTACAGATGAGATTAGACACTTCCTCCTCAGGGCTTCCCAGTTCTGTCTCCAAAATTCAAGCTAATAAACATCGAGTACACGATGAAACTGAGGAACTTTTATTCCTTATTAAATATTATTTTGCTAATAAAACCTTGGGCTCAGTGATCACTTTTAATGGAAAAGTTTTCTATATTTTCTCTGTTAAAGTAGCAGGCTTACGTACTTTAAGTATTTTAGTCAAGGTTTCAGACCCAGTACAGTCCAGTAAAATGCTTTTTACACAGAAAAAGCACAATTTAATGATGTATTGGGAAAAACATTATTCATAACCCACATCTAATTTCATATTTGAAATATTTCAGTGTAGAATCAAAATTTTATGAAGTAGTCACTAGGGATTTTTTTCCCCAGCAGTCTTAAAGACACACATCTTTAGCACCTGACTTTTTAAACAATAAATAGGTGTTTTAGTGTAATGTAATTTACATTTACATTTCTGGCATTTGGCGGACGCCCTCATCCAGAGCGACGTACAAAAGTGCTTTGAAGTCTCTATCAATGAATACGTTAACACTGATTCAATAGGACTGGGCCCTGCGATAGACTGGCATCCTGTCCATGGTGTACCCTTCCTTGTGCCCGTAGTCTCCTGGGATAGGTTCCAGGTTCCTTTCAACCCGTAGTAGGATAAGCAGGTATAGACAATGGATGGATGGATGATTCAATAGGTCACAGACTTAGAATACCATCAGCCTAAAAAATGTGTTGGGAGGAACAAATCTGTGTGGGGAGGAAGTTCCGAATCCTTCTGATGTTGTACAGAAGAAACCAACATGAGTGTGTGACATTAGTAACATGCGAGGAAAAGGACAGTTGATTGTCCATGGTTACCCTGAGCAGTGACCGAAGATCCTGACCTAGGGATGAATCACCTGTGATGACCAGCAGCTCAGTTTTGCTGGGATTCAGTTTCAACTGATGAGCCCTCATCCCTGATGAAATGTCTGCCAGACGCGCTGAGATCCGAGCAGAAGCCAGAGTATCTGAGGTTAAAAAAATGGTATCTGAGGAAGGGAAGGAGAAATTTATACATCACTGTTTGTATTTATCACATTAGATCATACTGATCTTATCAGCATGAGATCAAACTGCCTTTAAGATTTCTTTACCTACAGTCAGGGGTGTCAAAACTTTTGACAGGCGCTGTGTATGCGCTCGACTCATGCAGGCTTCATGCAAATTCACATTACTCTGTGGAAATGTCAAACAGATATGATGTGCACAAATCCGTGTTTAAACGCGCCCGGCCATTCCTGGCTGTCTGGCACTGTGTGTGTGTGTGTGTGTGTGTGTGTGTGTGTGTGTGTGTGTGTGTGTGTGAGAGAGAGAGAGAGAGAGAGAGAGAGAGAGAGAGAGAGAGCGAGAGAGAGAGTGAGACTGTTTGGGTCAGTGCACTGATGCATTGTTCTTTTTAACAAACCTGAGCTCTAACACGTTAGCATTCTTATTATTCTTATTATTAGCAATGAGACTCCCTTATATTACTCATCATGCTAGCTAGCTAGTGACCTGAGTGCTAGCTGCTAAATATGTTCTGGAGGATCTTTTTTAGCTCTTGCTAACACAAAAAAGAAAACTATACAGCATGTGTAGGTTCAAACTGTTAAAAAATATTTTCCACAGACCACCATGTGTGTGTTTTCTTAAAGATACCTACAGTAGTGATAGGATTAGCAATCATTCTCAAGAATGCTAACATTACTAATGGTCTCTATTTTAGATATTAAAATATATATAACTGCATAACATTTGGGGCATTATAGATATTATTATTATACATCAGTATGTACGTGTGTGTGTGTGTGTGTGTGTGTGTGTGTGTGTGTGTGTGTGTGTGTGTATTAGCTATTTACCCAAACTTTAATCTCAGCAAGTTTTTGAAATAAAAAAATAAGTTGTCTTTGTGGGATACGACAAATTATCCCCATAAAGTCCAAAACTGTCAGACATTCCTATCCTTATGAGGACATTTGGTCGCCACAAAGATACACACACACACACGCATACACACACACTTGTACAACGTCTCCTATGATTGTTTGCAGCAAGTCGCTGGAAAGAAAATTTTCCGGTTTTCGCATCCCATTTAGATGCAACCGCAGTAACCTATTATGCAGTCTCTCCTTCTCTCGGGCAAAAACCGAGATAGAAAATAGAGAGAGAATAGTGAATAAAAGAGAGAATGATGTGTGTGTGTGTGTGTGTGAGGGAGAGAGGATGAGCTCATCACAGACTCATACTCAGTCTCGTGCTCGGTTGTGTAATCCACCTTATGGCACTTTCATGATGTAGAAATGCACTCACAGGTAATTAATGTGCGTTACCATGGAGATGAACAGTCTCATGCATGCACCCCCCTTCCCCCTCCATCCTCCTTCCGGCAGGCACCAGGAAGGTGTTTGTCCTTCCAGTACGATGGTCTTTTTCTCTCGTTTTGCTCCAAATGCATGAAGGAATCAATGATGCGTCCACTTTTCAGAACGCATTTCAGTGACATGCTACTTCCTGTTGATCCAACTTGGAGGTTTAGGCCATCACATCCACCTCAGGATCCGCTCTGAGTTCATACGGAGCCGTGATGACGGTTCACAGTGTAGCAGGGTTCTTCTCAGGTCACAGAAGTCTGAAAAAATGTCCTGATTTTTCAGCTCTAGCTAGGAAAATATTTCGGAAAGAAATAAACGTTCTCATATTTTCTGCAATAACTGTCGTGCTTTTCTTTGTCTGGAATTTGTTTATGAGAGTGAAGACAAAACCCTGTGTAAATGTTAAGTATGAATAAGATGCTTGGGGTGTTGAGTCAAAGAGGAGTTATTGTCCACTCCAAAGTGGATTATTTTCCAATAACAACGTGTTTTATTGCTTTAGACCAAGAATTCCACTTTTTATTTATTAAAGAACAACGCAATGTACTTTTTATCCATTTGAAGTTACATTTAATGTTGCGGAATATCCATAAAAAAATTCCGGATTTCCAAAATGTGGAAGTAATTGGGATTTTCCAACTCTTCATCTATTAGTTCCTAGAATTTAAGTGATTAGTTGTTACGTTGTTTAGACTCAAAGAGACTGTTTAATTCATAATGGTAAGCCGGAGAGATGAGTGACATCATCCTTGGGATTAGTAAGGACAAAGTTTCAAAAGTATTGGGAAGTCTCTGATTATTCATGCGCAGTTCCACTCACAAGACTAACATTAACCTAATTAGAGAGCAACCAGGGATTTGGGTTTCCTGGCGTATTAAATTGGGATGCTTCAGTGCCTAACTGGTTCATTGGTCCAGTGGTTGGAATGGTTTTGTAAGGAATTCCCCTGTAGTGAGACACTGAATAGGAAACGCCTGTGTCCTACTCTCTATTCTCTATCACTCATGTATATGATCTGGTTATATTTCTTTCATGTATCTCAATCTGCAAATCAATACGAAGCGCTTCAGACTGATCACCTTTCTCCAATGATGAAACATCTCTATCCTGGTGGGGGTGGTCTTTTCCAGAATGACTCCACCCACATCCACATGAGGGCTGGCTTGAAAGGGTTGATGAGGATGGAAATGAGGAGGATTTTAGACAGCGGTCATCACCCACCATCAGCTCCAGAGACTTGAAGAATCAATCACTAAGATGATGTTCAGGTTTTTCCTTTATTTTGTCCATTTTAAGTCAATAGGTAGTTGATCTTCCTGTAGAGTCATTAATAAATATGCGTTAAAAGTACTTTAGAAAAACTTTCTAAAACAATTTATTATAAATAAACTACAGAGCTACTGTGATATGGAAGGAATTGGAGCCAAAACTCCATAACTGCTGTGGTATAATGATGGGGATGTAGTAGCTTAGTGGTGAAGGTGTTGGACTACTGATTGGAAGGTTGTGAGTTCCCAGGTCCACCAAGCTGCTGCTGCTGGGCCCCTGAACAAGGTCCTTAACCCTCATTTGCGCAGCTATATAAACTGAGATAAAAATGTAAGTTGCTCTGGATAAGGGTGTAGTGTAAATGTATAAATGTACATAACACACTTACAGCACACTGTTCTACCTCATACACTATGTCTATACAGGTAACCAAGACACTGAAGAAAATGTGTAGTGTCTTCAGACCTTCTACTGGTTATTGTGTCTATATTAGTCACCAAAGTGCCGCCGAGCCTAGCCAGTATAAATATAAAGAGCACTCTGCAAACTGTTTCACACTGTAGGCGTTAATTTATGCACTGTATAAATACATTTTCATTCAGTTTTTTATCAAAATAGATCAGAGACATGAAGAGGTGTTTATGAGAAATAATTCTGCTATCCGTTAATTCCCCTGTGCTGAAGACTGACTCCTGTCAGTGTCTGTTAAGTATAAATAAAATCCTCTGTTGTGTGATTAGTTTCCAGTAACAGCATGTCTGACATTTTTTAATTTTTTTAAACACTTTGCAATTTTTATCCATTTCTAGTTACACATAATGTTAATAAAATAAATGTTCTCCTGTTTTCACTTATGTTACAGCAGCTATAAGCATTCATCATTCCCTTATCAGTCTCTCTTTTATCAAAGATAGACTAGGGTTTTTTTTCTATTTTTATTAACCTCTCTTGATGGTTATTGTGCCTCTATGTTCTGTACATTAGTCATGAATAGAAATCTAACAGAAATATAAAGAGTACACCGCAAACAGGCACATGCTGCAGGTGTACATTTCTGAGACAAAGACATGAAGAGGTGTTTGTGAGAAATGATTCAGAGGAAAGTGATTGTTATCGATTAATTCCCCGGTGCTGAAGATTGACCCCTGTCAGTGTCTGTTAAGTGGACGGGAGCGATATTTTTCCTTTTCAGCACCTTATGACAAACCGGCTGTCATAGCTTAAACAGCTGTCTGTTCTGCTTAGCTTACGGTCTTCGCTGATGACCTTACCGTCACACACACACTATCACACACACATGGTTAATAACCCTGATGATGGGCTGACAATAGTGCATGCATGTGCTGTGTTCATGATTTAGTTTTTCTCTCTGGCTGTAGGGCACTCAACCCTGCTCTTCTGAGCATGATGATGGATTTTTAGCTGTTGTTGTTTGGGTTGTATCACTGTTACTAAACGCTTGTTTGGCTATCTGTCTGCATCCTGCTAACCTCATCATCCAGAAACAGAACGAGACATGAGAGCAAACAGAAGCAAAATCCCAGGGAGCCCTGCGATCTGTACAAACACACACACACTCACACACACACTCACAGTGTGTGACATATTCATGAAGCTGGGCAGCAGTAGAAACAGCTGGGGCCTCAGTCAGGCGCTTTGTGTGTGTGTGTGTGTGTGTGTGTGTGTGTGTGTGTGTGTGTGTGTGTGTGTGTGTGTGAAGAGACGTTGCATTCATGCATTAATATTATATAAGGGGATGTTATAAGAAATTTGCATTTATTTCTCCTGCTTTTGGCTCAGTCTGATAACACATATCTGATCTCATTATCTGACTGTCTGACCTAATAACCATAATTAATTGTTTATTTTATTTTGCATCAACACCAAGCCATCGTAGCGACAAATAAACCAGCGTCTATCCTTCATTTTCATGCTCTACAAAGAATCATAATGGAAAATTCTGAAACTTCCTGTGCTAGTTTAGAGGTGAAAATTACTCATATGCAATAGTTAGAGATACAGTGGTGTGAAAAAGTGTTGGCCCCCTTGCTGATTTCTTATGTTTTTGCATGTTTGTCACACTTTAATGTTTCAGATAATCAAACACATTTAAATATTAGTCAAAGATAACACAAGTAAACACATCATGCAGTTTTTAAATGAAGGTTTTTATTATTAAGGGAAAACAAAATCCAAAACTACATGGCCCTGTGTGAAAAAGTGTGTGAAAAAGTGTTTGCCCCCCCCGTTAAAACATAACTTAACTGTGGTTTATCACACCTGAGTTCAGTTTCTCTACCCAAACCCAGGCCTGATTACTGCCACACCTGTTCGCAATCAAGAACTCACTTAAATAGGACCTGCCTGACAAAGTGAAGTAGACCAAAAGATCCTCAAAAGCTAGACATCATGCTGAGATCCAGAGAAATTCAAAAAGAAATGAGAGAGAAAATGAGATGTATCAGTCTGGAAAAAGTTATAAAGCCATTTCTAAAGCTTTGGGACTGCCGCGAACCACAGTGAGAGCCATTATCTACAAACGGCGAAAACATGGAACAGTGGAGAACCTTCCCAGGAGTGGGCGGCTGACCAAAATTACCCCAAGAGCGCAGCAACAACTCATCCAGGAGGGGCAAAAATGGTTTGCATGGCAGAGTTCCAAGACGAAAACCACTGCTGAGCAAAAAGAACATAAAGGCTCGTCCCAGTTTTGCCAGAAAACATCTTGATGATCCCCAAGACTTTTGGGAAAATACTCTGTGGACTGACGAGACAAAAATTTAACTTTTTGGAATGTCTGTGTCCCATTACGTCTGGCGTAAAAGTAACACCGCATTTCAGAAAAAGAACATCATACCAACAGTAAAATATGGGGGTGGTAGTGTGATGGTCTGAGGCTTTTTTGCTGCTTCAGGACCTGGAAGACTTGCTGTGATAAATGGAACCATGAATTCTGCTGTCTACCAAAAAATCCTGAAGGAGAATGTCCGGCCATCTGTTTGTGACCTCAAGCTGACGCGAACTTGGGTTCTGCAGCAGGATAATGATCCAAAACACACCAGCAAGTCCACCCCTGAATGGCTGAAGGAAAACAAAATGAAGACTTTGGAGTGGTCTAGTCAAAGTCCTGACCTCAATCCCATTGAGATGCTGTGGCATGACCTTAAAAAGGTGGTTCATGCTCGAAAACCCTCCAATGTGGCTGAATTACAACAATTCTGCAAAGATGAGTGGGCCAAAATTCCTCCACAGCGCTGTAACAGACTCATTGCAAGTTATGGAAAACGCTTGATTGCAGTTGTTGCTGCTAAGGGTGGACCAACCAGTTATTAGGCTTAGGGAGCAAACACTTTTTCACACAGGGCCATGTAGTTTTGGATTTTGTTTTCCCTTAATAATAAAAACCTTCATTTAAAAACTGCATGATGTGTTTACTTGTGTTATCTTTGACTAATATTTAAATGTGTTTGATTATCTGAAACATTAAAGTGTGACAAACATGCAAAAACATAAGAAATCAGGAAGGGGGCCAACACTTTTTCACACCACTGTATGTGTAGTGTGGCAGGAGAGTCAGGGATGCTAAATAAGTGTGTCGTAATGCTTAGTTTGAATTGAATCGAATTTTAGGTGGGTCAGAGATCGGATTTACGTCATTTTTATCTTATGAGGTGAGGACAAACAAGGACGGCTCAGTGAAAGTGGAGCATTGATTTGCAATGATAGCTAGTTAGCTAACTTTAATACTACGATAACTTGATGTATTTACTTTCTAATAAAATAGAGATAGATAGATAGATAGATAGATAGATAGATAGATAGATAGATAGATAGATAGATAGATAGATAGATAGATAGATAGATAAAAACCCAAAACACGGCTCTGAAAACTGTAGTGGTGGATATGGAGTCTCTCTGGCTAACAGCTCCATGGAGTCATGGTGTACTGGTGTATTTAGACCCAGGTTATTGTAGTGATATGCACAATTGTCTGTTTAAGTTGTGTATCAGTCTGAGTATACATATACGAATATGAGTATATATATTAGTATACAAATTAGTGTAAGTATCTTACAAGGTGTCCAATCTAGCCATGGGGGTCACAGTCCAGTGACTTCTGTGCTGGTCCCAAGCCCGGATAAATAGAGAGGGTTGCGTCAGGAAGAGCATCCGGCGTAAAACATTGCCAAATTTAACCATGCGAATCATCAGTACGAATTTCATACCGGATCGGTCGAGGCCCGGGTTAACAACGACCGCCATCTGCGCCGTTGACCTACAGGGCGCCGGTGGAAATTGGGCCACTGTTGGTCGAAGAAGTAAAGGAGGGAGGAGAGTGCACAGACAGAGAGAGAAGAGGAAAGGTAAGAGTGTAGGACTGAGAATAGGAACTCTGAATGTTGGTACTATGACAGGGAAAGGTAGAGAGCTGGCTGATGTGATGGAGAGAAGGAAGGTGGATATACTGTGTGTACAGGAGACCAGGTGGAAGGGTAGCAAGGCTTGTAGTATAGGAGCAGGATTCAAGCTGTTTTATTATGGTGTGGATAGTAAGAGAAATGGGGTAGGCGTGGTCCTGAAGGAGGAGTTTGTGAGGAATGTTCTGGAGGTGAAGAGAGTGTCAGACAGGGTGATGAGTCTGAAGTTAGAGATTGAAGGGGTGATGTTGAATGTTGTTAGTGGTTATGCCCCACAGGTAGGTTGTGAGTTAGAGGAGAAAGAGAGATTCTGGAGTGAATTAGATGAGGTGATAGAGAGTATTCCCACGGGTGAGAGAGTGGTGATAGGAGCGGAATTTAATGGACATGTTGGTGAGGGGAAAACAGGTGATGAGGAGGTGATGGGCCTAGTTTGGAGTTAAGGAAAGGAACCTTGAATGACAGATGGTAGTGGACTTTGCTAAGAGGATGGACATGGCTGTGGTTAACACTTATTTTTAGAAGAAGGAGGAGCATAGAGTGACTTACAAGAGTGGAGGTAGGAGAACACAGGTAGACTACATCCTATGTAGAAGAGGCAATCTGAAAGAGATTAGTGACTGTAAAGTGGTAGTGAGGGTGTAGAGGGTGTAGCCAGACAGCATAGGATGGTGGTGTGTAGGATGACTCTGATGGTCTGTAAGAAGAAGAGGTCAAAGATAGAGATAGAGAAGAAAACCAAGTGGTGAAAGCTGAAAAAGGAGGAATGTTGTGCGGAATTTAGACAGAAGTTGAGGCAGGCTCTGGGTGGTCAGGTAGTGCTGCCAGATGACTGGGAAACTACAGCAGAAGTGATCAGGGAGACAGGGAGAAAGGTGCTAGGTGTGTCATCTGGAAGAAGGAAAGAAGAGAAGGAGACTTGGTGGTGGAATGAGGAAGTTCAGGATAGTATCCAGAGGAAGAGGTTAGCCAAGAAGAAGTGGGACATGGACAGGACTGAAGAGAACAGACAGGAATACAAGGAGTTACAGCGCAGAGTGAAGAGGGAGGTGTCTAAGGCCAAGCAGAAGGCATATGACGAGTTGTACACTAGGTTAGACACTAGAGACGGAGAAAAGGACTTGTACAGGTTAGCTAGGCAGAGGGATCGAGATGGGAAGGATGTGCAGCAAGTTAGAGTTATTAAGGATAGAGATGGAAGGGTGCTCACAAGTGAGGAGAGTGTACAGAGGAGATGGAAGGAGTACTTTGAGGAGCTGATGAATGAGGAAAATGAGAGGGAAAAAAGAGTAGAAGGGGTGAACTCTGTGGAACAGAAAGTAGATAAGATTAGAAAGGATGAAGTCAGGAAGCCTTTGAAGAGGATGAAAAGTGGAAAGGCAGTTGGTCCTGATGACATCCCGGTGGAGGTCTGGAAGTGTCTGGGAGAGGCAGCAGTGGAATTTTTAGCTAATTTGTTCAACAGGGTTTTAGAGAGTGAGAGGATGCCTGAGGAATGGAGAAGAAGTGTGTTAGTGCCGATCTTTAAGAATAAGGGTGACGTGCAGAGTTGCAGTAACTATAGGGGGATAAAGTTGATGAGCCATACAATGAAGGTATGGGAAAGAGTAGTGGAAGCTAGGTTAAGGAAGGTAGTGGAAATTTGTGAGCAGCAGTATGGCTTCATGCCCAGAAAGAGCACAACAGATGCAATTTTTGCTCTGAGAATTTTGATGGAGAAGTATAGGGATGGTCAGAGGGAGTGGCACTGTGTGTTTGTAGACTTGGAGAAAGCGTATGACAGGGTGCCAAGAGAAGAGCTGTGGTACTGTATGAGGAAGTCAGGAGTAGCAGAGAAGTATGTCAGAGTGGTGCAGGACATGTATGAGAGGAGCAGGACAGTGGTGAGGTGTGCTGTAGGTCAGACAGAGGAGTTCAAAGTGGAGGTGGGACTGCATCAGGGATCGGCTCTGAGACCCTTCCTGTTTGCTATAGTGATGAACCAGTTGTCAGAGGAGGTCAGAAAGGAGTCTCCTTGGACAATGATGTTTGCAGATGACATTGTGATCTGTAGTGAGAGCAGGGAGCAGGTGGAGGAAAACCTGGAGAGGTGGAGGTTTGTGCTGGAGAGAAGAGGAATGAAAGTCAGTCATAGTAAGACTGAGTACATGTGTGTGAATGAAAGAGAGGGAAGTGGAACAGTAAGGTTACAGGGTGAAGAGGTGAAGAATGTACAGGAGTTTAAGTACTTGGGGTCAACAGTCCAGAGTAATGGAGAGTGTGGGAAAGAGGTAAAGAAGCGAGTGCAGGCAGGTTGGAATGGGTGGAGAAAGGTGTCGGGAGTTCTGTGCGATAGGAAAATATCAGCGAGAATCAAGGGGAAGGTGTACAGGACAGTGGTGAGACCGGCCATGCTGTATGGTTTAGAGACAGTGTCACTCAGGAAGAGACAGGAGTCAGAGCTAGAGGTAGCAGAGCTGAAGATGTTGAGGTTCTCTTTGGGAGTGACAAGATTGGACAGGATTAGGAACGAGTACATCAGAGGGACAGCTCATGTTGGACGTTTGGGGGACAAAGTTAGGGAGGCCAGATTAAGATGGTTTGGACATGTTCAGAGGAGGGAGAGTGAGTATATTGGTAGGAGAATGTTGGACATGGAGCTGCCAGGCAGGAGGCAAAGAGGAAGGCCAAAGAGGAGGTATATGGATGGAATTAATGAGGATATGAAGCTAGTGGGTGCAAGTGTTGAGGATGCAGAAGATAGGGATAGGTGGAGAGAGATGATTCGCTGTGGCGACCCCTGAAGGGAAAAGCCGAAAGAAGAAGAAGATCTTACAAGGTGTCCATTGTTGCCTTTTGAGTGTGATGTACAATTCAATTCATAGACACAAATGTGTTTCTCCCACAGCATCAGGATGACCCTCAGCACACAGACAAGCCAAACGACATGAACCTCGAGTTTGCATTGACAAAGTGTGTAAAAGTGTGTGTGTGTGTGTTGTTGGGGGGTGTGGATTTTTGGGTGTTAGTCACTTTCACAGTTCTGCATATGCTTGGCTTTCTTTGACATTTTATATTCTCTGTGAGCACACATCTCCTCCTTTCTCACTTAAGTCCTACACACTGCAGACAGCTTGCTATTTCTTCATAATGAGAGACGTTTAGTTTTGTAGACTCCAGCTATCTCCTCCGGCTTAGCGCTTCATCTCAACACGCCGCGGCTGCAATTTAAGCGTCAGCCTGATGTGGGAGGCACAAAAACAGCTGCGAGACGCTTTCTGACAAGCGCGGTGCGCCCATCACAGCCAAGCCAGGCCCCATTCATTACTGGTTTCCAGCTTGGCCTCAGGGCTGCTTCCCCTCGTGGCTCGCAACTGTGCATCATCTACGTCATACAAGTGACCACTACTCATAGGGGAGAAGGACTGGACTTTAATAACAGGAGTTGTGGAGTCGCTATGATTTCCGTGGAGAGTTACATGCTTTGTTTATATATATACTGTAGAGAATAATATCAGTACAACCAAGCTGGGAGGAAAAACATTTAGAGGTATACTGTTAAAGGAAAATAATAAACAACAAGGTGTTTTACTACCATGAAGAGATTAAGCTCCAATAACAGCATGTCCGAAATTTGTTTATTCCTCTTACACTAGCATTAATTCGCTTTTTTTTTTAATTCTGTACAATTTATCCATTTAATCATAAATTTAATATCTCACTTTCTTTACCACAGCTGTAAACAATGATTCCCTCACCAGCCTCTCAACTGTTCCTTGTTCATGAAGTTAATAAAACAAAAACTCAAGTAAAATCTTGTCAATTCCTCAAATCCTCCATTCTGAAGACTTTCCTTTGTTGGAAGTGTAAAGTTACAGCTTTAACTCTAACTGTTACAAAAGAAATGCTGGCACTGGAGACGCCTTCCAAAGATGCATTCAGGTAATTAATAGCTCGTATTGTGTATTGTGTATGGGGCATTGGTGGCTCAGTGGTAGGTTTCTCGCCTATCATGCAGAAGGCCCGGGTTCGATCCCCAGCCACTGGATGCAGTGCCGGTCCCAAGCCCGGAAAAATGGGTGGGTTGCGTCAGGAAGGGCATCCGGTGTAAAACCTGTGCTAAGTTGTTGTGCGGACCAGCTGGTCCGCTGTGGCGACCCCGAACAGGGAGCAGCCGAAAGCAACACACACACACACGTATTGTGTGTGTGGGTCTGGGCTCAGAAAAAAGCCTGGTGGTCACTTATTTCGGTCCATTTTAGTCTAACTCTGTAATTAAAGCAATGGGGCAAAAAAACAAGTAATCAGCTAATTAAAGGAAAAGTCCATCGTTCGCAACTTGCATTGTAATCTTAATCATTATCGTGATCTTGTGATCTCCAACAGTGTCCGATGTTTATTTTGTAATGAAACCAACTGAATTTCTGACTTCTGACTGGAAAACAAACAAAGATCAATCTCCCCCACACACACACCTGGAACTCGTAATTCCTATTTGGAAATCCAGAAAGCTGTCCTTAAGCTCGAGTTCAGCAAGTGACCTTAAATCTACACGGCTGCTCACAGCGTTAACAGTAAAAATTAACACTTAATTATTTTTCACTGAGTTGTGTGTTTGCTTTAGAACAAACAACGTTCAGACAAGTTTGTTAGCTAAATCTATATTTCTTAATATACAGTTCTCCATTTTGAGGAGGTTGATACACATCACTCATCGCAGTTAGCTGGATGGAGTTTTGCTAACAAAACACAAACATGTTATGCTACACTTTGTAGTTGAATGCAGCATTAGTATGTTTTAGTTCCACCTACAGAGAGTGATGCAGCGGCACTTTAGTGCTTTTAGTCTCTCACCTACTTATCCAAACACTTTGCTCAAACTTGTCTTGAAGTCATATTGTAGATCGCTAACCAGCCAAGCTGGATCTCTTCATAAATCAGCTCTTCATATAGGTGCATTGCATTCTGGGACAATTTACTTTAAGGCAGGATTTCTTATTCATATAACGTCAAACATTGCAGGAAAACGGTAAGAAAACAAGCCTTTGCTGTTGTGTTTGCTGACAATAACAGATGACGTCACAGTTTCCCTGTGACGTCAGAGTGACTGCTAACATCTGACAGGAGTAAGGGAAATACAACATTAAACCAAATAAAATCACTCAGTGTGTGTGTGTGTGTGTGTGTGTGTGTGTGTGTGTGTGTGTGTGTGTTGCGTAAAGCACTATTATGTACTAATATGACAAGGGGTTCTTCAGGACCAAGTGACCCTGGGTGAGAAGGGCAGAAAAAAGGAAGTACTGCTCGGTCCGGTGAGAGATGTGTGACGTGATTGGACGCGGCTAATCTGATTGGTTGGAGTGAACAGTGAAAACTCGTGGAATCAGACGCGCAGCTATTCCGCTCCGACTCCAACACACACACACACACACACACACGTACGCGACAGAGCGAGAACGACTCGGTACTCGGTATCTCTCCATCATTTCATGTCACTTTCCTAAAAAAGGAGAGAGAACAAAAAAGAATTCCCGGACTTTGTTACTGATAGTGATACTGATAAAAGGTGTGTTTTGGAGAACTTGCCTGGATCCTGTAGAATAATCAGAGATGGCTTTCATGGTGAAGCACATGATCGGCGGTCAGCTGAAGGATCTGACCGGAGGATTAACGGAGGAGAAATCGGAGGGGGAAAAAGGAGATGCGGCGGCTAAAGGCATGACAGAAGAGGAGTATGAGCAATACCAACAGCAACTCGAGGAGGAGAAGTAAGAGAAAAAAAACACATCTTTATCCTTTATCTTTATTAAGGGTTTTAGATGGAAAGTACACTATATGGTTTGTGGACACCGGATCATCTGACTCATATGTTGAACATCCCATTACAGATTTATTCCTCCTTATCTTGGCATTATAATAACCTCCACAGTACTCTTCTCCTCTACTAGATGTTTGCGCTCATTCACGCACAAGAGCATTAGTGATGTGTTCAGGTCAGGGCTCTGTGCAGGACGGTCAAGTTCTTCCACTCCAACCGTAAAACATCAAACCAGGTCTCAATGGAGCTCACTTTGTGCACAGGAGCATTGTCATTCAGGAACAGGGTTTGTGTGAAGGGAAATTGTTAATCCTACAGCATACAGAGACGCTCGATACAATTGTGAGCTTCTAACTTTGTGGTGTCAGGTCGGAGAAGAAACACGAATGAGTGTGAAGGTCAAGCGTCCACAAACTTTTGGCTGTATTATGCATGATGTAATAAAAAAATGACAGCAAATATATATTGCTGAAATAAATACTGTAAGCACTCTCAGTGTGCTAAACTCTACTCTTTCTTCGGCTATAGTGCAATATTTATAATAATAATAATAATAATAATAATAATAATAATAATAATATCTATTTATCTATCTATCTATCTATTCATCTAAATTAGCATGTTTTGAGATTTTATTCACTTTCTGGGTTTCTTAGAGACTCATCTGATATTTCTATAAATAATATTATTTAAAAATAACTATTTTTCTGCAAATAGATTAGACAGAAGAAGAAAAAAAACGATTGCCCTGCCTTTTTGCCACGGAGTAGGAGGAATATGAAGAAGCATTAAAAAATAAAATCTATTCATAGTGGATATTTTGTATGCTATACCAAACAACAAAGACAGAACATATCTCTCAGTAAGAGAGTGACAATTTTCTCATCAAATTTAAATAGCTCAAGCACCTATAGTGTACATTTGTGTCCTGCTGGACCGGGAGGTGTTCAGGTCAACTCACAATTCTTCACTTTTCACTGAGTTTCTGTCATTCTCCATTTAGCAAAATGTATTTATGCATACAGAAGTCTGAGAGCTTTGAAAAAAAAAAGACCTCTGAGTAATTTGTGTAAACGATGCTCGACACGGCTCTCATTACGATTTATCATGGTTCCCCTGCCAAACACCAGGTGTTAAAGTTATTAATAGATGCCAAAAACTGCACTCTTTAACATATGCAAAAATTCTACTAATCATAGCTGTCTGCTGTCATTAGTGCACATGGAACGTAAACTCCATCAGAGCCAATTATACCCAGAGACGAGCAAGCCATGCTGGAGCTGTGGCCATATGGTACTTCATCATTTTCATGCTTTGTTATGCATGAGCTTATTAGTACTCGCTTAAAGCAAATGTTGGCCTGGATGACCCACAGGGTGATGAGATAGGGAGTGCAGATACCTCACCCAGGTCTTTCTAGATCAAAATGGCTACCTGTTCTGAATTATGACTATCATGTCAAGTATGTCTGAGGTTTTGTACAAATCCAAGCAGCTACCTTATTCATCAGATTAAAATAGCTACCTTGCCTGGGTCTATATTTAAGCAGCTACCTTTCCTGGGTCTGTACAAATCCAAGTGGATACCACAAAAAAATCTGTCTTAATCCAATCAGCTAATTCATCTGAGAGCAACCAAATCTAAACAGTTACCATATCTGAGTCTGTTCAGATCTAAACAGCTACCATATCTGAGTCTGTTCACATCTAAACAGCTACCCTATCTGAGTCTGTTCACATCTAGACAGCTACCATATCTGAGTCTGTTCAAATCCAAACAGCTACCATATCTGAGTCTGTTCAAATCCAAACAGCTACCAAATCTGAGTCTGTTCAAATCCAAACAGCTACCATATCTGAGTCTGTTCAAATCCAAACAGCTACCATATCTGAGTCTGTTCAAATCCAAACAGTTACCCTATCTGAATCTGTTTATCTTTATACAGTTCCCTTATCTGAATATATCCAAATCCAAACTTCTCCCTCATCTGACTCAAAAAAGGTACCTCACTTGATTCGGACCAAATCCAAGCATCTACTTCACTCGAATCCATCCAGATCTAAACAGCTACCGTAACTGAGCCTGTCCACATGCGGAAAGCTACCTCACCAGAGCCTGCTCAAATTCAAATGGCTAGCTCCTGAGGGTCTGTCCGAATCCAAGCAGCTTTTTTATCCTGATCTGTACCCTAATTCCAGTGCTGGGTTAGCTCTACAGGGATTTAACCTTCATCATAACTTTCCATTAAAGTCACAGCGAGGCACGGATTGAGCTGCTGGAAACAGATCCCCAGCGTCCACTGAAGAGAGACGACACTTTTAATCTCCGTCCAGGATAACTGTATAAAATAAATAGAAAATTTTTTTTTCTTTTAAAAAAACCTTGTTTATGGTGTAAATGTGCTGAACATTTGGTGATTTATCAGATCAGTGGACTACGCTCGTCTGTCAGAAGGCCACATGTATGACAGGATTGTGAGTAAGAGCCACTTCATCCTGCCACAGTTCAGTTCAGCCTTCTGCGTGTATAACACAGGAGATGAGGAAATGAATTGTGAACACTAATCATAGATCAGACCGAGCAGGCGTTACATGACCTTCAGTAAACAACACTCGTGTTGTGGGTCCATTGAGGTCACAGGATATTGGTTTGTGTTTGTACATGTCATTGACCGACGTTTATTATTAAAGTGTAATGTACCACGTTTCCCTGTTTCCTTTTTGTTTTCATATTCTTAGATCACATTCCACTTTAATTGAACAGATAGATCTTTGTAAAAGTTTATTATTGTAATCAGACTGGATTTAATGGCTGTGTTAAGTGTAAAACTAAGTAAAAATATATTTTCTTCTGCTCCTTATAAATTTGGAAATGAATAAAGTTTCTTTGTCACTACATAAGTAATAAGAATAATTATGATATTTGTTTTTATTTAGACAACACATCACTTATTTTAAAAATGTAGCTCGATGTGCTTTACAAAGAAAAAAAAGAGCAAAAAAATATTTATAATAAAAATGTATAATAATATAATATATGTATTATAAATATGAAATAGAAATTCTAATATTAAATAGTTACTGTAAAAAAAATTAAGCACTGTTGCTAAAAAATAAATTACATTAAATATTTATTACAAATATTTATATTAAAAAAAATATTCGGTTTTAAATAACTAAGAAGAAAATATGTTTTAAGCTGATTTTTTAAATATATTTTTTATTTTTTTTAATATTTTATTTTTTGAATAAATAACCTGAATAATTCTTTTGGCGCTGTTTCTGTCTCATGTCTGCCCTCTGGAGGTCTCCTCATCATCATCACCATCATCATTATCATCTCTGAGCTAAATGATTATAAATGTCTAACACTCTTACCCAGACAGGACAAAACATCTGCTCTATATGTTATCTAAAGCTTTAAGTATTTATCAGGGCTTTATCATCTTGTTAAAGTTACTGTAGTGCCAAAAACTGTTTCATTGGTTGTTTTATAATATGCATCCAGTTTACTTTGTACAAAATCCGTCACCAATAATAGTACCGATTTTTGTATTATGTATATCACGCTGTAATTATCAATATAATGTTAATAATGTTAGTAGGTTTAGTTAGACAGGGGTTCAGTGACCAGGTGATGTCACTGTTCACATTCAAATTAGCATTTATAAATATTCTTACTACAAATCAGTAACATAAAAATGTTGCTTTCACACTGAGCTTTAAAAACGATTTAATTAATACATGATTATAGTGAATTCTGCTGATCCTAAAACCTGGATAGTGGCCAAGTGCATCAGCCAGCAGATGTTTATTAAAGGTTTACTACAGCAGATGTTTATTAAAGGTTTATTAAAGGTTTATTAAAGGTTTGCTACAGTTTTAAGCTCAATGCCAAAACTATTCATATGTCCAATCAAAGTATTTTAATAAAGGTGATGTTGGGACTCAGTCCTCGTGCATCAGCTGAGTTTTCACTGGAGAACTAAGTGATGTGTCATCTGTTTATCCTCCTGCTGTTTTATCAGTGTTGGAAATTAAATTCTTTTGTGTTTTCCTTTTTCTGTTTTTTACTTCCACTCTTTACTTTCTCATACTATATACTTTATCGCTGCTCTTTTTATTTTTTTTTAATTTCTTTTACTGTTTGCTCGATTCTGATTGGTCAGAAGGTTTCTACGACAGCAGCTTATCATGTCTATAGTTAGAGCGTACCCAGTTTTCTGTCTGGAGATGTTTATTTAGCATTTATTTAGTTAGATGTAAAGCTGTAACTGCACTTTTTAACAAAAAAAAAATGGAAGAGGGAAAGGAGAGGGGGATTTGCAGTCATCCGTATCAGTCAATCAGAGAGAGAGAGAGAAAAAACAGGATGGTGAAAGAAGGACTGTTTAGAGCTGCTTGAAGTAAGAACAAGAATCTTGCTTCATTCCATCATATTAAATGTAACAATAAACGGATAAAAAGAACGAAGTGCTGTTTGGTGAATTGTTGTCAAACTGCTGTGGGTGAGAAAGAATATAACACTATAGAAAATGCTGCTATTAGAAGATAATTAACTTTCGCGTCGTAACAGTACTGAACTGCATCACATTAACCTAACACTGATTATTTTTCCAACACCAGCACACCCCGACTCTTACAAACACTACTCCTGGTGCTGAAATCATCTTCTAACATGAATAAATCAGTGTCAGACCAGACACTGTGTGTGTGCGTGTGTGTGTGTGTGTGTGTGTGTGTGTGTGTGTGTGTGTTTATTTTTGACTCAGAACCGTCACTCTTTGCTTGCAGGCGAGAACGGGATGCCAATTTTGCCCAGAAGAAGGCGGAAAGAGCTACAGTGAGAACTCACTTCAGGGAAAAGTACAGACTCCCAAAGGTACAGCAGCATTACACACACACACACACACACACACAGGAATACAGATCATATCAGAAATCAGCAGTGTGTTTGTCAGCACTACACACCTGGTAGTAAATCTACTTGGCTTTTGTGTTACAAGACTTTAAAAAGTTTTTAAGGTTACAATCTAGACCGAAGTTGATTTTGGAAGCATGTGTGTCTGAACATGATGTCTGTAAATGTCAGCACAGAGAATAAACTTATGAAGTTGCATAAACCTGGCAAATTTATGCATCAGCATATTTAATTAATATAAAAATATATTTTTACTAGAGTCTGATTTAAATAACTGATTTTAACTGATTTGATTATTACTAATTATTAAATTAAATTATTTTTTATTTATTTATTTTTAAATGTATTATTTAATATTTGAATAAACGTTTGATAAATGCTCAAATAAAATCATTGTGAATAAACAAGGTTACTTTATGTCTGTGTTTTAGGATTGTGTCTTTCTATAGGAATCTGACATATTCCTCTTACACAACAGCAATTTGCCAACTGGAAAATATTGTATGCATAAAATAACAAAATATCATACATTTTATTCGTTTAGTGTTACATTTAATATTGTGGAATCGCTGCAAAATACACTATGTTGCCAAAAGTTTTGGGACGTCTGCCTTTAATCTAATATTGAGTTGGACCGCCCTTTGCAGCTATAACAGCTTCAACTTCTAAGGTTTAGGAGTGTGTTTATGGGAGTTTTTGACCGTTCCTTTAGAAGTGCATTTGTGAGGTCAGGCACTGATGTTGGACGAGAAGGTCTGGCTCGCAGTCTCCGCTCTAATTCATCCCAAAGGTGTTCTATGGGGTTGAGGTCAGGACTCTGTGAAGTTCCTCCACACCAAACTCACTCATCCATGTCTTTATGGACCTTGCTTTGTGCACTGGTGTGCAGTCATGTTGGAACAGGAAGGGGTCATCCCCAAACTGTTCCCACAAAGATGGGAGCATGAAATTGTCCAAAATGTCTTGGTATGCTGAAGCATTAAGAGTTCCTTTCACTGGAACTAAGGGGCCGAGCACAACCCCTGAAAAACAACACCTGAATTCAAACTTTTGGCAATATAGTGTAGCTTCACTTCCGTTAAAGCAGCTGTAAACACTTATTCCCTTACCAGCCTCTATTTTTTTTTCTTTTTCAGTATGACAGAAACCAAAAAAACCCTGCAAAAAATGTTAAAAACTCTGTTTTTTGACTGTTAGAAAGTTGTGACACTGGAGACTCCTTCCATAAGTTTTAAACATTATTAAAAAATCTTTACCTTATTAACAATTACACACGGTTTTTCTTTCTGATTGAGTAACTATATCTGTAACATATTAGAACGAGCTTGTGAATATAAACCTCTGAAAGCTGGAGCTACTGTCAGAGCTACTGTTATGGAAAATTAATCAACACCATCTGACCAATCAGAATCAAGAATTCAACAGCAATGTTAAACTTTCTACATTTTAAACAATGTAGAAAGTGTCAACAATCATTAACATGATTGTTATGGAATAGTAACAGAAATATCAGCGGATTTTTTCGACCAAACCATATACTGTGTCTTAAATCGTGTGTGTGTGTTTCAGAACGAGGTGGACGAGACGCAGATCCAGGCTGCGATGCAGGAAGTGGAGCTGCCGACAGAGCTTGCGAAGATGATTGCGGAGGACAACCAGGAGGAAGAGAACAAGCTCTCGGTGCTCGGGCAGCTGTCCAGCATCCCGAACGTGGACATCGACCACCTGAAGGACAAAGCACAGGCCACGCTGGAGGAGCTGAAAAACTCTGCAGAGAAGTGCTTGCTCATGTGAACATCTCTCTTTTTTCCAGTGTCTTTCTCCCTCTCTCTCTGTCTTTTCTCTCGTTTAACCATTGAAACACCAAGCACACGTTTATCTACATGTCCTTAATCCCATGTTGAAGTAGAAAAGCTCCACTCCACACCTCTCCCTCTCTCCCCTTCTTTTCTTTTCTGGTCAATCACATACATTGCATTTACACACAATAGGAGCAAAACACTGCCAATTGTACCAGCTGCCAGGTCTGATGCCAAGTCCGTGAAAGCTCCTCTACACACATACACACACACACACACACACACGGACAGATCTGAGCAGCACTTACGGCCTTTCACACATCCCACATATCCATCTCCTCCATCTGTGTGCCAGAGCCTGTGTTGTCCTCAACATCACTGCTGTTTGTTTGGGAATATTTTCAAAGCTGGTGACTTCGGTCCAAGCCTTGTCAATATTTACATGGAGAAAGTTCCTTCTTTAGCATTTCGCTTAAGTTTCCTCAGTCAGATTATGCAAAACATACCACCAAGGCTGCGAGATTTGTCTTGAATAGAAGCATCTGAGACAGGGTTTGTCAAGAGAGTCTAGACCAGGGGTGTCCGATCTCAATTCCGGATAAGATCGGACTCCTCCGGTCTGGACCATCAATTGCTTTTAAATCTCAAATAATCAGGGAGAAATAAATAGACTGCAGAGGAATCACATTTTTCACATGTGATGATAGACAAAAGAAAAGATTGAAATAAACATGGAGTCATGAATCTAGTATACTGCCAATATATTGCTAGAGGACCAGTCTGGCAAATTATTTCATTTCACAATATGGCTTTCACTTAAACTATTCAGCAGCTTACAAAAATCGCACTTGATCCAACACACACTTTCATATTCAACATTTTATTACTCACACACTCAGCTTGATGTGTGCACAGGATGTAGGATACTTGGATTTATCAGGTTAAAAAAATCAATGCCAACGTTTTTGTTCGGTTTCTGTGAAGTAGTTATGGTTTTGAAGGATAAGCTGACCGAGCAGCTCTTGTTACACTGAGAGCTGGCTGTAAATCATTTCATCTATAAAAAAAGTGGTCATTGAGATAAGCGATGTTTCTGTTAATTCATTACTTTTCACTACTTAATTCAGTACAACATACGGTGGGTTACATCAACCTGTCAGACAGAGGTGCTGGACTTATTAATGCTCTTTTTATGAGCTGAAATCATGTTAGAGGTTCAGGTTAAGAATCACACAGAACTTGGACATGTCTCTTCTCCTCTAACTTCACCCTGAACCTCTGAATATTTACTGAATACATCTGCCCTTCATTCACTGCTTCCAGCAGGTCATATGACTAACTATACATAAACTAATCATATCTTAAAAGGTTATACAAGGTTAAAGGTGCCGTTCGTAATATTTGAAAGTTGTTGTTTTTTTGTTTGTTTGTTTTTTTTTTTTACATCTTTAACAATCGGGGGGCTTAGTGGCTTAGTGGCTTAGTGGTTAGCACGTTTGCCTCACACCTCCAGGGGTGGGGGTTCAATTCCCGCCTCCGCCATGTGTGTGGAGTTTGCATGTTCTCCCCGTGCCTCGGGGGTTTCCTCCTCCGGTCCAAAGACATGCATGGTAGGTTGATTGGCATCTCTAAATTGTCTGTAGTGTGTGATTGAGTGAATGAGAGTGTGTGTGTGTGCCCTGTGATGGGTTGGCACTCCGTCCAGGGTGTATCCTGCCTTGATGCCCAATGACGCCTGAGATAGGCACAGGCTCCCCGTGACCCGAGAATAGTTCGGATAAGCGGTAGACAATGAATGAATGAATCTTTAACAATCAGTAGCTTTATTTAAAAAGAAACAGGTGTCACAATATCGCAGTGCGGTTGCTTGAGCTGATTAATTCATACAGGCTTCTGACACTTTTCTGTACACTGCCCTGAAATAACTCCGCCCTCAAACAGCTTTAACAAAGCTGTTCAGCTCGGCAAATTCTCTTTTAAAGACTTTCTTATTTTAACTGAGTTTGGTTAAGGGAATAGATGAATCCTGGTGGATGTTTTAAATGTGATTATAATTCCCTTCGAACGCAGAAAAAGTGCTTATTTAAGAATGAAGATCTGAAGTTACTGAACTGAATTTCATTTAAAAACTTTAAGGATAAAGCAATAAAGTAGATATGATGCGTCTACATTTAGTCAAACTTGAAAAACACGTCCCGTCTCCGTGTCTTAAGAACAGAGACGGCTTGGGTTTGAGCCATACAGATCTCCACTAATCATCACTGGACCCTGATCTGACCTTTGATCCCGAACCCTTATCATCTTTTACCTCCCACCCAGTGGTACTGTCTTGTGCAGGTGATTGTGTGTTGTCTAACAGCTACAAACGTGTTGTTCTTTCTGACTTTTCCCCCTTTAAGACCACTGTACTCAATATTGTAAATATTATTGAGTATATATATATAATAATCAAACTGTCTTTTACTGAACAGCTTGGCTCTCCAAGTTGATCGTTTATGGTTTGCAATAGCACAGATGAAGATCATTTCTGCCAACATTTGTTTTGCGCTGTGTGCGTTGTGTAAGTCGTGCTGTGACAGTTGGTTGAAACAGTTTGTGTAATTGCCATTTTTATAAGCATCAGTGCAAATACCTAGTGCCATAGAGCATTGCCAAGAGTCTTAAACAGTGTGTCTTTGTGCTTTTGTAATCTGTAAGGGTGCAATATAATCCTGTATATACAGCAATAGATATACAGACATATGAGAGAAGCATGTTAATGTTTATTTATTCTTTGTCTTTGTTCATTTATTTATAACTTGTGACATGAGAGCATGATTAAATCCCAAACCTTAAATGTTCTTCTGATTTTCTCCTCTGTATAATAATGTGTATTATATAACAATGTATAATAACCCCACACTCTATAGCCTAAATCATGGATTATGTTAATTTTATGATTTTCACTGTGGAAGCTATAATAAACATATTTTTTTTAATTATGTGTTGATTAATTTACAAAGCCATGCTTTATTGGACGCCAGGGGTGTTAGTCTGGAGTTGCAATACCACCGTTGGCCAGCAGATGGAGACAGAATTACTGACTGAAAGAACGTTGTCACTAGTACATTCTGCATTGTTTATACATAATTAATATATATTCATGCCTAATAACCAGAGGTGGACAGTAAAGAAGTACATTTACTTGAGTAATGTACTTAAGTACACTTTTTGAGTATCTGTACTTTACTTGAGTATCATTTTTTCTGGAAACGTGTTACTTTAACTTCACTACATTTGAAAGACAAATGTACTTTTTACTCCACTACATTTCTGTCAAGGTCATTGAGTAGAAAGTAGTTACGTTAATCAGAGGATGATTTTTTTTCACTCTTGTAGCGTCACATGTTGTGAGGTTCAGTGGTTTTCCGTCATTTTTTGAACTCTGATGAATTGGTGGTAAAATGGACGACGACAGATCATTGGTGTAGTGTGCGCATCCATGGCCGTACTCAGATAGTGTGTTCCAGTTTTTAGAAAAGAGTAAATATTCTTTTCATTTTAAATGTTCGCTTTATTAACCGAAAACAATGTTTTTTTTATGTATTTGTTTGCCTAGTTGCCATAACTTTGCATATACACCACCAACATTAGTAATGATGTTAGTTAACACGCAAAAACGTATGCTGCATCCAAATCCTCATACTATCCGTCCTAAATAGTATTGGAAAATAGAATAAGTATGCCCCAAATCGTAGTATGCTGAAAACAGTGTTCCAAAAATTCCCGGATGGTCTACTACTTCCGGTAGAAATTCGAAGTGCATAACGTACACACTCTGACGGGTAATATTGCCCATAATGCATTGCACGCAGGAGGGCGGAGCCTTGAGAACGGTGTAAATGCATATTAAAACGGTGTAAATGAAATGTGGAAACATATATAACTTATATAAATTGTGAATAGTAAATTGTATATTGGATAAATAAAAATGAGTAAAATGTTAAACGCTTTGTTTATGATGTGTGCGTAGCTAGGCAACAACATTCGCTTCCGTCACTTAAGCTGAACACGCCCTCCCTGCCTCAGCGGCCTGTGAGAGGCTTTTTAGTGCAGCTGGACTGATCTTCAGCCCGTGAAGGGGAGCAATTAATTCACATAACTGTGAGAACCAGCTTCTAATTAAGATGAACAAGGACTTTTTAAAGTGTTGCTGTTGGGTTGAGCAGAGCTGCAGTTATACAGATGCAGTTGTGTAGCTGGGTTTTAAAGAAGGTTGGATATTTTTTTTGATCAGTCTGCATTTACAGACCTTCTTCTTTTGGCTTTTCCCTTCAGGGGTCATCTCTCTCCACCTATCCCTATATCCCGCATCCTCAACACTTGCACCCACTAGCTTCATATCCTCATTTATTCCATCCATATACCTCCTCTTTGGCCTTCCTCTTTGCCTCCTGCCTGGCAGCTCCATGTCCAACATTCTCCTACCAATATACTCACTCTCCCTCCTCTGAACATGTCCAAACCATCTTAATCTGGCCTCCCTAACTTTGTCCCCCAAACGTCCAACATGAGCTGTCCCTCTGATTTACTCATTCCTAATCCTGTCCAATCTTGTCACTCCCAAAGAGAACCTCAACATCTTCAGCTCTGCTACCTCTAGCTCTGACTCCTGTCTCTTCCTCAGTGTCACTGTCTCTAAACCATACAGCATGGCCGCTCTCACCACTGTCCTGTACACCTTCCCCTTGATTCTCGCTGATATTTTCCTATCACACAGAACTCCCGACACCTTTCTCCATACATTCCAACCTGCCTGCACTCGCTTCTTTACCTCTTTCCCACACTCTCCATAACTCTGGACTGTTGACCCCAAGCACTTAAACTCCTGTACATTCTTCACCTCTTCACCCTGTAACCTTACTGTTCCACTTCCCTCCCTTTCATTCACACACATGTACTCAGTCTTACTACGACTGACTTTCATTCCTCTTCTCTCCAGCGCAAACCTCCACCTCTCCAGGTTTTCCTCCACTTGCTCCCTGCTCTCACTACAGATCACAATGTCATCTGCAAACATCATTGTCCAAGGAGACTCCTGTCTGACCTCCTCTGACAACTGGTCCATCACTATAGCAAACAGGAAGGGGCTCAGAGCTGATCCCTGATGCATCAAAATTCTCAGAGCAAAAATTGCATCAGTTCTGCTCTTTCTGGGCATGAAGCCATACTGCTGCTCACAAATTTCCACTACCTTCCTTAACCTAGCTTCCACTACTCTTTCCCATAGCTTCATTGTATGGCTCATCAACTTTATCCCCCGATAGTTGCTGCAACTCTGCACGTCACCCTTATTCTTAAAGATCGGCACTAACACACTTCTTCTCCATTTCTCAGGCATCCTCTCACTCTCTAAAACCCAGTTAAACAAACTAGTTAATAATTCCACTGCTGCCTCTCCCAGACACTTCCAGACCTCCACCGGGATGTCGTCAGGACCAACTTCCTTTCCACTTTTCATCCTCTTCAAAGCCTTCCTGACTTCATCCTTTCTAATCTTATCTACTTTCTGTTCCACAGAGTTCACCCCTTCTACTCTTTTTTCCCTCTCATTTTCCTCATTCATCAGCTCCTCAAAGTATTCCTTCCATCTCCTCTGTACACTCTCCTCACTTGTGAGCACCCTTCCATCTCTATCCTTAATAACTCTAACTTGCTGCACATCCTTCCCATCTCGATCCCTCTGCCTAGCTAACCTGTACAAGTCCTTCTCTCCTTCTCTAGTGTCTAACCTAGTGTACAACTCGTCATATGCCTTCTGCTTGGCCTTAGACACCTCCCTCTTCACTCTGTGCTGTAACTCCTTGTATTCCTGTCTATTCTCTTCAGTCCTGTCCATGTCCCACTTCTTCTTGGCTAACCTCTTCCTCTGGATACTATCCTGAACTTCCTCGTTCCACCACCAAGTCTCCTTATCTTCTTTCCTCCTTCCAGATGACACACCTAGCACCTTTCTCCCTGTCTCCCTGATCACTTCTGCTGTAGTTTCCCAGTCATCTGGCAGCACTACCTGACCACCCAGAGCCTGCCTCAACTTCTGTCTAAATTCCTCACAACATTCCTCCTTTTTCAGCTTCCAC
This sequence comes from Hemibagrus guttatus, assembly GCA_033459395.1. Classification (NCBI taxonomy): domain Eukaryota; kingdom Metazoa; phylum Chordata; class Actinopteri; order Siluriformes; family Bagridae; genus Hemibagrus; species Hemibagrus guttatus. The sequence goes on from JAUCMX010000004.1 coordinate 5,163,569, forward strand.
CACTTGGTTTTCTTCTCTATCTCTATCTTTGACCTCTTCTTCTTTCAGACCATCAAAGTCATCCTACACACCACCATCCTATGCTGTCTGGCTACACTCTCTCCCACTACCACTTTTAAAAAAATCTGCGTAGTTGTTGAGATGGTGAAGTCTCCAGTGTCAGCAATTAAGTTATTTTTTTCTGACGAAGGAAACGTCTTCGAAATAGAGGAGTTTGTGCTTTATGGTTTCTCTTTGCATTTATTGTTTTTGTCTTAACATCAGGACAAAGAGATAATAAAAAAAAACGGACTAGGGGTGTAATGTACGAGATAACAGGAACTAGTTTTGTGGATGATATGCAACATTTAATGTAAAAAGAAATCGATAAAAAAAAATGTTTGGCATTCTTTTATTGTTGTGGTATAAGAGGAATAAAACACTTCAGGAAATGCTGTCACTACGAAAACTTTTTTTCTGTAACAGCACACAACGTTTTATTCCTCACAGATGAACTGTAAACTAGTATATTTGATGTTATACAACTGTATTGTTTAGATTTTTTGCTTGATCTTTTTGCCAATTTTCATTGCAGACCGTGTAAACAACTGCAACACTTTAAACAACACCTACAACTGTGTAGCACAACTTTCCTCAAGCGGTCCAGCCTCAAATCCGTCCCAGGCAGCGTAGTTTCCATTTCAATAGCAGAGAGGTTTTTTTGGGTCCGTGAATGTTTTTTCGAGTGTGTCGTAAAATATATTAATGCTAAAAAAAACTTTTCTCTATTGCTGAGGCCCATTGAAAGACCCTGCTGTCCGCTGCATGGCCAGTTTAACACAAAGAGGGTGAAACGGGCCAGAAAACGCTATTGTCCTCCATTCATTTCCTCTTCAATACCAGATTAAACCGCTCGATGGGGGAAAGGGGACAGGAGGAGATGGACGAGGACGGCTGCTTGGAATCAGTCTGGTAAAAAAAGAAGTGTTGTGGTAGAAGAGAAATATTTGTGGTGGAACGCAAACACACAGACCACATGAATTTCATCATGTCTAAACATCACACACTGCTAAATAGTGATCCTGCTTTAGAGCATGAACTTATTTGACACACAGTAGTACGATCTCTCTCACTCTCTGCCTCTCTGTATCTGTCTCTCCCTCTCTATCTCTCTCTTCTTTCTTTCTCCCTCTCTATCTCTCTCACTCTCTTCTTTCTCTCTGACTGTCTCTCTCTGTGTCTCTCCCTCTCTGCCTCTCTATCTCTCTCTCGCTCTCTTCTTTCTCGCTGACTGTCTCTCTCTCTGTATCTGTCTCTCCCTCTCTCTTCTTTCTCTCTCTCTCTTCTTTCTCTCTGACTGTCTCCCTCTCTGTATCTGTCTCTCCCTCTCTGCCTCTCTCTCTCTCTTTCAAACAACTCTATGGTCACTTTTCCTACACCTAATGACATCTGATCTAGGCCGTTGCCATGGTGACCGTTCATTTTTCGATATCTTAGTTGTTTTAAAACTCCAGCGTTGCCTGTCAGCCCGAGACTGCCTCCCTCCAAATAACAGCGTTGTTATGGAAACGAGTCCTCCTTTACGACCAATCGTAAAACAGAATGCGTAATGGGAAAGGGGGAGAGACAGGGGGTTCTTTCTTCTCTCTCTCTCTCTCTCTCTCTCTCTCTCTCTCTCTCTCTCTCTCTCTCTCTCTCTCTCTCTCTCTCTCTCTCTCTCTCTCTCTCTCCCCCCCCCCCCCCCCGTCACGACGCGGTGAAAGTGAAGATTCGGGCGGATTTTCACCACAGATAACAGTGGATTACGGCAGTTTGAGATGCTCCCCGAAGCGGTAAAGTGGATCTAATCTAACTTCTAAACTTTTCACCAGTTAAAAAGTTCGGTGGACGCTCAGGAAGTCGTTTCTATGGTAACCACTTCTGAGAAATTCTGGGCTGAAAGATTCGCCCGATCCGACAATGACCTTTCCGCTTTTTTTTTTTTTTTTTTTTTTTTTTTTTTTTTTTACAAAAGCTGGTTTGTTTTCCGTTTCTAACGTGTACACCGTGAGAGCGTGGAGTCCGGCTCCCGGTTCAGGCGGGAGGAGTTTGTAACGTCCGCCACACTCTGGGTGATAAATGTGGACCGGAAGTGAGTGTGTGAAACGTGAGGCGTAGCGCGCGAGCATGGGGACCTGGCGTGGCCTCGCGGCGTTGCTCGTGTCCGTGGCGCTGGCCCTGACCACCGAGCGCGCGTGCTGGCACGCCGTGCTCCGGTGCCACGAGGAGCGCGAGTGCGAGCTCGCCTACACGCAGTACCTGGTCGCGTGCGACGGGAACATACGCGGCGCGCTGCACCGCTGCCCGAGTAACTGCGTCGGTGCGCTCGTGCGGCTGAACCAGACCGCCCGCGGCCCGGACCTGGAGACGTGCGACTGCGGAGTGGACCCGGAGTGCCGGCGCGCCAAGCGAGCCATCGAACCGTGCCTGCCGCGCACGCACGCGCGCGACGCCGGTGGCATCGGGTGCACGGAGGCGCGGCTGCGGTGCGACGAGGACGCCGTTTGCCGCGCGGCTCTGTCCGCGTACCTGGCGTACTGCGGCCAGCTGTTCAACGGGAGGAAGTGCTCGGTCCGGTGCAGAGCCACCATCGAGCAGCTGCGCATGCTGCCGGACGGAGCCCTGCTCGAGCGGTGTGTGTGCGACGGCGTGGAGCGGCCCTTCTGCGAGGTGGTCAAGGACAACATGAGCCGCCTGTGCGCGCTCTCGGACCGTGGGCTCGTCCCCGATCAGGATGTCCCGGATGACGCGTACGAGGACGAGAATTACGATTCGGTCACGGGTGTCGTGGTTTCGCCTTCGCGTGCGTGGCGTACCTCGAGCCATCTGGCCGTGTTCCTGGGGTCACTCGCGGTGACCTCTCTCGGGGCTTGACCTTCTGCGTGAGCCCAGAGCACGCTAACTCAGCGGTCACTGCATGACACAGACATGAACGCTGCGATGATATTAATCCACATCGCGATATGCATGCTACAGATATGCGTCGCGATATATCAGTGAACCCTTTAGGCCCATGGTTAGTGATGATGGGTGAGGATTATTCTTACTGGGATTTGCATGTACAGAAAACACTCCTGATGATCACAGAACCAGATAAAACTGTTATGGATCAATTACACAGCATATGCACCACCAAAGTCCAGCAATAATGCAAAATAACAATTCACTATTGATATCGTGAAGGCTTGACCTTCTTGTGGAACTACTTTTTTGCAGAAGAAATCCTGGACCACTATCAAAATTCATCATTGAGAACTGACCCAGAGCCTTCAGTAGCTGATGTGTTTGGAGAGAGAATAAAAACACAAGCTAGTCTGTCCTGTCTTCCTCTTACTTTCTCTCCGTCCTTGTTTGGTCTGTTTAATCCGAGTACTTCCTGAAGTGTCTTCTTCTTTTTATTTTTTATTTTTTTTTATTTAAGCAAGACAGGACAAACAGAGAACTCGTGTGCCGTGTGTTTGCGTACCTCTCTTTACCCTGTTTGCTCATTGTTGGGATGATTATACTTCAAATATTTGCAGTGGACGTCTGGAGAAAAGAGCAGCTTTCAGGATCGAGTTGTTAAATTAAGTGGAGAGGCCCTTCACAGGCTAATAAATATCCCCCTCTTTCTCTCTCTCTCTCTCTCTCTCTCTCTCTCTCTCTGTCTCACTTTCTGTCTGTCTGTCTCGCCTCAGCTCAATGAATCATCCCCCGGGGTGACCCCTTTCCTCTCTCCCTCTTTCCTTTCTCTTTTTACTCCTTCCCTCCCCCCAAACATAGAGGAAATACTTGATCTCTCTCTCTCTCTCTCTCTCTCTCGGTTCTGAGTTGAGCCTTTGTTTCTGGTATAAAGTGGATCTCTGTTGCACAACTGTTATGCAAGAAGCCATTTTCTATTTTGCTTGTGATGTATAAGAAAATATCGACCTGTTATGCTTTTATTTAAAAGCAGTAGTATCTCATTTGTTTGTAAAGTTTTAGGCATGTTTTGAGAAGGCACATGATTGAATGCAATCTTACACATCTGCTTGTAGTCTTCAGAAAGACAAAAGGTTTATTTTTGACCCCAAACGCTTTGATTTTAACACATCAATCTGTTTCTTTTATTAACTACATCTCGACGCTTCTCGTCACGCGCATTTAAATCTAGAAGTAACCCGCATTAGATGCATTAACTTTGCTAGTTTGAATATTGTTAAAATGACTCTTGGTAAATTGCCATAAACTTTCTATGTACAGAAAGCAATATATTTATATGATGTAATAAAATTCTATGTGATATTTTCATGTGATCGGCTGCGCTTAATTTATATTTTTATAACAACTACTAAAATACAGCGAAGAAATACACACCTTAATGCAAAGGTAACTAATATAGACAGGTGACATATATTAGTGCATCTGTTTATGCTGTGGGAGGAGAGGGCCTACAATGCTTTGCAAAAGTATTCACCCCCTTTGACTTTTTTTTTTTCCTGTTTTGTTGCATTACATCCTGGAATTAAAATGCATTTATGAGTGCATATGTATTCATCCCCTTGCTGTGAAGCCCATAAATAAGATCAGATCCAACCAAGTAACCTCAGAAATCACCTAATTATTAATCGCTTAAGTGTCACATGATCTATCGTATGTTCTGACATGTTCACCTGTCCTGAAAGGCCCGAGTCTACAGCACCACTAAGCGAACAACATACGAAGACCAAAGAGCTGTCCAAACAGCTGAGGAGAAGTATAGATCAGAGTTATAAAAAAAAAAATATCCCAAACTTTGAGCATCCCATGGAGCACTAAATCTATGTGTGTGTTTTTATTTTTTACATAGATTTTGCACTTGTCTTGGCATTCACTGTGGACAGCAAAGAAAGAATTTCATTGTACAGGGAAACTTGTTTTCCTCACTGGGCATATGACGATAAATGCTTTGAATTGAATTGTATTGAATTGAATTGAATTGAATGAGAAAATGAAAAGAATATGGCACCACTGACGAGAAGCTCCTTCACCAAAACTCAGGAGGGAATTAACCAGAGACTCAACAGAGACACAACAGAAAACAAAGATAACACTGAAGGAGCAGCAAAGATCCATGCTATAGCTGGGAGTGCTGGTCCAGAGGAATATTTTTCAACTTCAAGTAATATAAATCATATTTAATTGCAGATTGTAATGCAACAAAACAGAAAAAACAAGCAAGGGAGGTGAATACCTTGGCACGGTATTTATTTTGCGCTGGCTTTATTTGTCCGCTTGGAGAGAAACGTTACTGCAAATCCGTTCAAAGTTCTTCAGACCGATCGCGTTATGACAAAACATTTCTTGGTCTCTTCCAGTATGACTCCAGCACCATCCACAGGGCAGGAAGTCTTCACAGAAGATGAAAATTGATATGAATCATATTTTACAGCCTTCACAGTCACTAGATCTATATGCAGCTGGGCACCTATGGGAGATTTTGGAGTGATGTGTTAGACCATGCTCTTCATCACCACTGTCAAAACACCAAGGAAAAATGACAGCGTTCTTTCCCTACAGCGAGGAATCTGTTCTGGTGGCTCGTGGTGGTCCAAACCCTTCCCAGCACACTTTATGTTGTTTTTCCAACCCCCGTTTAATTTGTCACCCGTCTGTACGTATGTGCCTCTGTCATGTTTGCAGCAGTCTAAGTGATGAAGCGTGCAATACACACAAGGCAATTTTGCTGTGAAAACAATTCGGCAGAAACATCTCGGTTTCTCTGCCCCTTTGCCCTCCGCCCCTCCGGCCCGCTTCTGGGAACAAAATCAAAACAAACAAAAGCAGGAGAGCTATTCTCACTCAGGACCAGGGCCTCGGTGTCTCATTTATCTGGACAGACCAATATTTCACTCTTTCCTATACACACACAGCTCTAGAGCCCATGAGAAACGGCCGTTTCAGGTTTTAGTGTCTCGTGGGAACAATGTTCTATTCATTTCGCCGATGTCAGCGTAAGATGGATACTGTGTGTGTAGTGAGATGGGATTTTTTTTCCCCCCATTCCGAGTTTTAACCCTGTTAGCCTTTAAATTGAATCTGGTTCTGGAATAAATAGAAAAGACTGGAAGAGGATTCGGAAAGTTTTTGGTAGATGAGAGAGAGAGAGAGAGAGAGAGAGAGAGAGCGCAAGAGAGAGAGAGAGAGAGAGAGTTGTGTAAGTAAAAGAGTTATAGCTTTTTAAGAATGAAAAAACCTGTGCTGTTAGCATAGATATGTATTTTTTTTTCTTGTATTTTTTTTTTAAATAAATGAAATACTTAGTTGTGAATAAAACGGTAAAAAAGTTTATAAAGAAAACGATCTGATGGGTGTTGACATCACCTGACAAAGTGGTTTCATGCCAGATTCAGATAGTGGTCTACTAAACAGAATTTTTTTTGGTTCAGTTGGACTAAGTGTAACATGGCTGAGGCAGAGATTGATTGACCAGAAGAGTGAATGTTTGTTAGAGGGGTTTTAGGAAAAATTATTTAATAGTCAGGTTCAATTCAGCTAGTTCACACACACACACACACACACACACACACACACACACATACACACAAAACACTTGCAGAAAGATTCATTTATTTCTGCTGTAATCAAGCACTCAATAAATTATTACAGCACAAAATATTATAAAAAGGCCTCAACAAAACCATTCATACATTTCAGTACAGCACTCCAGTGCTTTAAGTGATCTTTCTACCAGTTTCCAGGTTTCAGTTTTTCACTGCGGCATCACCAATCCAAAGTGTTAACCAGCGGCGTATGAGGAGGGCAGAGAAAACAGTAAGGAACTCGATGTGTGGCGGAGCAAAGTAAATGTCAGAGCAGAAGGAACCGGGAGGAAACCACATGGTTTCAAAGCTACGTTCACCACCGCACAGCGCACTCATTATGTGGATGGGCTGCGGTGAACCCCACTGCACTGAGTGGAGAGGAGGGGTGTGTGTGTGTGTGTGTGTGTGTGTGTGTGTGTGTGTGTGTGTGTGTTGTTAAAGCAAAGCAATACAGCATGATTGGAAAAGAGTACTATAATGATTCGTTTTCTTCTATACAGTACAGATGCAGATTTGTGTTTTTCTTTTTTCAGAACCAGGATATTTAGAATTCCCTATATTACTAGAGGAGAAATCACATACAGTACAATAACGTGGAAATAATAATAACAATAATAATAATCCGTATACATATCACTCTAATAGACTACTTTGGCGTCTACACAGTAACGAAGCAGCAGCCTGGGTTCGAGGGTGAGTCGGTCAGTCAGTTAGTCAGTCTCGCAGGGATACAATCGGATCCGGACTGCACCATCATGGCACCGAGCTGGTCATGTGATGTGTCCAATGAGTCTGAATGTTTCCATGGCTACTGCAGGCAACAGGCTGTGAGACACAAAACACCATCTTCCTCATTTAAAGTTTGCCAAACTTTACAGAATTTATGGCAAATATCAGACATGAGCGTTTATAACATTTTATAACAGCACAGTGTTGCTGTATTCTCAGCTCTGATCAGATTAATTTTCTAGAACAGCAGGTTCTACAGTCGAACAGGTTTATATTCGAACACACTGTTGTTTCTATAGCAACAACTCATTAATAGAAACTTCTATGAATAAGGCACAAAATACCAGACAAATAATAAATACGGTGCTTTGCAACAGTCAGAGGTAAAGCTGTTTATTAAAGTTTTCTGACACAGCAAAGTCTTCAGGATATTTGTGTAAAACCTGACCCACAAAAATGTGTGTATGCTCTGACACTTCTTTGTGTGTGTGTGTGTGTGTAAGCAGGACAGTGATGTTATATAAACTCTTAAATGTGGTGCACTTACACGTTCGCACAGATTCAGCAACCGGATCTTTATCCAGCGAGACATCTGTCTGGGTTTCTCGGATCTACACACACACACACACACACACACACACACACACACACACACATAAGCACAAACATACCAGTGATTTAACCCCTTAATATCTTGGCTTATTGTGTAGTTAGTAATGTTAAAGCACATTATTCTGGTGACTGATCAAACACAGAGCCTGTGATTTATTATGGGGTTAAACAGGCATGAATGAAGTATTTTATCACAGAAAGAACATAAAACAGTAAGACAGATAAATGCACTAAATTAGATTCTCTATATGGATTTTATATGGAACAGAAACCACTGTAGGTCAAACTGGACTTTCTGGAAACCGTAACTTTACCTTAATCTGTTTTTTAAGGTACTCGGCTCTACTCATCAAACTCTTGATCTGTAAGATAAAACAGCACACGTTTATTTTCGCACTTTACGTGATCATCCCTGATTATATACTGTGTGAAAATCAGAAATAGTTTGAGTAATAAAATTACACCATATTGGAAACACATCATCCAAAATTATTTTCAAGTTGCTGTGAAAGATCTTCAAAACAATGCAGTTACTGTAATCATCCTGAAGTTGATTATTTTCCTATAACGGTATGTCCCGATGTCTTTTTTCCCCTCTTGTACCACAGCCATTTATCCTTTTATTATGTTAACGTCAATGCTGAAAATCTTTCACTGACAAAAACATTGCTGCTGTAAATTAACGCCGTGTCAAACCTAAACTTTCAATATGTCAGTAACCGAAAATGAATCTTAAGGCTCTTTTAGTCATTTAAAGCTTTTAAAACATGACCATTTTGTTAGAAGCTGCTGATTTGTAAGGATGTTTGACACGACTATTGTGAGGATATTAAGTTTACTTTTACTTTTTGGTCTATAAAGGGAGAGAGCGCGAGTGAGAGAGCGAGAGCGAGAGAGAGAGAGAGAGAGAGAGAGAGAGAGAGAGAGAGAGAGAGAGAGAGAGAATGTGCTGTTTTCGGTTAACGTGGCCGCATCTGAATTTATTTAAGGTCTCATAAAAGTTCAGATGGGAACACTCTAAAAGCCACACTTTCTTTCATCATCCGTCTTTCGCTTTCCTCCTCCAAACGGCGCTTCTGTGTTGCACAGAAACATGTTTGTGTTGTATATTGCAGTCTCTAAACCTAGACACAATCAAACTAATGAAACTTTGCTGCCTTCTGGCTCCAGCCTCATAACAAATAAAGTGAAGGTAATAACTAGTGCGGTTTCTACAAAAGAAAGGTAGAATTATAACATCTAAACACAGGCTAATATTCTGCGTCAGAGCTGCACGGCATCTCTGACTCACACTAACGTGGACTGAAGTGATTCAGGGCTTCTTATACCGACGCACAAGCCGGAGATTTTAACAGGAACCCCCGTAAGAGTGCGTATTTATTCAGTTATCCAATTAGCCAATCACAAGGCAGGAGCACAATTCATAAAAATCATACAGGTCAGGAGCTTCGGGTCAGGAGCTACAGAATGAATGTGATCTTAGTGACTTTGTGGCATTGTTGCTGGTGCCAGATGGGCTGGTTTGAGGATTTCAGAAATGACGGGAAATCTCGAGTTTATACAGAATATGTGCAAAAATGTAACCCGGACTTTTTCCAATCTTTTTCCGATCTGAAAGACAGATTCCTGTTTCTGGGCTTTCTGTTCACCACCGCTGTAAGGAGTGGTTATGTCTGTTACTGTAGCCTTCTTGTCAGCTCAAGCCAGTCTATCTGTTCTCCTCTGACTGCTCTCATTAAGAAATAAGGTGTTTCAGCTTCAGCCTATAATCTACCGCTCACTGGATGTTGTTTTTTTTCGCACACAACTCAAGTGACTGTTGTATGTGAAAATTGCATACAAGAGCTTTCCAAAACATTCAAGCCAACAACCTTGTCACCATCAATGTCAATCTCATTGAGATCACATTTTTCCCCCATTCTGAAGTTTAACGTCAACATTAGACATGTATCTGCATGATTGTATGTACCGTGCTGCCTGCCAAATGACCGGCTGATTAGACAACTATTAAAATGACAAGTGAGTGTATTATGTCATCTGATTGACAGAACAGTAGATCGCAACTCACCTCGTTATGGAGAAGCTCCCTCCTGCGGCCTTGAGGCTCGGCTGCATGTAGAAAAAGAGAGAGAATCATCCCTGGTGAACACTTTTTAAGAGCAGATTAAGGATGAAACTTCACTTCCTTCATGATGAATCATTTGATGAGTCATTTGATTCACTCAAACGCAATTCATTCCAAATTTGCATTGCATGAAGTACGGAAAGTTAAACAGTGTTACGATTCTAATCCGATTAGTCTTCCACGTCTACGTCACCAGCATCTTAATAAAATGCAACTCATTGCTTCTTGATTCTCCTCTTGATTGTTAACAGTGTTAACAAGGTTTGGGATCCATCATGGTCTTATTTAAAAAGCCACAGTGCTAACTGATCCCAACTCGTTACTGCCAACATTTTTGCTGGAATTATTCCTTTTTGTGTATGCTTTGATTCTGTGGGTTTGGGTGGTCTCGGGGTGCTGTGCAGCTCATTTTGTGCTCTGGGCCGTTGGCTCAAGCTCAGTGTACACTCAGAGATAACAGTTTTCATTTGTTTCCAGTATTTAATAACAGTGTGAGTGGAAGAGAGTGGAGCTGAATGGGATCCAGATGGCAGAGCAGCGGTACCACACACACTGCCCTGGCACCGGCACGGCCTGGCTCTCTCCATACCACTCTCGCACACATCTGCTTTTCAGCTTTCTAACCCTCTCTCTCTCCTTTTTCCACAATCGCTTTCTGAATCTTTCTATTTAACCTCAATTCCTGCGTCTTTCTCTGCTCTCCGTCTATTCCCGCTCCTTGTCTTGCTCTCTCTACGTTTCTCTTTTATTCTCTGGTTTCTGTTTTTATCTCTTTCCACCTCCTCCTTTTCCATCTGTCGTTACTTTTAGGACCAGCTCCAGCATGAGGTCATCAGGCAGAGTTGAACACTATAATAACAGCCTGCACAGGAAATTAATCAATCTTCCTGACAATGTGTTCATTCAAAGCTTAAAGTGGAGGGTTACACGACTCGCTCAGGGGTAATTAACCAATCTCAAGCTCCGCTGTATGGTTTAGAGTGCCCAGTCATTGTTTAGCAAAGAATGGTACTTATCGCTATGTTGAAGAGGTATTTTAAAGACTGATTTAAAAGCAGAAATTATGGTCAAAAGATACACTGATCAGGCATAACATTATGACCACCTGCCTAATATTGTGTTGTTCCCCCTTTTGCTGCCAAAACAGCCCTGACCCGTCGAGGCAGGGACTCCACTAGATCCCTGAAGGTGTGCTGTGGTATCTGGCACCAAGATGTTAGCAGCAGATCCTTTAGCTCCTGGAACGAGGCCCCACCTCGCAACGTTCAGGACTTAAAAGACTTACACGACTTAAAGGATACATTTGATAGATACTGACCACTGCAGACCGGGAACACCCCACAAGAGCTGCAGTTTTGGAGATGCTCTGATCCAGTGGTCTAGCCAACATAATTTGGCCCTTGTCAAACTCGCTCAAATCCTTACTCTTGCCCATTTTTCCTGCTTCTAACATCAACTTTGAGGATAAAATGTTCACTTGCTGCCTAATATATCCCACCCACTAACAGGTGCCATGATGAGGAGATCATCAGTCTTATTCACTTCACCTCTCACTGCTCACAATGTTATACCTGATCGGTGTACACCTGACCTAAACTAACACCCTGACAGAGTAGAGGGTGTTTTGTCAAAGAAATAGTGAGCTTTGGATCAGTCTGTGTGGTTGTGCTAATCTTCCCGAATACCTCAACATGACCAAAGTCACCTCCGTCAGCTAAGAGCTGGTTAGTTGCTAATAAAAATAAAATAGAAAAATACAAAAACATTCACAAACTATGACATCTTACCTAGTGTTATACCAATTGTTCAGCTAAACCTTATGATTAAATCGCTTCACAACCTTCAGTCGCAATAACGTCTTTCCATCGGTTACAGGATCTGTGAGAAATTCACTCAGCAAGAAAGAACGTTGATCCTTCCAATGGAGAGATTTCTTTACCAGACTTTTTTTTTTTTCTGTCCGTCTGAGTGACTTTGTGTGTGTGTTCAGAAGCAGTGACATTCACTAGATGGCATGTCATAGCCCAGACATCCCTGACCGTTTAGATTCCAAGTCAAAAATGTTCAGTGATTTCATGTGCAGTGATGCTAATCAGACTGATGAGCTCTGTTTATATTTAAAACGTTCCAGTGTCGTGACGACTGTCATAAACTCTGTCTCAAATCGAGAACTCTGTTTCTACTTTTAGTATATTTATAATCAAGAAAATTTGGAAAAGGGATGGGTTCTTTAACTCAGATATTTAATATAATAAGAAAACCAGTATTCAATGACATTGTTGAACAGTAGACGAGTATTTCTCAGACACAGCGATAGCTTGTGCAGTTAGAGATGGTGCTACACTGCCTCCATTGTTTATATGTTTAATTTGTAAGCATGTGCACAAACAGCGCTTGATACAACTACAAGATGTACATGACTGTTTAAAGGATTGAACTGTAGCAAATATACATGCAGTGGATCAACCCTATATAAATGTACACCAGGCATAACATCGTGAGTAGTGAGAGGTGAAGTGAATAAGACTGATTATCTCCTCATCATGGCACCTGTTGGTGCGTGGGATATATTAGCCACCTCACAACTTACAGGACTTGAAGGATCCGCTGCTAACATCTTGGTACCAGATACCACAGCACACCTTCAGGGATCTAGTGGAGTCCATGCTTCGACGAGTCAGGGCTGTTTTGGCAGCAAAAGGGGACCAACACAGGTGGTCATAATGTTATGCCTGATCGGTGTATATTTAGTGTCAGCTCTTCAGTCTCTGGAATCGTGTTAACAGAGACTTTTTTTTATTTCTCTGACCAGTATTTTTAATGCTGTAACAATCAAGGAGTCAAATTCAATTTTCTAAGTACATTAAGCATCTCCTTTCAGCTTCTACTGGAAATCCTTCTGATCTCTAAAATAACATGGTAATAGCTTGTGGTAGCCAATTGACACAAACAGCAACAGTAGCCATGAATGGGCGGGGCTTAGGTTCAGTCAGTTCTCTGGAGAACGCCACTGTAAGCTACAGAAATGTGAGGTTCTTACCAGCCAGTACCAGCAGCAGCTCTCCCAAACTCTGCTGATACATATCCAGGGTTTCGTAGTCCTCTACCCCGTTCGACTCCTGTACGATGCAGCAGGTTAGATGCACAGTACCCATAATGCACCACAACAGAAATGATTTATAATGCCCAAACACAGAGTGTCACCTTCGCTACAGCAGCAGCAGCTACATCCAGAGCAGCGAGTAAGCGTGGATGATCCCGAGCCATTTCTGACACAGAGGGTAAAGACAATTAGACGGAAAGTTAGTCCTGTGACCTGAGCTAAATGTCAAGAATAAAGACATTTTCTGTTCATTCTGAGGGAGTTGCCATAACAGCAGGGAATCACTGCTCATATTTTCCACATCAAATTCAATTCAGTTCAAAAACCGCTCACAGATTCCAGACTTTTGTGTTTATTGGGAGATCAGTATGTGTGCTTTTTTCTGGATAGATGAAATATTATTTACCTCTTAATATGTCCCGGGCTGACTGGGCGTTCTCAAAGCTGATTTTGTTGTCTGAAGCAACCAGTGCTTTGAGTTCTTCAGCACGAGACACGTACTGGTTGATCTGTAGGAAAAAAAATTATCAAATAATCCTTTAATCGTGTTTGCAACAGCAATGAAAGCATGAACACAAAAACTGATAGTAATATTTATCCCCATTTTCTCCCCAAATTTAAACACCAGCCAATTCCCATGCACCAGTCAGCTCTCGTGTCACATGACATAGGATGAATCTTTTTAAACTTTTTGAGCAGCATAACACACTGTGAGGGAAGCACAACTGCCCTCTTCAGCATACAAGAACTCACAGTTGTCGATGACTGGCTAGTGCTGCTGTGATTGACAGGGTTGAGTGAGTTTGTCCCTCCCACCCAGACAGCGCAGTCAATTTTATTTTGTTCTCTTGGACTGCTTCCAGTCCAGGAAGGCTTAAGGAATCTCCTTGAGAGCATAAAGGAATTCTTCTTTATGTTTATTTTTCACTCAAATGGAAAAAAAAACTATATTGAGAGCAGTCTCAGGAGTAACGCTGCTGTCAAAACACGGCCTTTAGTGTCAGTTATACTGACCATGGCATGGGGACATCATACGTCATGCTTAACTCACCTTTTGTCTCAGAGCCTCTTTCCTCTGTCTGTCTGTTTCATCTGAGGAAACATTTGAGAAAAAAATTAAACTCAATCAACTAAACAGAATAAAAATCACAGATTAAAAAAGCAAACGAAGTGTGCGAGTACTTTAAGGCAGGAGTCCCCAAACTACGGCCTGAGGGGCAGAACGCGGCCACATTTGGACAATGCCAGAGAAATACACCGACCAGGCATAACATTATGACCACCAGGGCACCCTGACTGGTCTGCAGCTGTGCAGCCCCATATGTGATCAACAAACTGTGATGCACTGTGTATTCTGACACCTTTCTATCAGAACTAGCATTAACTTCTTCAGCAATTTGAGCAACAGTAGCTCGTCTGTTGGATCGGATCACACGGGCTGGCCTTCGCTCCCCACGTGCATCAATGAGCCTTGACCGCCCATGACCCTGTCACCCTGTTCCTTCCTTGGACCACTTTTGATAGATACTGACCACTGCAGACCGGGAACACCCCACAAGAGCTGCAGTTTTGGAGATGCTCTGATCCAGTGGTCTAGCCATCACAATTTGGCCCTTGTCAAACTCGCTCAAATCCTTACGCTTGCCCATTTTTCCTGCTTCTAACACATCAACTTTGAGGACAAAATGTTCACTTGCTGCCTAATATATCCCACCCACTAACAGGTGCCATGATGAGGAGATCATCAGTCTTATTCACTTCACCTCTCACTGCTCAGAATGTTATGCCTGATCGGTGTATATAGAAAATCTAATTTAAAATATGTTTTAATTCTATCATATCTGTATTTGATAATAAAGATTGGCTTTCAAACTAAAATTTCCCTTAGTTATTAACGTAGCCTAATTATTTGTTAGATTCACCTACCAGCAGAACGGTACATTCAACATAATGTACCATCACGAACGGACAGGTGAACAGGCAAACCAGTGAGAAAATTCAAAAGAGACAACAAAATGGCCAAACGGTTGGGAAAGATGAAAGATTGCAGGGTATTTAACCAAAAGTGATTCTTTTTTTTGTTCAGTGCAAAGAAGCGGCTGTTTGTCAAGAAACAATGAATGTTCTCCAACGCCATGAAACCCGACACAGAGACAAGTATGCAAGCTCACAAGGCCAAATGAGAGCAGACAAAGTGTCGAAAAGTAATGATCATTTGTCTGTACGGTGCATAACAAAACAATAAACTATTCTAGCATTAGGAGGCATGATAAATACATTTAAAATCATAATACAATCTCCACAACAATACTAGCACCCTCTGTAAAAGAAAGGAAAAATTATGTGGCCCTCACAGAAAAAAAGTGCTTTAAGGTATTTCCCAGTGGTGTTAATAAATTTATCATATTTAGAAAGCTTTCTTTTTTGGCTTTTATTTTTGAAAAATAAAAAATTCAGTAGATAGAAATGTGCAGAAATGTTGACACTTTTTGGTACAGTGTTTTCTTCACAAAGCAAATATGATACACATTCAGTTCTTAGTTGACTCAGGTTTTTTAGAGCCAAGAAAACAATTAAACTAATAACTAAGCTAAAATAACTAACTAAATTCTTAGTATATTCAGTAGAAACAGTGTAAAAAGTATAACGTTTTCTTTTTAATAGTTCCTCATCATCACACTTATAGCTAGAGCCAAACTGCAGGTGTGTGTGTGTGTGTGTGTGTGAGGGAGTTTTACAGTGAATAGCAGGCACGAAGTGTTCGAGTGCGCTGCAGTAGAGCGACAGAGCGGCAGCCTTGTCCCCCTCCTGATCCTTCTGCACCGCCCGCAGGACCAGTTCCTTCTGAGAGACACACAGAAGAAGAGAAAGAACTAACGGTGTGTTTAGCGCGCTGGCACCACTCGCGTCCAACAAGCGCTCACGAACACGTGCATGGGTTTAATTACAGGACTTGTATTTACACTGAGCTGCAAACGCACAAGCAAACAAGACAAACACAGTTCGTAAAAACGCCATGATCCTCAGCCAGAGTTTGTCAAGGCTCTCCAGTTGGAGCAGCCGCTGTTTCAAACAAACCCATGAGATCGTGTAAATGACTTGCAGCAGACAAGAAGGACTGCTAGTGGAGGAGATGCTTTAAAACACACACACCCTTTCTTTGAGATATTAACACACACACACACACACACACACACATCATACACACGACCTCATCTGGCAATATCCAAACCCAAACACACACACACACACACACAAGCTATCAAAATGAATTAATCTGCTCAAATGCTACTTGCACTTTTGGATTTTATTCTATATTTACTTTCTTATTCTGAGAAACAAAACACATCACACACACACACAATGTGTCCAGTTAAATGGAAATAAAAAAAGACACGGCCTAAAATCGATTCTTTCCCTATAATTTCAAAGCGTTTTATATTTCGTATACCGCAGCAACGTGCCACTGCTGCTTACTGAAGAATGACATGCTTTTCCTCACCAGCCAATGTTTTTGAAAAGACCTCCATCATGACGTCTTCCCCATGTCAGTCGATGTAAAGAAGACCAGCTTTATCTCTGACTTTTTTTTTTTTTTTTTTTTTAAATTATGCATATTTTTGTTGTGCTGCTTGTGATATTTTAATATTGTGATATTTGATGTTATAAGTCAGTATTTGAGGAACTTTATGTGGCTGTAGCCTAAATGGACTTCTGTTAAATGGACATTTGCACAATGCACTATGTAGGTCATACCCTATAAAGTGAGCACAGAGAGTGAATCGGACATTACTGGGGATTTAGTCTGTGTGTTTAAGGGACTGAAATAGAAAAATTATTCCTGCTGAAACGAAAAACAAGCTAAATTATCACTCATATGTTTTGTTTGCTTTTTAAAAACTGACTATAGAGTTATGAATTTGCTCTCTCATGGTTTTCACTGCTTAGGAGTTTGTGGTTATAAACAATTAAACCTTTAAAATGATCGTATTCTGAGTAATATTCCGATTGCAAAATCATTTAATTAAAAGGAATCACACTTTTCACATACACACAACATCTCACACACACACACACACACACACAATCTCTCTCTCTCTCTCACCGCCTTGTCTAGACTCTCAGCACTGGCCATGTGTTCCAGGTCCACAAATGGGTGCAGAAAGAACTCATCGAACGAGATGCGCGAGTCTGGATCTCTGTCCAGCAGTCTGATTAACAAATCTCGACAGTCTCGGGATACTCTAGAACCGGGTGGCAACTGCACACACACACACACACACACACACACACGCACACGCACAGAGAGAGACTTGACTTATAAACTAAAATCTCTTTAATATAATAAAAATAAAGTAATAAATGTGAGTTAAAGTTAAAAATAGTAATAAATAACTAATAAAAAATAAATACATATTTATAACAAATAATTAGATAGATAATGTGAACAGTACAGGAAACAAGAAAAAAAAGGACAAACATATATAATGAATAAATAGATATGAGCGAGAGAGATGAATAGATAGCAATCTCACAAAAAAAAAAAAATCACAAAAACAATCTGCATTGTCTGAGCAATGCACGCTACAATAAATCTGCACCATATTTAACTATCCAGTGTGTCTATCTCGAAATACAATCCATTGTGTCCAGCATCTGTTCTGCTTCACTACAGAGCTTAATGCTTCAATATACTGAACTTCAACTACTAAATAGGCTCCATGCCTTTGTCTGGGTCTAATTAAGGCGAGCACGGCACATCGGTGGACCTCACAGATGATGTTTAATGCTTCTCAAACCCTGTATACAGCACTGAAGATCTTTTAATCTCACCTCGATGGGTTTATCGCTGCGGATTTTCTCCTCCAGTTCGGCGTAGGAGCGAGAAGCAAACGGTGCCCGGCCAAATAACGCCTCTGAGGTAGAAAACACACACACGGGTTAATGTGCAAGACATCTAGCCAGTTTGCATGTTTATTCTATTTCACACACCTGTGCTCAGGTACCGACCCCTAAGTATAATAGATTTCATTACTCACGGTTGTACCTCAGCACTGTTTAATTCTCACTTCTGATTGGTCAGACTGAGTGGGTTTTTTCTACAACAGCAGCACAACAGAAGTCGGCTACTGTTGGATGATCCAAATAAACACATGATTTCAAAAATACAAGTACTGTTGATAATGTGAAGTTTTCTGTAAGCAGACGTTTATTTAACATTTACAGAAGGAGTCTCCAGTTCTGGTCAGAGGTAAGCTTTGCGATTTCTCAGCGTTTTGTCTAACTACCTCAAAAGAAAGAGAGCAAAAAAGAAAAAAAGAAAGTTGAGGATTGTTTAGAGCTGTAATAACGAAACAGATAACAGGAACTGACTTGTTTGGGATGCTTCACAATGTTAAATGGATAATAAGTATGACTTGTATGATAAACAGAATATTGTTGGTGTTGGTAAGTTGCAGTGTTATCATTTTAGAATACGCTGTTATTCACGAACAATCAACACTAAACTCACTACCCTGTTGTTGGTTTTTTTGGTACATAATTTGCAACAGAAGATAAGGGAACAAATTATATTTAAAAAGACATACAATCTTTTCTTAAAAATAGCATACAAAAACAACCCTGAAAATTTCCCATGAAAAAGGCATTCGGTCCTTCAGCAGAAAGGTTTTCTGGATTTTTCCTGTTCTGCATGGTTGCTCTTTAACAGCTCGACTAATCAGATCGGTCTGTATGGTTGATTTTGCTTTTTGTTGATACTTCCTGTAATTCCAGTCTAATTACAAGAAAGTTTGCTGCAGTTTTGTTATCCAGATCTGAAAACATGCCCAAGGCTCCCTCTCTCTCTCACCGTAAAGGATGACCCCAACAGACCAGAGGTCGACTCTGGCGTCATACTGTCGCCGGCACACGATCTCCGGCGCCATGTAGAGAGGAGAACCTCTCAGAGAGCTCTGCTCATCCCACGGAGACATGTACTGAGCAAAGCCAAAATCTGCACACACACACACACACACACACACACACACACACACACACACACACACACACACACACACACACAGAGTGAGGGTACAGGACGATGAAAGAGAAAGTGATAAGCAAGGATGAGCTTCGGTCATGGTTGTTGCTTTGAGATTTGCTGATTAGCCTTCTGATAAACGTTCATGTTATATTAGACTTTCTAGTAGGCTAGAATCCAGGGCTATGTGTAGCGCTCGGCTAACACGGTGCCAGGTGGATCAGTAGTTTAATGTGATTAGTAGCACATGATTCAGGTCACATGACTTCCAGAAAGTTGTGTTCGGATGAATCCCAAATGGCTTCTGAACACACACAGCGTGGAGAAACTGGTTTTTAAGTATCTGCATGGTATTATTACAGTATACACTGATCAGGCATAACATTATGACCACCTGCCTAATATTGTGTTGTTCTCCTTTTGTTGCCAAAAGAGCCCTGACCCGTCGAGGCATGGACTCCACTAGATCCCTGAAGGCGTGCTGTAGTATCTGGCACCTCGCATCTTACAGGACTTAAAGGATATGTACAGGACTTAAAGGATACTTTTGATAGATACTGACCACTGCAGACTGTGCACTGTGTATTCCGACACCTTTCTATCAGAAGCAGCATTAACTTCTTCAGCAATTTGAGCAACAGTAGCTCATCTGTCGGATCACACGGGCCAGCCTTCGCTCCCCACGTGCATCAATGAGCCTTGACCGCCCATGACCCTGTTGTCGGTTCACCACTGTTCCTTCCTTGGACCACTTTTGATAGATACTGACCACTGCAGACCGGGAACACCCCACAAGAGCTGCAGTTTTGGAGATGCTCTGATCCAGTGGTCTAGCCATCACAATTTGTCCCTTGTTAAACTCGCTCAAATCCTTACGCTTGCCCATTTTTCCTGCTTCTAACACATCAACTTTGAGGACAAAATGTTCACTTGCTGCCTTATATATCCCACCCACTAACAGGTGCCATGATGAGGAGATCATCAGTGTTATTCACTTCACCTCTCACTGCTCATAATGTTATGCCTGATCAGTGTATAAACACCAGTGTATCTTGTAGAAGCTATTCAGGCCAGTCCTAAATGTTTACTGATTTAATGATGTGTGATCGTTCTCTCTCAGTAGCCGAAGCTGCATCTTACACGTATATAAGAACGGCAACATTTCTAATAACAACGTGAACAAACAAAATACATTACTGTCTATAAAAAAAATAAATAAAAAAGCAGTCGCATATATGTGTGTCGTATTTATGTCAGCAATGCCATATACTACACTAAAGGTGTGTCCCAAATCACACAATGACTTGTATTGTGTTGTACAAATAGTGTGAGTAGTGTGTTCACACTGAAAATTTCAACAAGACTTCATGGATGACTCATGTACTTAACCAAAAAAAAGAAACAAACAGACAGGGAATGTTGGACACTTCATGCACTCAACACTCGCAGCTTTGTGTACATAGCAAAAGAGGGGCGGGGCTACCAGGAGCTGACGCTGGATGAGAAAACATTTTCATTATGGCTTATGACACTCCGGTGTTCAAGACCTATTAGAAATTAAACATTTTAACAATTCACATTGTTCAGCTAATGCTAGCGGTGTCACATTACGAGACGATCTTAGCCTTCTAACACTTGTATACTAGATGCTAGACTACATAGTGTATAAGTGTGAGTGTGTAGTACATAATTTGGGACGCAGCTAAAACTTTGGATAAAACTTTCTAAGGTATAAGAAATGTGGTGACGGTTTAAGCTATATTTCCAAAGAAATCATTTATTAATAAAATAAAATAATTATAGTTCACTTAAACCACAGTAACCATAACCAGGATAAATACATTATTGAAGGTTTATTTACACTATGTTCCCAAAAGTTTTGGGATGTCGGCCTTGACATGCACATGAATGTAATATGGAGTTGGCCCGCCCTTTACAGCTATAACAGCTTCAACTCTTCTGGGAAGGCTTTCCACAAGGTTTAGGAGTGTGTTTATGGGAATTTTTGACCGTTCCTCTAGAAGTGCATTTGTGAGGTCAGGCACTGATGTTGGACGAGAAGGTCTGGCTCGCAGTCTCTGCTCTAATTCATCCCAAAGGTGTTCTATCAGGTTGAGGTCAGGACTCTGAAGTTCCTCCACACCAAACTCGCTCATCCATGTCTTTATGCGCACTGGTGTGCAGTCATGTTGGAACAGGAAGGGGTCATCCCCAAACTGTTCCCACAAAGTTGGGAGCATGAAATTGTCCAAAATGTCTTGGTATGCTGAAGCATTAAGAGTTCCTTTCACTGGAACTAAGGGGCCGAGCCCAACCCCTGAATTCAATGAATTGGAGGGGTGTCCCAAAACTTTTGGCAATATAGTCTATCTATCTATCTATCATAGAGATCTATTATAATGGGTTTATCATGTTCAGTAATAATCTTAATCTAAACTTTTCCTCGTAACACAGAAACGGTTTCTTAGGAGTAAGTGATCTGATTTTCACTTCATGTTTGCAGTCTCGTTCCCTGCCTGTGTACCTGCTAGTTTCAGCACATTTCCACTCAGCAGGATGTTCTGGGGCTTCAGGTCCAGATGAGAGATGTTCCTCTCATGGAGAAACTTCAGTGCACAGGCTGGACATGCAAATTAAAAACACACACACACAAAAAAAACATAGCTCTATGTTAACCATGAGCTCTCCACAGTGAGAAAAAGTGTCTGGAACAAGAACGCCATCTGTTGGACAATAAGTGTCTCTGAACTGAACTTTAATTGAATTACTCCTGTGTGTTACAGCGAGCCTCACCTATCTGCTGCAGGAAGAGACGAGCCACTCGCTCGGGGAGAATCCGCCTGCTCCGGATGAAGCGTGACAGATCTCCGCCGGAGCACCACTCCAGAATGAGGTAGATATTCTCACTGTCCCACTGCAACACACACACACACAAAACGTTTACATACTTTATATGTGTACCAGTCATTTTACATTCCTTTTATTTAGATAACAAGTGTCCATCCATTTTTTCTAATACTAATCCAAATACTACTTTCACAACCGTTAGTCGTACAAAACTTAACAATTATTTACATCCCGTCAAAACACAGCAACATCACATAGCTTCCTGTTCAATCAAAGGGTATAACATGGCTCCATCGTGCACCACAAGACTGATCAAACATCAGTGTGAGTGAGTAACACACTCTAAACAGCTCCATTATTTCCAGCATTTAATCCATTCAGCCCACTGTGCTGAGCTCATACCACAATAATGTCAAAAATAAATTCATTACGCAGCTCTAGAACCACATCTGCTGCATTTCCTGTAGCTGTAATTGACAGCAGAGTGAACAGGAGCAGTGACGTTCGCTAGAGCTGGTGTCTCATCAGAAATCGCTCTGAATAACAACGTCTTTGCATCGAAGTGTGTTCAGCAGAAACCTTCAGGTTTTCTCTACCTGGAAGTCTTTAAGCTGCACGATATGAGGATGGCGCACGGTTTTCAGGATCTCGATCTCCGTCAGCAGGTTCTCCATCGACGACTTGTTCAGGCTCTTCTTGCTGACCACCTTCACGGCAACAGCTTCCCTGCTATCAGTCTAAACAAACAAACAAACAAACTCAACCAGTTTCAGACCAGCGTGAGGATTATAACTGTAATCAGAGGACATGTAAGCTGATGCTGGACTTCACAAAGCATGAATGAATGATCTTTGTGTCTAATCCAGGCTTTTCTAAGCCTGTACTTCTCTTTTCATGAGTTGATGCTATAACCCTGGTGTTTATTCTTTATCAAATTCTCACTGAATGGTAAGAAGAGAGAGCTTTTACTTCCTAACCATCAATGACTATTGTTAAGAAAGTTCACCTCCATTACCTATAGGATTTGTTTTGCACAATTTCTGAATCTGACAAGAGAATAAACACATGTTTCTCTGTCCATTCATCTTTAACGTGGTTTATTTTCATTCTTGTCTTGTCTTTGATGCAGCTATACTGACAAAGAAAAAGTAAAGAAAATGAATGCTGTGTGGAAACTCACTTCTTTCTGATCTATTATCTCTAGCCGTGTAACTAGTCTCAGCTCTGATGAGCTTCATTCAGATAAATAATATAGTCTTCTGCCACAGAAGCTGAGATGGTTCAGGTTTATAAAAACTAGAGACACACTTTTTTTTTTTTAAATACTCATCTCGGCTCTGCTACAGATTTTTCCCGACAAATAACGTCCTGCTTGCTGAAACACTTCAACATCCTAACCGGACATCAGTTGTGTACAGCTGTATTATACACATTCTGTTATGCCTGTTATTCCCGGTCAGTGTAAGTGGTTCGGTCAGCTTATTGGTTCGTGTTTTAGTGTGTATGTGGAGCCCTTTTTAGAAATAAAATGAAATTTCAGCAAGTGTGTACATTATGCCACGCCCAAAACGGAGGACGATGTGATCAGTGTGTCCCTAAAGTTCTAAATGAACCTGAAGAGCAACACTGCAGGAAGTCTAATAGCAAATGTGGAGTGAGGAACAAGCAGCACGCTCTCCGAGCCGTACCGGCGTACACACAGGCCATGAGAGCCAGAACAGAGCTTTAAAGACAAGTAGGCTGGCCCTGATGAATCAACTCAGACACTGATGTTTCTTGTGGATGAATTGATTTTTGTTGTGAACCGAGTGAGGTTTCAGAGGTCTGAAGAACAGCAGAGAAGAGCAAGAAGAAGGAAAGGAGATCAGTACACGGTGCAGTGTGAGGGCACTGTTATTGTACAGAATCTAAGATGATCACGTTTACTCCGACCTGAAAGCTGTTTCTTTCTGAATGTTACTCAGTGTGTACACTAATGCAAGGCCAAAGGGAGATCGGTGACATGGTCACTGGCATGTCAGCTGTGCTTCTCACCTTCCTGTAGGCTTTGTACACCGTGGCGTAGGTGCCACTGCCGAGCTTCTCGGTGAGCAGAAAGTCCATGAGCTTCGGCGGGGCAAAGCTCGACGCCATGTTACTCCTGCGAGTGACATCAAACACTTCCTAAACGGAAACAGTCAATAACATGTCTTAATAACATGCTAACTTGTCGACACACATAAGCAATGACTCAGCTGATGGCAGAACAGGTTCGCCAGGTGGTATGCGGAACTGGGTTTTTGTGTGTGTGTGTGTGTTTGTGTGTGTGTGTGTGTGTGTGAAAGTGAAACATTTGTTTATTTTCCTAATTAAGTTCAACTGCCCCTGAAACTCGACCAGCAAAGACCACTCACTTTTTATACCGACGACCCTGGTTTAAATCAAGACTTCAGAAACCTACAAGTTTGTTTACGTTGGCGAATAAACAAATACGTTAACGTTCTTCTTACCTTAGCTAATTTGTGTATCCACAGGGGCTCTATGAGTAACACCTGTCCAGTGTTTTCTTTCCTTGCATGTTTTCTGTCAGTTAAAAATGACGTAAAAGGCAAACAGATCAAAACACCCCATACTGGCACCTAGAGGCGAGGGGAAATATTGCATCGTAAAAAAAAATAAAACACAAAAAAAGCTAATTTTAGCAAATACTATTAAACAATAAAGATAAGACTTCAGCAACACAAATAACATATAGATATGTTATATTATTATATACCAAATCGGAACATTTTCTGAATATCTCTTGTGCATGGGTTTTTGTTATTGTTAGCAGTTTATACTTATAATGTCCACAGGAGGTCGCCATAGAGACGTGGTGACGTCACACGGCGACGCACTCCCAATACACGAATTTTATGAATACTATGAAATATTACACGCATTTTTTGATTTGTATTTTTTTTTCAGTGGCCATAACATTATGTATATAGTGTGTCAATAAGATATGGCACAAGAAATATATGTTTAAAAAAAAAAGAAAACAAGGCATAAACGTTTAAGTTGTTTTTGTAGTCCTTTTCAGGAAATATTTCCGGGTTGAAGTGGAAGTAGAGCGCGAAACTTGCGTACAAAGTGGCTATTAAAATAATAAACACCAATGATTAGTCATTTAATTCGAAATCATACGTCCATAAGACAGAGATTTATGTCTTTAAAGCTGTTAAAATTATTTAAAATAAATGAAATGGAGACATGCACTTCCGGCAACATCATGACGTCAGGGTGCCTTTATTCTGCATCACCACAAATGTACACAAGATGTCGCTGTTGTTCTATATCTATTTTATCATTCATCATTAAATGACCCTCGGTTGTGGGAAAAACCGCCTCCAGCTGTCACGCAGGGGCTTTAAACATGGCGGAACGCGTGGCAGCACGTTTGGCCGCACAGGAGCGGCAAATCGAGGCGCTCAGCGAAGAGATCAGCCGCCTCCGTGACGGAGTAAGTGGCGGCTGCTTTAGCGCCGAGATCGCGGACGGTTCCGAGCTTGAGGACCTGCGGAGCGAGAACGAGAAGCTCCGGTACCGGATCGTACACTTACAGCGCGCTCTCCGGGCCGAGACACAGGGCCAGGCCGGGCATGAGAAGCGCGACACGAAAGAAACGCCTACAGTAAAAGTACCCCAGAAGGTTGGCTTATTATTATTATTATTATTATTATTATTATTATTATTATTATTATTATTATTGTAGTAATCTAACTGTGCATGAGCTCTGTGTCTGAGAAAACAGAATATAATTGTTCAGCATCAATACAAACATTAATGTTGCTCATATAGTTTAATATATTTTTGCCCACACCAGCGTACTGAACCGCCGAAGCCTTCAGAGGTCCAGAACACAACAGAGAAGAGCAAGAAGAAGGAGAAACCTAAAGGACAGGGAGGAGTAGGGGAGGTATTTCTAAATAAATAAATCTTATTTTTTTCTTATCTGATCTTTTGCCATCGATATATCTGACAAAAAGCTAGCACATGATGCCCTGCCTGAATACTATTGCACTGATGTTGCATCAGTAACAGCAGGCTGAGTGTATAATGGTCATATTTATAGTGACCTGTAACCAGTTCTGACTGTCTGAAGCTTAACTATATCTATTATAACATGCTGAGATGCACAGGCCCTGAATCAGCGTGAAAATTTAAAAGTTATAACAACCTTAAACTATATACAATAATATACACTGATCAGGCATAACATTATGACCACCTGCCTAATATTGTGTTGGTCTCCCTTTTGCTGCCAGAACAGCTTTGACCCGTCATGCACTGTGTATTCTGACACCTTTCTATCAGAACCAGCATTAACTTCTTCAGCAATTTGAGCAACAGTAGCTCGTCTGTTGGATCGGATCACACGGGCCAGCCTTCGCTCCCCAGGTGCATCAATGAGCCTTGACCGCCCATGACCCTGTCACCGGTTCACCACTGTTCCTTCCTTGGACCACTTTTGATAGATACTGGCCACTGCAGACCGGGAACACCCCACAAGAGCTGCAGTTTTGGAGATGTTCTGATCCAGTGGTCTAACCATCACAATTTGGCCCTTCATCAAACTCGCTCAAATTCTTACACTTGCCCATTTTTCCTGCTTCTAACACATCAACTTTGAGGACAAAATGTTCACTTGCTGCCTAATATATCCCACCCACTAACAGGTGCCATGATGAGGAGATGCTCAGTGTTATTCACTTCACCTCTCACTGCTCATATTGTTATGCCTGATCGGTGTATTCAGTAGGACACTGCAGGAGGTGTAGTGCAGGTTGATTGATAATAAATTAACCATGAATTCTTGGTAGTATTTAACTGTAATATGTGTCTTTTTTTTCTTGGAGCAGCTGAACCCATGGCCTAGCTACATATCGGAGCGCTTGGAGCTCTATGAAAGACTGAAGAATGAGAGTGACGCCAATCTGGCCAAGCAGGCAGCTAACAGCAAGCCCATCTCTGTCCAGCTGCCTGATGGACAAATCGTGGAGGCTCGATCCTGGGTCACTACTCCTTACCAACTCGCCTGCGGGATCAGGTGGGATAAATCTTTCTGCTTATGACTTGTGCATTGGCTGTGGGTGTAATTAATGTTGGAGGCCGTTTTTTGAAAATATTGTGAGTTTGGGTTTACATGATGAATGAAGCACATGAGTCACTCCTGCCCTTATCCAGATAACACACACTATAGCAAGCCTTTTTATTATATAATTATCTGATCGTCTATAATTCAGTTTTGGATATATACAGACGGATTAAGACTAAAAAGAACGAATCTTTCTGATTGTCAACAAAAGATCTCTGTATTTATGTATAATCTTGCTTCTAAGAGCAGCAATGTAAGAGACTAAATTAGATTTAGACAAAATATTTTTAAAGAGAAATCATAAGTTGAAGGATTAGAGTTTGAAAATTTACAAATCTTTGGTTTTATCCAAGACCAAGAACCATCTAGTTATGAATATGTATGAGAGAACCATAACTTCTTAGGATAGTCTCTAGATCCATTATCGCCCTGACCAGGGTAGATACTTTATATGGCCAAAAGTACGTGGACACCTGTCTGTCACACCCATATGTGCTTGTTAAACCCTTTTACTGATGTAATAATCTCCACTCTTCTCTTCTGTGAAGGATTTCTACTAGATGTTGGAGGCTGTGGGGATTAGTGATCATTCAGCTACAAGAGCATTAGTGACATCAGATGCTGGTGTTGTAAGAGTGAGGAGGTCTGGGGTTCAGTCAGTGTTCCAGTTCATCTTAAAGGTGTTCAGTGGGGTAGAGTCAGAGTCAGAGCTCCGTGCAGGACACTCCAGTTCTTCCACTCCAATGTCTTCATGGAGCTCTCGCTTCATGGAGGCATTGTCACGTTATCTCCAGGCGAGGGTGCTGTCTAACAATATTTACGACTCTAAGACGAATGAAAGTAACAGTGGATCATAAAACACCGATGCTGACATCTTATCAGCTAGCAAACAAGGTTACTGCTCTCCATAAGTGTGCTACCTGGGTACGATGTGATGTAATGAAATGCCAGCTTTACTGATTTTCTTTTAATGATATTTTGCACGTTTGCCCGAAAAGTTGAAAATAGAAAATACACACATGGACAAAATTGTTGGTGCCCTTGTTTTTAAAGAAAGCAAAACCCACAGTAGACACTGAAATAACTGACAAAAGTAATAATAAATAAAAAATTTCCTGAAAATTGACTCAGACTTTTGAATTGTGGTTCAGCAGAAGCATTTAAAAAAAAAAAAAAAACAACCAAAAAAAACCAAATGAAACTGGCCTGGACAAAAATTATGGTACGCTTAATATTTTGTTGTACAACCTTTTGAGGCAGTCATTGCAATCAAGCGATTTCTGTAACTCTCAATGAAACTTCTGCACCTGTCCACAGGTTTTTTTGCCCACTCCTTGTGAGCAAAGTGCTCGAGCTGTCTCAGGTTTGAAGTGTGCCTTATCCAGACGGCATCTTTCAGCTTTTTCCACAGATGTTCAATAGGATTTAGATCAGGGCTCATAGAAGGCCACTTCAAAATAGTCCAATGTTTTGCCTTTAGCCATTCTGAGAGTTCCCTAAAGCTTCCTTCAGGAGTTTTTGTCTAGACCATGTGTGCAGTTAAGCACTGTGGTGTTGCGATGCTGTACTTCCTGCTTCAGTGCTGAATGCTGTGTGGTGGTGTTTGTGCTCCTGCAGTCAGGGTCTGGCTGATAACTGTGTGATCGCCCGGGTTGATGACGAGCTGTGGGATTTGGATCGGCCGCTGGAGAAGGACTGCTCTCTGGAACTGCTGCGCTTCGATAATGAAGACGCCCAGGCTGTGAGTATCTGACCTTCGACGTTTCTTACTCATGTTGGCTCAGATCTAGCCTCGTAATAGTACTAACATATAGTCTAATCATGTATAGGAGGGTTTTTTTAAAATTTTTATTTGTCTAGAAAGTTTCTTGTCAGAAATAAACAAAATAAAGAACCTCATGAGAATAACCCTTGTTATTCTCATCATCAGGATTCTGCACCGTTATCCTCACTGCTAACAATAGGAGAATAGATATATAAATAAGTTACAAACATAAATCAGTTTGTGGCTTGATTTTCTTTTTTGCTATGATTTGCTACTTAACTCTGTGTCCTCAGGTATACTGGCACTCCAGCGCCCACATCCTTGGAGAAGCCATGGAGCGCTTCTATGGAGGCTGCCTTTGTTACGGGCCTCCCATCGAGAACGGCTTCTACTACGACATGTTCCTGGACGGACAGAAGTGAGTGTAGGGGTTATATTCACTCCTGATGAACCAATTTATTTTCTATAACAGCATCTCTGAGAGTCGGTGCAGCTGTCACAGGTTTGTTTAGCTTTTATAGAAGGAGTCTCTGGTGTACAGGTGACTGTTTATTGCAGCTATAATGTAAGGGATGATGTGTTTCTCAGTGTAACTTCTTCTTCTTCTTCTTTCGGCTTTTCCCTTCAGGGGTCGCCACAGCGAATCATCTCTCTCCACCTATCCCTATCTTCTGCATCCTCAACCCTTGCACCCACTAGCTTCATATCCTCATTTATTCCATCCATATACCTCCTCTTTGGCCTTCCTCTTTGCCTCCTGCCTGGCAGCCCCATGTCCAACATTCTCCTACCAATATACTCACTCTCCCTCCTCTGAACATGTCCAAACCATCTTAATCTGTTCTCCCTAACTTTGTCCCCCAAACGTCCAACATGAGCTGTCCCTCTGATGTACTCGTTCCTAATCCTGTCCAATCTTGTCACTCCCAAAGAGAACCTCAACATCTTCAGCTCTGCTACCTCGAGCTCTGACTCCTGTCTCTTCCTCAGTGACACTGTCTCTAAACCATACAGCATGGCCGCTCTCACCACTGTCCTGTACACCTTCCCCTTGATTCTCGCTGATATTTTCCTCTCACACAGAACTCCCGACACCTTTCTCCACCCATTCCAACCTGCCTGCACTCGCTTCTTTACCTCATTCCCACACTCTCCATTACTCTGGACTGTTGACCCCAAGTACTTAAACTCCTGTACCTTCTTCACCTCTTCACCCTGTAACCTTACTGTTCCACTTCCCTCCCTTTCATTCACACACATGTTCTCAGTCTTACTACGACTGACCTTCATTCCTCTTCTCTCCAGTGCAAACCTCCACCTCTCCAGGTTTTCCTCCACCTGCTCCCTGCTCTCACTACAGATCACAATGTCATCTACAAACATCATTGTCCAAGGAGACTCCTGTCTGACCTCCTCTGACAACTGGTCCATCACTATAGCAAACAGGAAGGGGCTCAGAGCCGATCCCTGATGCAGTCCCACCTCCACATTGAACTCCTCTGTCTGACCTACAGCACACCTCACCACTGTCCTGCTCCTCTCATACATGTCCTGCACCACTCTGACATACTTCTCCGCTACTCCTGACTTCCTCATACAGTACCACAGCTCTTCTCTTGGCACCCTGTCATACGCTTTCTCCAAGTCTACAAACACACAGTGCAACTCCCTCTGACCATCCCTATACTTCTCCATCAAAATTCTCAGAGCAAAAATTGCATCTGCTGTGCTCTTTCTGGGCATGAAGCCATACTGCTGCTCACAAATTTCCACTACCTTCCTTAACCTAGCTTCCACTCCTCTTTCCCATACCTTCATTGTATGGCTCATCAACTTTATCCCCCTATAGTTACTGCAACTCTGCACGTCACCCTTATTCTTAAAGATCGGCACTAACACACTTCTTCTCCATTCCTCAGGCATCCTCTCACTCTCTAAAACCCTGTTGAACAAATTAGCTAAAAATTCCACTGCTGCCTCTCCCAGACACTTCCAGACCTCCACCGGAATGTCATCAGGACCAACTGCCTTCCCACTTTTCATCCTCTTCAAAGCCTTCCTGACTTCATCCTTTCTAATCTTATCTACTTTCTGTTCCACAGAGTTCACCCCTTCTACTCTTTTTTCCCTCTCATTTTCCTCATTCATCAGCTCCTCAAAGTATTCCTTCCATCTCCTCTGTACACTCTCCTCACTTGTGAGCACCCTTCCATCTCTATCCTTAATAACTCTAACTTGCTGCACATCCTTCCCATCTCGATCTCTCTGCCTAGCTAACCTGTACAAGTCCTTCTCTCCTTCTCTAGTGTCTAACCTAGTGTACAACTCTTCATATGCCTTCTGCTTGGCCTTAGACACCTCCCTCTTCACTCTGCGCTGTAACTCCTTGTATTCCTGTCTATTCTCTTCAGTCCTGTCCATGTCCCACTTCTTCTTGGCTAACCTCTTCCTCTGGATACTATCCTGAACTTCCTCATTCCACCACCAAGTCTCCTTATCTTCTTTCCTCCTTCCAGATGACACACCCAGCACCTTTCTCCCTGTCTCCCTGATCACTTCTGCTGTAGTTTCCCAGTCATCTGGCAGCACTACCTGACCACCCAGAGCCTGCCTCAACTTCTGTCTAAAGTGTTTCTCAGTGTAACTAAACCTCGATAAAAAAAATTTGGCAAATTCCTGTGGTGTAAAACAAACAAAGCTCTTTGGGGCATGCTGTTATAGGAAAATAATCAACCCCAATTGTTGTCTGTTACAGTTCAGTTCATTAGATACACCTCACACTTTCACACAAATGGTATGCAAGGTTCACATGCAAGAAAAAAACGTTTTGACGGTTCTCGAGTTTATATACAGTCACTGTATATGAGCAGTGAGAGGTGAAGTGAATAACACTGATGATCTCCTCATCATGGCACCTGTTAGTGGGTGGGATATATTAGGCAGCAAGTGAACATTTTGTCCTCAAAGTTGATGTGTTAGAAGCAGGAAAAATGGGCAAGAGTAAGGATTTGAGCGAGTTTGACAAGGGACAAATTGTTTAGGCTAGACCACTGGATCAGAGCATCTCCAAAACTGCAGCTCTTGTGGGGTGTTCCCGGTCTGCAGTGGTCAGTATCTATCAAAAGTGGTCCAAGGAAGGAACAGTGGTGACCTGGCGACAGGGTCATGGGCGGCCAAAGCTCATTGATGCACGTGGGGAGTGAAGGCTGGCCCGTGTGATCCAATCCAACAGACGAGCTACTGTTGCTCAAATTGCTGAAGAAGTTGATGCTGGTTCTGATAGAAAGGTGGCAGAATACACAGTGCATCACGGGTCAAGGCTGTTGTGGTAGCAAAAGGGGGACCGGTCATAATGTTATGCCTGATCGGTGTATGAAGGATAAGAGAAACTGTGTGGTGTTTTGAGTGTTTAGTTAAGCGCTGTGATGAGTGAGTAAAATGACTAATCTTTTTAACACGGTGTGATATTCAGTGACGTCAGCTCGAGCTTTTCACGGAACAGCACTATCGAGGGTTTATTGAAGATTGAGAAGATTGAAAAGGAAAACTCTGGCAGCGAGGAGCGAGTGTGTGGGGGAAACAGCTTGTATCTCTCAAGGGTCAAACGAGAATCGTGCAAGCAGACAGATGGACTACAAACCAGCAGATCACGTTACCTCAGAACAAACAGCTTATCAGAAATGTTTTGAATTTGCTTCAGAAGCCCAGGATCGGGTCGGGTAAATGATTAGATGGGTAAGCTGAGCAGGTAAAGTCATGCTGTTCCGAAGGATGAGGTCACAGCACACTAACGTGTCTAAATACAAAAGGAAATGAGGGGGGAAAAAAGAAAGAAAAAAACTGCTATAAGAACATTATTTGTGCTGTGTTTTTTTTTAGGACTATACAAAGCAATATTGTGTCATAATGTGGGGAAAAACATTTCATACAGCACAAATTAGCAAGAATTTATATTATATATATATATAGTTATATTTTGGTTTGCACTGTGATCTCACAATATTGATATAGCTTTTAGTATATCTTTTATATCACAGCACTCTTTAAATCCCAAATCTGATTTATTTTCCCAAACAGCAATGTGAGCAGCAGTCTGTAACTAAGAAGCTAAGCTCTAACACTGGAGACTCCTTCCAAAGAAAAAATAAAAGGAATATATTTTGAATCATTATTAGTAGTAATATTAGTTGGAAAATAGTTTTATATTATATTCAAATACAGATTTTATTTGTAACCTACACAAAATGTACTGTTTTCTCGCACCTATTCGCATTAAGCACAGCAAAATAATAATAATAATGTTTTCATTCGACTCCTCTGCATATAAACAGGAAACCAAGCTGTTTATTATTTAATTAGAATCCAAACACCAGCCTTAATATTTTTGGCACAAACATAGCAAATAAATGCAGGTCTGTACTTTGTGCTATTTTATATCTGATGAAACATTACAATACTGTAGGTGTGCCTAATAAACTGCATGAAGCATTCTGTAGCTTCATGTAGAAAAATTCAGCTCATGTTGGTGGATACTTTGTCCTTGTCACCTGTGTCCTGTAGATAATGCTAATTTGGTGGACAAATTGTTGTCTCTGTTAGAGGAGTGTCGAGCACGGAGTTTGGAGATCTGGAGACGCTCTGTAAGGGCATCATGAAAGACAAGCAACCGTTCGAGAGACTGGAGATTAGCAAGGAAACACTTCTGGAGATGTTTAAGGTAAAATCCTTCCTAGATACAATGACAAAAAAGGAAGTATGAGGTCGTATTACATCTAAAAAAAAAAAAAAAAAAAAAAAAAAAAGTTTTGCATCAAAAACTCGAAGTGATTCCACAACATTAACTCTAAACAGATAAAAAATAAAATATATATTGTGTTATTGTGAATACTTAATTATTTTTCTGTTTATTAATGCTTTTATTGCTGTAATATAAAAGAAATGAAACACTTCAGCACATGTGCTCACTGAGTATTTTCCCGTAGCACTTTTATAATGCAGTTTTACTGCTTTGGATTTGGAGATTTATCATTGTGTTGCTTTTCTTTCACAGTACAACAAGTTTAAATGTCGCATCCTGAATGAAAAAGTGACCACCCCTACCACTACTGTGTACAGGTAAATGAAAAAAATGGAGTTATTTTGTGATATTGTGCCATCTGGTTCTGATCGGTTCTGATCGGTTGTGTATTTACAGATGTGGCCCTCTCATTGACCTGTGCCGAGGTCCACACGTGCGCCATACAGGAAAGATCAAAGCCCTGAAGGTCTACAAGGTGTGTGTCAGGTTGTCCAGCGAGCCTGAAAAATAATAAAGTGGCCCGAATACCAGACTGTAAAACATGTTCCTAGTGTAGTTGTTACTTTAAATATAAAATAACTTGAAATATTATTGCATGGGTAAAGGTTCACAAGTTTCACAGATCTCTTGCTGCGTCTTGATGTCGTCTAGAACTCCTCCACGTACTGGGAAGGCCGCTCAGACATGGAGACGCTGCAGAGAATTTACGGGATTTCTTTCCCTGACACTAAGATGCTGAAGGAGTGGGAGCGCTTTCAGGAAGAGGCCAAGAACCGAGACCACCGGAAAATCGGAAAGGTAAGGCTCGGGCCCTGCTTTAGAGTTTGTGTTAATAGAACTCTGTATACTGAAGTAAGATAATGTGTTCACTAATATATAATCTAATCTAATATAATGTAATATAATGAGATCAGATAATTAGATCATTTTCTTCTAACAGCAGCTCAGAAAAGCTGCTTGTAAAGAAAAAAGCCTTGTGAGCAAATAAGAGGTTATTGCTGCTGTAATGTGTATAAAGTGATAACACAAACTTGACTCTTAGACATTCCACAACATTAAAGGTAACTCTAAATGGATAAAAAAAAAACATGACTGGGCATTAAACAAATTTAATGGTAACTATAATCAGATCAAAAAAACATGATTGGACATTTCACCAAATTAAATGCAGCTATAAACAGTTAATAAGCATGATTCGATGTTCCACAATATTAAAGGTAACTCTAAATGGATAAAAAGCATGATTGGACATTCCACAACCACATAATTTGTAAATATAAACAGATTTTTTTTATTCTTTTTATTTTATTTTATAAAAAGCATGATTGGATGTTTCATTATATTAAATGGAACAACAATCAGATTTAAAAATAAATAAATAAAAAGCACGATCTGACGTTCCACATCATTAAATGTAAAGGTAAATGGATAAAAATGCATGATTGGATGCTCCACAACATTAAATGTAACTCTAAATGGATAAAAAAAAAAACATGATTGGACATTCCACAACATTTAGATGTAAAAGTAAAGGGATAAAAATGCATGGCTCGTTACACAATGTTAAATGTAAAAGTAAAGGGATAAAAAAAAAAAGCATGACTGGACATTCCACAACATTTAAATGTAACTCTAAACAGATAAAAATGTTGTAATAAATTATCTATAGGTTTATAATTGCTGGTAAACTGCAGTGGTGTAAGAGGAATTAAACCCTTCTGGACATGCTATTATAGGAAAATAATCAGTTTCAGGATGGAAACAGAAACTCTCCTTCAACACACTTCACTGTTGGTTATTTTTCTCTAACTGCACAACCCCAAGTGGCTTATTTCGTACTTATTGGTCACTATAATAATTTGGAATTGTCTTGGTGTGTGTGTGTGTGTGTGTGTGTGTGTAGAGCTTTTCATCACGGTATCATGGGAATGTTCGGAGGAAATGAGTTTAGACTCGGGCCTGATTCCAATCTAAAAGTTCCTTGTTGGCTGGTGCAGGGTCCAAGGGAAAAATAAAGTGCACTGTGGTCTGGATCAGTGCTTTTTTTTTTTTGGTTTAATGAGCTTCATCAATCTACTATGGAAGAACTCCATTAGTTTTAAATGAAACGTCTCTATGCGAATGATTAGGTGTCATTTTTGATTTTCGTACAAACCTAGCAGAGCAACGGAAATTTCCCAAGACCAACCGGTGTTCGTTTCTCCGAGTTGGAACGAGGGTTGAATCGAGTTGAACGACAATTCTTCTTTCGAAAGCAAAATAACAAGCGTGAGCTTGCTTTAATCTGCAAGCCAACAGTTTGCTGGAGAGAATTGCAGCATTGGATGTAACAGTCTCTATATTGCACGCTTTGAAGGAAGCTGATCAAAGCCACTGTGTCTTGGAAATGCACAGAATAAATTTTCACCCGCCCCTATCTGTCTCCGCTTATGTCACATTCTCGATTAGCGTGTGATCGACGCTTCATACTGATCCCTTCATGACCAGCTGGTTCTTCAAGGGCAGACTTCCTGTTCCTTCCTTCTCACTCCTTATAGAGTCACATATACGTGACTGAGAACGCATAGCAGGATCGGGTTCGATGTTGACTTTAATCCTCTCTGTGCTGCGCGGCGCCATGTCCTGCCCTGCCGCCATACTCTACTGGTCTGAAGTTGGAGGACTCGCAGAACAGTTTGTCTTGGGAGTTGACAGCAGATTTGATGCCATGTGTCACCTCGAGTCCCTGTGGAGATGGAAAACTCTGGCACTGTGTGTCCTCCTACTGAACATAAGTGGCCCTTCATCCTGTCCACCTTAAAAGATTTTTATATTAATCTGTATAAGTAACGTGAACTTCAGTTGAATCCTGGATTTATGTAAAGAAATTCTTATTTGACTCTTTACATTTTTTTTAATTAAAATTCTTTTCACTAACTTTCTAGAAACTTTTCATTTCATGGTGCTCTGTTTTTACATCAGTTAATAGTGTCCTATATTAGGGGCATTGGTGGCTCAGTGGTAGGTTTCTCGCCTATCATGCGGAAGGCCCGGGTTTGATTCCCAGCCAATGCCTCAACTCCAGCCACTGGATGCAGTGCCGGTCCCACGCCCGGAAAAATGGGAGGGTTGCGTCAGGAAGGGCATCCGGCGTAAAACATTTGCCAAGTTGTTGTGCGGACCAGTTGGTCCGCTGTGGCGACCCCGAACAGGGAGCAGCCGAAAGCAACTTTAATAGTGTCCTATATTACCCATAATGCTGTTTGACTAACTTGATCAAGTTTTCATCATTGAACAGAAGATTATTTCAACAGAATCCACTTAATGATAAAAGTAGAATGAATCTCCTGTTTAAACTGCACTTTTTATGTACACAGTTATAGAAGGGAAATTATTTAGAATCACACTCTCTGGTGTGATGAGGATGAGGCTCCTTTAGAGTCTGGTTCCTCTCAAGGTTTCTTATTTATATCATCTAAGGGAGTTTTTCCTCACCATCACCTCTGGCTCCCTCATTAGAGATATATTAAAATTGATCATTTCAATCCAGATTTCTAAACTTTTGTAAAGCTGCTTTGTGACAATGTCCATGTTAAAAGCACTAAATGAAGTGAATTAAAGTAAGTGATGCAGAGGAGCTTTAGTCCATTCATCAGTCCACCTTTTGCATCTCAGCTCAAAGCTTTAACACTAGTGCCTCCGTCAGTCTCTGCTGTAACTCCAGGTCATCTAGCTGCATTGCATTCTGGGTCATTTGTGCCAACTTCTTAAAAAATTAAAAGTGAACAAGGAAAAAGTTACACACATATTAGAAATATTTGAATATAAACATTTTCTAAAAATTTGTGGTGGTTCAAAAAAATTTTTTTTCTAATATTTAACCAGAATCCAATTTTGAAAATTAAATGTAAATATTTTAATATTTAAAAGAATAATTTCATTGAATTTTTACGTTACATTATTCTTTTCAGTGTTAAATTAAAATTTTAATGTAATATTTTTATTTATTTATTTTTTTAAAGAAAGAATTTAAAAGAAGTTTGAGAAAAAATCTGTAGAAATTTAGGATTTAAAAAAGATTTTTTAATTATTATTATTATTATTATTATTATTATTATTATTATTATTATTGTTCATGTTGGACGTTTGGGGGACAAAGTTAGGGAGGCCAGATTAAGATGGTTTGGACATGTTCAGAGGAGGGAGAGTGAGTATATTGGTAGGAGAATGTTGGACATGGGGCTGCCAGGCAGGAGGCAAAGAGGAAGGCCAAAGAGGAGGTATATGGATGGAATAAATGAGGATATGAAGCTAGTGGGTGCAAGTGTTGAGGATGCAGAAGATCGGGATAGGTGGAGAGAGATGATTCGCTGTGGCGACCCCTGAAGGGAAAAGCCAAAAGAAGAAGAATTATTATTATTATTATTATTATTATTATTATTATTATTATTATTATTATTATTATTATTTTCTTTAATTAATTAATTAAGGCACAGCGTGCCAGAAAAGCATACTTTTCACAATACAAATTAATTACAATATTGATCTTGTATCATTTTACCAGCCAGTCTGAGATGGATGTGAATAATAAAGGAAGGAATACCAGAAAAAGAGAGAGAAAGGGAAAGGATCAGTGTGGAAAGATTGAAGAATGAGGTAGAGATGTAGAGATGAAAGAAGGTTTATATTCATTCTCTCTCTCTCTCTCTCTCTCTCTCTCTCTCTCTCTCACTCTCTCACTCTCTCACTCACTCACTCACTCACTCACTCTCTCACACACACTCTCATATTTTCAGGATCAGGAGCTGTTCTTCTTTCACGATCTGAGTCCAGGCAGCTGTTTTTTCCTCCCTCGGGGAGCCTACATCTACAACACTCTGACTGAGTTCATCAGGGTAAATCTGCTCCACACATTCATACGATACCATCTGGATGCGTTACGTAACTCTGTTCCTGTGTATGATCGGCAGATTCGCGTCTGCACCGTATCGAGATCTGTACATGCTTCTCTTCCTCAGCTCTTCAGCTGTGTATAGGGGACGTCTGTGGACACATGTACATGTCAGCGTACACGTCATCGACATGTTAATGTGTAGAACAGTAAACGTTCTGAGCTGAGAAAGTAAACACACTTTATGGCTGTATATAAGAAGCATTTTGAGTATTTCGTATATTTTAAGCATTTTTACTCATTTCAAGCTTGACTTTGTCTTGAAATAAGCTAACGTTAATTTATATTAAGATTAATTAAGTTAATAAGCAAAATAAGGTAATTTATATATATATGGTTTAGAAATAGGATTTAAAAAAAAAATCTAATAATAATAATTCTAAATATTTACTACATATCTTTATATTATATATTTTTCACTTGCATGCTTTTTCTTTAATAAATGAATGAATGAATAAATGAATGAACGAATAAATAAATAAATAAATAATAAATAAATAAATAAATAAATAAAATGCATAAAAATATTGAACAAGTTTCATTATTGAATGCTTAAAAAGTGAAATTTCCTGACTACCTGATCACCTACTTAATTGCTGATAGAATTGTTGTTGTTTTATTTTGTCCTTTGTTTTAACAGTTTGTTTTTTAAGCTTATCTAAGAATTAGAAAATCGGCAATTCTGCACTAATATTAATGCATATCTAAATTATACACATCTAATTTTTGGTTCTGCTAATAATTGAAGTCATGTTCTGGCAGTCAGTGCTTTTAAGCCATATAAGACTGATGCTGATTTACTTACATGATCTCTGTAAACACAGGAGGAGTACTGGAGAAGAGGTTTTCAGGAAGTGGCATCTCCAAACATCTACAACAGCAAGCTGTGGGAGACGTCAGGCCACTGGCAGCACTACAGTGAGAACATGTTCTCCTTCCCTGTGGAGCAGGACATCTTCGCCCTCAAGCCCATGAACTGCCCCGGACACTGGTAAAGCGCCGTAAACACCCCAGCCGTGAGGAGGAAATAGCTGTGGTCTTTGTTCACTAACAAAATATTAGTGTTTGCTCTTAACTGGAACGTGATCTCGATGACCGGAGCCCGTGACCCAGATGTAACATTTGAGATTTATGTTCTTGTTTGGAACAGCTGATGATTACAATGGATGAATCTTATGAATTGTTATGGAGTGAACTGTTAGTGTGGCTAGGAAGCAACCAAAACAAAACTCTCTCTCTCTCTCTCTCTCTCTCTCTCTCTCTCTCTCTCTCTCTCTCTCTCTCTCTCTCTCTCTCTCCTTCTGTCTGATTTTGTGCCCCCCTCTCTCTAACTCTTTCTTTCTTTCTTTCTTTCTTTCTTTCTTTCTTTCTTTCCGTCTGTTCTTTTCTGTTTTCTGTCTGTCTATCACTGTTTAATTCTGCTCTCTCTCTACCTCTTTCTTACTCACTTTCTGTCCCCCTCTCTTGCTACCTTGCGCTCTCTCTCTCTCTCTCTCTCTCTCTCTCTCTCTCTCCCCTTCTGTCTGATTTTTGTGCCCCCCTCTTTCTTTCTTTCTTTCTTTCTTTCTTTTTCTTTCTTTCTTTCTTTCTTTCTTTCTTTCTTTCTTTCTTTCTTTCCTTCCTTCTGTCTGTTCTTTTCTGTTTTCTGTCTGTCTATCACTGTTTAATTCTGCTCTCTCTCTACCTCTTTCTTACTCACTTTCTGTCCCCCTCTCTTGCTACCTTGCTCTCTCTCTCTCTCTCTCTCTCTCTCTCCTTCTGTCTGATTTTTGTGCCCCCCTCTTTCTAACTCTTTCTTGCTTTCTTTCTTTCTCTCTCTCGCTCTCTACTTGTCTGTTTTTTCTGCCCCCGTCATTCTCTCTTTCTCTTTGTCCCTTTCTCTCTCTCTCTCACTCTCTCACTCTCTTTCTTTACTTCGGTCTGTTCTTTTCTGTTTTCTGTCTGTCTATCACTGTCTAATTCTGCTCTCTCTCACTCTTTCTTTCTCACTCTCAAATCTGTCTCTTTCTGTCCCCCCTCTCTTGCTACCTTGTTGTCTCTCTCTCTCTCTCTCTCTCTCTCTCTCTCTCTCTCTCTCTCTCAGTCTGATGTTCTGTCACCGGCCCCGCTCGTGGAGAGAGCTTCCACTGAGGCTGGCAGATTTTGGCGTGCTGCACCGTAATGAACTCTCAGGGACACTAACTGGACTCACCCGCGTCCGCCGTTTCCAGCAGGATGACGCTCACATCTTCTGCACCATGGATCAGGTACGATATTCAACTCTCCTTCTGGAGTTTTGACACAGAGATGGTCTTTTTTCTTTCCATATATTCGTTTCAGGACATTTCAAACAAAATCTGCCTTTTTATTTGTAGACACGCTGTATATAACTTCCTGAGTTTCTCTTCTAGTCCTCATGTGGCTTCACTCTTCTCCTTCTAGATCGAGTCGGAGATGAAGGGCTGTCTGGACTTCCTGCGCTGCGTCTACGACGTCTTCGGCTTCTCCTTCCAGCTGCATCTGTCCACCCGGCCGGAGAAGTTCCTCGGGGACATCGCCGTGTGGGACCGGGCTGAGAAGGTGCTGCATACAATTATTAATAATGAATTTCACAAAAAAACCTTCAAGGCTTCACATCTGAAAAAGCTGAGAAGGATTTAACTCTAGAAATATTTTTAATGATTCAGTTTTACCTCTGAATTGTGCAGCAACTCGAGAACAGTCTGAATGAGTTTGGGGAACCGTGGAAGCTAAACCCAGGTGATGGAGCTTTTTACGGGCCGAAGGTGAGACCTTGACACTGCTGATGTCACAAATCACACAAGGGCACAAATGCTTAATAATTTTTTATACATTTTTATTTGAACCTATTTTATTTGCCGTTGCAGATCGACATCAAGATCAAGGACGCCATCGGGCGTTATCACCAGTGTGCCACCATCCAGCTGGACTTCCAGCTTCCTATTCGCTTCAACTTAACTTACATAGGGTAAGGAATATTCCAGACTTCTCACATTATTCACCACTTATTAACCCTCCTGTATATGCATCATCACCTCATTATCACACGACGATCAAATCTGCTTCCAGGAAAGATGGAGATGATAAAGCCAGGCCTGTTATTATCCACCGCGCTATCCTGGGCTCGGTAGAGAGGATGATCGCCATTCTCACTGAAAACTACGCTGGAAAATGGTAAGAACTTCTATAAAAACAATATAAATGGATGAAGTATCTGAAACGGCACTGATTTTACTGCTGAAACATTTTTCTTTTGACTTTTATCATTTACAGTGGAAGCTCGGCATACGAATGCCCTCCCTTACGAGCTATCGCCTTAGGAATTGAAATTTTGCAAGAAATTTGCATTGGCATACAAAGCATTTTCGGCATACGAACGATTGCGGGTACAGGAGCTGTTCAAAACTTGTTTGCATCAGTGGAAAGCCAAACAAAGCAAGTTTACAATTTTTTTTCAGTCAGCTAAAGCTGTTTGGAAAGAGTCAACCCACGATACCAACGTTGCCTTCAGCATGCGTTCAAAAGACAGATCGGTGGCATGGGCGGTCTGTTCTATTTTTAGCCCAAGCTTGGTGGCACGACTTCCTGTGAGGAGCCTTGACATGGAATGCTTGACTTGGGTCAGTGCTTTGTAAGCAGCCATACAGTTAACATACTCTTCGTATTGGGAATATTGGTCATATTTTTGGGTGGCTGGAACGGATTATCTGCATTTACATTATATCGTATGGGGAAATTCGTTTCTCAATACAAATTTTCGCCTCCAGAACGAATTAAATTC
Organism: Hemibagrus guttatus; assembly: GCA_033459395.1. Classification (NCBI taxonomy): domain Eukaryota; kingdom Metazoa; phylum Chordata; class Actinopteri; order Siluriformes; family Bagridae; genus Hemibagrus; species Hemibagrus guttatus. The sequence goes on from JAUCMX010000004.1 coordinate 5,205,957, forward strand.
ATATGCTAGGGTTCCACTGTATTTATTCTTTTTTTTTTTATTATTTTCCTTCTATTTTTTTTATATATATATATATATATATATATGCTCTTTTTTATTTTATTTGTGGCGTCCTTATTTGCCTATTTTGGCATTTTATTTTTGACTTTCTTGCCTTCTTACTTTTTCATCTCACTATACAGCATTGCTGAATAAATATAATAATTCTTCTGCTTCTTTTTATTATTATTATTATTATTAAAAATATTTCATAATGTAGTTCAGCTCGAAAGGGATCGCTTTTAAGTCTTTCCAGACCTCATGTTATTTAAATAACTTTGAAAAACAGGGATTTACATACGAGTAGGTGAGTCTAGCTAGTTTTAGGCACATGTTTGCAATTTTACAGCCTGAGTCAGCTGAAATGAAGCTGCTAAGCCCCAGCTCTTTTGCCTTTTCAACCTCTGAAGCACAGATGGTGGTCACTTTTATGAAGAGGAACACTCTAAGCCATACAAACTGCTCTCTGTTCTACAGTATATAAAAGCGAAGTGTGTGTGTGTAACCACTAGGAACATTCTTCATGTCTAAACACGTCTTAATGTTTTCTCAGGCCCCTCTGGGTATCTCCTCGCCAGGTCATGGTAGTGCCTGTGAATCCATCCCTGGAAGAATACGCCAGTGAGGTACGCTACTCTGTCTTAGAGTTTTTGCTTTAACTTTTTTTTATATAGATTAATTCTAATCTGGGACCGAAGCTCAGAAAATCCTTTCTTTCGATGTATCGAGAATAATCTTCAGTGCTCATATGATTTTATAGTAAATGAGTTTTCTATCAGGAGACAGGTGTAGACATTTTTAGCCATCTCAGACAGAGATAAATGTGGAGGTGTGCTGTAATAGGAAAATAATCAGCGATGGGATGCTGTGACGCTGCCTGATGTGAAAAGAGTCACAGTTACAACCAGGAAGTGATTTATTTTTCTCATAGAACAGCACTTTTCCAAGTAATTGAAACTGGAGACTCCTTTCATTAAATATTAAACGTCACCTGGCGGAAAAACTCACCATATCATCAGTTTTTCTGTGTTATGTGAAGTTTAATAAAATCAACTCTTTCTGACCAATCAGATATCAGCAGTGTTATAATAAATAGAACTCGATGCTCAGGGCAGACCTGCTGACTCTAAGTCAGTGTTTTGAACTGCAAGATGCTGGATCTATGTGGGTGAAGTGATTTGTTTGGTGAGCATATAGTAGCTTGAGTCACAGCAGAAGACTCTGTTCCTCCGTAGGTGTGTAAGCAGTTTGTGGAGGCGGGTTTCATGGCGGATGCAGACCTCGACTCCAGCTGCCTTCTGAACAAGAAAATCCGCAATGCCCAACTGGCCCAGTACAACTTCATTCTGGGTAAGAAAAGATCCGGGGTGTTTCTGAAACATCACACAACTCCAACAGCTTGTGGTTCTGTATCTATTATTACTATGTGTATGTTGATAACTAGCGATATCATAACCTATTTTTATGAATTAGTTCTTGAGGACCTCCAGATTGTACATCAGTTTATTACATGAACAACTTGCAGGCATTGGTGGCTCAGTGGTAGGTTTCTCGCCGCTCATGCGGAAGGCCCAGGTTCGGTTCCCAGCCAGTGCCTCAACCCCAGCCACTGGATGCAGTGCCGGTCCCAAGCCCGGAAAAATGGGAGGGTTGCGTCAGGAAGGGCATCCGGCGTAAAACATTTGCCAAGTTGTTGTGCGGACCAGTTGGTCCACAGTGGCGACCCCGAACAGGGAGCAGCCGAAAGCAATAACTAACATGTCATCATCGCACCTCTGCCAAAGTTCTGTCCAGCTTGATTTATGCATTGGTCTCTGGTCCGATTTTAAACCTGATTTAACCTTCTCACGGAAAATAAAAGACTATTTAAAGATGAGCTATGTGAAAGATCACTGTAAATACTCTACACTTGTGTAAACACTACAAGTGTAGGTCAAGTTAAGAAGTTAAGAAACAATGAAATGTAGGTCATTTAGCCCTCATATTTTCAGACGTCTGTTAAGTGTGTGCGCTTTGTGTTTTGTGCCTTTTTAAATGTCCTTTAATAAAAACTGAAGAGCTGAACAGCTCCAGCTGAGGGGGCGGAGCTAATTTCAGGGCTAGAAGAATGTTAACATAAGACCTAGCTACCTCAGGTCTAGAAAATTGCAGTAAAAAGTACAATAGGTCAATCACTGTCTCCCTCACTCACTCACTCTCACTCACACTCTCACTCCCTCACACTCTCACTTGCTCGCTTCCTCACTCCCTCACTCACTTCCTCGCTCGCTCCGTCTCACTCCATCGATCGCTCCCTTTGTCCCTCACTTGCTCACTTTGTCCCTAGCTCGCTCCCTCACTCCCTCCCACCCTACCTCCCACTCTCACTCACTCATTGTCTCACTTACTCCCTCCCACCCTTGCTTACTCCCTCACTCCCTCCCTCATTCACTCCCTCCCTCATTCACTCCCTCCCTCACACACACACTCACTCGCTTACTCCCTCCCTCACT